>JAUMHL010000013.1:21011155-21041388 GCA_032362345.1 Sandelia bainsii
GGAGAGCTGCTGTAACATGCCAAAATAATTTCCCTCTGGGATTAATAAAGTTTTTTGAATCTTGAATCTTGAATCTTTAAATGCTATGCAGCTAAGGTAAAATGCACAAGGTACAGAAACTGGTGAAATTATTGGATAATAGTAGGGAGATGTAGTGTGATCACGAGATGAGCTAGCGGAATGTTGTCGTTCTGCTTAAACTTGCTCTAAAAGCCTCATTAGTCTTAACGCTGGATTTTTAGAAGCAGTTATAGTGGCTTTGCTGCTTTATGACAGTGGTTTGTTGACAAAATTCTGCAATTTCCATCGGAACCAATTTATCTGAGTGCCCTGTAGATTTCAGCGGAACAACAAAACCAACAAACGTAGTCTCCTGCTGTTTGGTAATGATGCAATTTGTATCATTTATTATAGATACAAAATGTACAGTCATGGGACGTTGCACCTACCTGTGAGCGGTGACATGAAATGATGGTGATTCAAATTATTGCTCACTATAGAGAAATCGATTGAACAAGGAAGTGATTTCAGAGAGCAGAACAGGGGTTTGCATATGTTCTGGCTTGTACTGTCATTGGTAACCAACTCAACTGCTGCCCTCAGCTGATAGAAATACAAACAGAAAATCTAAATGTGTCCCAAACTTTACAAGATGCATGATAGAATGGGAGGGTTAAGGGAGAAGAGTAGAGAGAGATGTCATCCAAACACATCTGTAGAAGGCCACAGAGATTTTAAAAGAGGTCTAATCACCCAGCTGACCCTGATAAAGCCTAGCTTTGGAGGTTTTCCAAAGAGTGTTGGGCTTTTGTTCAAAATTAAAACAATAATTTGATGTGTGCAAGCATTTGATACATGAAATGTAGAACATGTTCAGATCTAATATATTAGGTGCTTTTATTTCATGTACAGAAATGTCAAAGATTATTGTTATATGAAAACAATCCAAGCATATGTCAAACAACAAGCATCACTGATTTGGCATTTGCCTGTGAAATTCCCAAATGGCAAAACCAGGTTAAGATGTCAGAGTTCACATGACTCACAGGATTCTTCCCATCTCTCTATTTGCACTTGCATGACTACATGTTCAGGATGTTAGACATCACACCACTTGGATGAAAGACAACATATTACCTCGAGTTTCCAATCGCGTATGTTGCCTTGTGAGACTCACATCACTCTGAACCTTGAAAATTAAGATGTTTACAAATAAGAACTGAAATATCAGTCCTGATATGTGCCCAGAGTCATTAGTTATCCAGCGATTGCGTAAGGGTCCCTGCAGGATAGGAGGTGTAGTTCTGTTTCCCTTGGTGAGTAAGCCAACCATGACACACAGCACACAGACACTTGCAGGTGCAGAAATGTTCTACTTTTGATCTCTCCACAGAGTGACTTGCTATGATTATCTCAAGCTCACTGCCTTTGATTCATTTGCTGCTACACTGTGGAGTAGATCTATTTTAGTCCAGATATTCCATGGTTTTTCCTTGTGTTTTCAGATCAGTGTGGTGGGAGCAGACAGGCACAGCATGCCAGTATTAGAGAGGAGTACACCTACACTCTTCCATGCAAAGAAATATGTTGTGGACATTTAAAATAGCAATTTGTGTAGGCATTTGTGATTATGGGTATGTTTGAGTGGGTACTGGTATTAAACTTTCAGAAAACAATAACTTTAAAGGATATGATATAGAAACTGTTCTGGATATGTGGAACTGTTTTTCAAATAAAATCAGCCATTAACAAATTATCATGTGAAATTATATGTATTTGCAAACAAGAATTTGTTGATCTGTGGTGAGTATGAGGTGAGGTGCGCACTGAGGGCAGTGAACCCCAGGAAGGCTGCCGGTCCAGACGGGGTGACCGGGAGGGTCCTAAAAGAATGTGCAGACCAGCTGGCCGGGGTCTTCACTAAGATGTTCAACGCTTCACTGTCCCAGTCTTGCATCCCACCATGCCTGAAGTCGGCCACAATTGTCCCGCTGCCTAAACGGACAAACATTAGCAGCGTCAACGACTACCGACCAGTTGCTCTAACACCTGTTATAATGAAGTGTTTTGAGAAACTGGCCGACACCACATCATGTCCTGCTTGCCACCCACACTCGACCCACTTCAGTTCACATACAGAGCTAACAGGTCACGCCATTGAAGATGCCATTGTTACAACGCTCCACACCACCATCTCCCACCTGGAACAACAGGGGCGTTATGCCAGGCTGCTCTTCATTGACTTTAGCTATGCTTTTAATACGATACTCCCAGACAGACTGACAGTAAAACTACTAGATATTGGACTTCCTTTCACCACCTCCTGCTGGATCAGAGATTTCCTCTCTGACCGTACACAGAGAGTTAGAGTGGGTCCCCATCTTTCCACAGCCCTTAGCCTTAACACCGGCTCTCCACAAGTCCCCTACTGTACACTCTGTACACATACGACTGTGTCAGTTCCCACCCAGACAATGCCGTCATTAGGTTCGCAGATGATACCACCGTGGTGGGGCTCATCTCTGGGGGTGACGAGACGGCATACAGAGCTGAGGTTCAGAGGCTGGTGGAATGGTGTGCGGATAACAACTTGGACCTCAACACCACCAAGCCGAAAGAACTGATAGTTGACTTCAGAAGGAGGAAGTCCGAGCTGCAGCCCATCAGCATCAACGGGGAGTGCATGGAGAGGGTGTCCAGTTTTAAGTTCCTGGGTGTGCACATAGACACGGACCTCCAATGGAGCTCAAACACCTCAGAGGTTGTGAAGAAGGCCCAACAGCGTCTCCATTTTCTGAGAATCCTGAAGAGGGAGCTGCTGACTGTCTTCTACCGTTGCTCCATTGAGAGTGTGCTGACATACTGCATCTCTGTGTGGTGTGTGTCGAGCTGCACCATGGCACACAAGGAGGCACTACAAAGGGTCATTAATATGGCCCAAAAAATCATTGGTCATCCTCTTCCCTCCCTGAAGGACCTGTACAGCACTCGCTGTCTCAAGAGGGCACGCAGCATCTTACGGGACTGCACACACCCAGGACACCGGGTGTTTAAGCTGCTGCCCTCTGGCAGGAGATTCAGGATGCTGAGGTCATGGACTAACAGACTCAAGGACAGCTTTTACAACAAGGCAATAGCCCTAATCAATGCTAACATCTGACTTGATTAGCTACCTCTTTGGACATTTTTTTGGGGCAATTATGTGCAATGAACATTCTTTATTTATTATTTATATCCTCTTTTTGCACAAAATTATTGAAGTTTACTGTGTTGTGTTTAGTTGTGTTTTTGCCGACGTGGGACAGTATTCCAATTTCGTTGTACTATTGTACTAAGTATGACTGTGCAATGATAATAAAGAGTTATCTTATCTTATCTTATCTTCCCAAACCACTGAATATGTGAATTAATGAAATCTGGAAAAGAAAATGTGGCAATCGATATGTTTTTATTGATTGTCGTGACCGAGAAGCAGAAACAAGCCTCCTGGTGTTCTGAATTTACTCTCATAAAAAGAGCAGATGGTGTCTTTTTTAGCTGGTGTAAAGCAAATGAAATTTGGTGAGAAGCAAATAAACATTTGAGCAACGATTTTGGTTGATTTTTGACGACGTGAAGAAAAACCAAATAGATTCGAAACAACACAGGGGGCACTGAGCTGGTCTCTGCTTTTTTTGTGTTTGTGCTGGTGGCAGTGGTATGTGTGTGTGTCTCTGTGTGTATATGTGTGATTTTTGTGTTTTTTGTCAAAAAGCACAGGAGAACCTAAAGTACACTACTTACTGCTTACAATTCCAAACAAATTACTTTGCCAGGAAAGGTAAATTATTATGATAGTACTTTAATCTGGATTTAATGATTTTTTTAACAACATAGAAACCTGATTGTAGACTATACTGTGGTTTCACTTATAAATTTAAAAGACTAACTAAAAAAAAGCTTTATGAAAATTTAATAAGTAGGAATACAATCTAAAATATAACTAGATATAAATAATGTATAACTAAATAAAAATGTGCTATGTTCACGACTGCAGTGTGATTCTGCCTTACCATTATTTCCAGCTTCTAGTAAAGATCAATAACTGCCCTGCAGTTAATCACATCAAACAGCCTCATTAGAGCTGACACAGATATTGGCTTTGTTCTCCAGTGATTGTCTTTGTGTCTTCAGTCTTCCTGTATCCTTATTTATTTGTTAGCATGGAAATATTTCATAGATATTTATATATCAGTGTTTCGCCTGCATTTTGCAATTTGTGTACATGTTTCAGAAAACTAAACGGGGAATCGTTTTAGTCATTCATAATATGTGAACTGTTACATTTGCGGCAAATGTGTGTATTTTTTACCTCTCCAAATGTAAATTCAGTTGTAGGAAGTTTTCAGGAATATTCTGTATTTTCATCGTTAAACGTCACTATGTTCAGGCCATTTGCAGTGAGTCAAATCCTTCTTTGACAGGCCAAATGAAAGACTCTTTTTTGTGAGCAGAAGATAACATCACTCACCGTAAATCTTTTCTTTATTTGTCTTTGTTGTTGCAAATGTAGAACAACAAAATTGTGTTGCATTCAGGGTCTGTGATTTTCACAATTTCAATATGAAATGGCCAGATAATGCCAGATGTCAACAAGAACCCTGTAATGGTATTTCAGATTGTGCCATCAAACATATATCAGTTTATTTTTTATGTATTTGAAATGAATGAGGAGAACAGATAGTTTGTTTGTTTGTTTTCTGTGCAAAGGATACATATTTTAAAACACATCTTCCATCATTCAAACATTACTTCACTTCCTTCCATCTTGGCTGAATGCATGTACTTGCTTTTGTGTATGAGGGAGGACAGTGTTTACATTCACTTTTCAGCTTTTATTTCCTAATAAATCTATTTACTTTCACATTTCACGTGAACATGTGACCCAGGAAAGTTTCCACATAGGACACAATACTTGATGCTCTTGTAGCTTTAATTTAAAAACCAAAAGCATAAATGTGAACGAAAAACACAGCATGAGAAAAAAAAAAACAGCAGGGGGCTATGGACACAAACACAAAACAAAATGAATACACATATCCCACATAATAACCCTGGAATTGATACTATAAAGACACTTAGGTTCCAGAGCAGATTAAAATAACTCTACATGGGACACCTGGAGAGCGCACAACACGACCACCATGCTTAGTGTGAGGGTGAGTCTACTTTTTTGGGTCATTTGATACAAATATTGCTATCTTCTATGTTGTTTAAGTACATAGCATCAAATAAAAGATGAAATGTTGGACTTTCATCTCATACTCATCTTTTAGTCTTTTGAATCCCAAATGTCATTAGTGTACTGCAAAAATAAATGACATACATATCCTTGCTAAGTCTCAATGTTGTTCATTTTAAGTCCAACAAAGCCAGTGTTTCAGTATTTTCAATCACACAATCTCTCCATTTTTAATGTACCCAGTGCTCAGGGGACAATTAAAATTTTCCTGCCACATTCATGAAATATGGGCCAGTTAAATCAATACTGATAAATAATGATAAGTCCTGCAATTACACAGACACAGACATGGATGACCATGACTGATAATGCTGCATACTCTGGATACACACACATGAATCCACATATGGCGCTCTAAATTACGTTGTGAATCTCAATTAAGCTACACAGCTGGTGTTTGTATTCATGCAGCACACAATGTTGCACTTCTCTGAACTTTTCAGGGGGTAGCAGTCGAAGTGGCAGATGCATGGAGCCTGAGAAATCTATACATTTGCAGTGACACATTAACAGCAAATGGTCCGGTGGATTCTTTCCCAGCAAAAGGTGATTAGCATGTTGGGGAAATGAGCACTGGAGCATTTAGCTTTTATGTTGATGCTTCTCATGAGGGTAGCTGTATTATCATAACCATACAAAAAGTATGACCATCTCTGGTAATTCCTATCACATATTTAACATCCTGACGAGCTTATTAAAGGACGATGAAGACATGGAGGGTGTAGCCTCTCTGCTTATTTTTACCACAGTCGACACTGTCAGTGGAAATGTCATCAAATAGGTAACGGAAATGCACAGTAGGAAAACAGGTGATGAGCAAGCCTTAATGATAATCAGCCCTGTAATGTGGCAGACAGAATCCTATTGTCTCTCATTTATATCAATTTAGTATTATATATGAGTGGAGAAGTAATATATGAAGGAAGTCAAAGTAATTAATCTGTTTGAGGATAATGAGAGCCCAGTTCAGTGGTTTATCTCATATTCACAAGTACCAGAAGCTCATGCTCTGCTAAAGTGATGATAAATGCCAGGAGGTTTAGCATATACAGTACAGTATCTCTCTGGTGTCCCAGCATTTGTCCTGCATTGGTTTCACACAACGTTGTCAGTGCATATAAAGCAAGTAAACTAATGATGATCACTCTCCTTTGAAGATTATTGTGTGCTTGTCTATGCTATGCTGCCTCGTGCATACACTTCCTGTGAATCAGGACGGTGTGATGAAGGGTTGATTGAATTCTGTCTGGCAGCTTCTTCCTGTCTTGATGATGACAAATGACTCATACATCTCAACATACAACTGGACAATAGAACACATGTACAGAGAAAATTGGCCAACGTATAAGAAAAACATTCAGTCATAATGATAAATGTGTTTTTTAAAATATTTATTCTATGCATTAGTTAGTGTCTAATTTCTGAATTGATTTAACATCTGTATTTACTTTTCATTAGTCTTTTCATTTTTTAGTTTTCAGTCATAGCTTAGCAACTGTAACTAGGCATGCTTTGGATTTCTCCAGATGTCAAAGTGGTGTTAATGGGCTCTAATAAGTGATTCTCAGCATTTTGATGTGGTGTCATTTTTTTTACCTCCTTTATCTCCAAAAGTGTAAGGAATGAATTCAAGACCAGAGCTTATACCCTACTGTAAACAGCAGTTATTGGCATGTTATGCTGTTATGCTATTTAGGTTGCTCTCTTTACTAGCAACTGTAGCTCTGGGACCAGGGAACATACTGTATCAGTAACTAAATCCATTATCTTGAGTATGAAAAATTCATGCATGAACACTGAGAAACAATTTATATGATAGTTGTTTATTTTCTTTCACGTTAGAGGCTCCACTGTACATTTTCTCTTTACATCCCCTTTTATCATCACACCTTCTTTAATTTTGATACTATTCCTACTGATCAGAGCTACATCCACCCACACAACACTTACTTTCCTTATCAGAGTCAACATTTAGTTAATAGGACAGCTCACTGCTCCTGAATCTGCCCCCTCAGCACATTACAGTTTATCTAATTATATATTCAGCAGTCAAATGAGCACAGTGGCCTGTATGAAAAAGCTGCTGAAATAATACAGTTGTGTGAGGAGACACCAAAAGGTCTGTGGATGGTGATTGACCAGCCAGTGTCACATCTTTACTATGTCATAATTTGATAATCTCTTTTCTTGATTATGATTCCTCAGGGAGTAATTTCCTTTTTTTTGTATTTTTTATATATTTTTTAAAGAAATATATGCAAATTTCAAAATTAATGTAAATGGTGGAAAAATTTGGTGCATAAATTTGGTGTTTCCTGTGGAGAATTTCTGATTCATTTTAAGTTTAGCTCTTATCTCCTACGTAATTTAGGTGGTATTGAGTCCTCCTGGGCTGGCACAGAGAACATGTTGCTAAGTGCTGTAGTCCAAGAGGACATTTTAAGTGAGAAGTGGATTGTGTGGAGTGGAGTTGGCATGGACCAGCTGTTGCTATAAAAACCAAATGCAGGGGTAACCAGTGGTGCTAAATAAAAGCTTTGGTGCAGTTTGCTACGAGTCAAATATTTTCTAAGGATGGCATTTTCCATTACTATAAGAAGAGCTTCATGTTGCTTATATATTTGAATAATCTCTGTAGGCATTAGATAACCAATTAACATTATATCACATAATAATTATAATAGGCTTGGTTTTCACTATGTATTCATTTTTAAAATCAAGTTATATGAATTCAAGGTTCAGAGGTTGTATTTCAGCATTTACTGATCATCTTTTATCATTTGGTTGTTGTGTGCTTCTTACCAGACTTCAACAAAATGCTAATTCAGTGTTTTCTCATGCAGGTTGAATTTCTAAAAACAGCTAAAGCAGAAGTGGAACCTAAAAGGCAATCAACTGGGCAATAACGTTAACGCCGCAGGCATTCCAGCAGTGCACAATTTGTCAAGGGCCCTAAAAACAATGCATTTCCTTCTGCAGCTTGAATATCTCAAAACAGCTACAGAAGAAGTGGAAACTAACAGGCAATCAGCTGGCCAATAAAGTTACCACTGCAGGCATTCCTGCAATGCAGTTTTTCAGAAACGCTAATAAGAATTCTACAGTGTCCTATAGAGGTGTATTTTCATCGAAAATGGGACAAATTTACATCATATTTAGATTTTGTCTCAATGAATACAGCTTGCATCATAAAAAAATACTCCAGTAAAGCGTGTACAGATATATTCTTTCCACAAAATACCATAGCAACAAGCTGGACTGTTGTCCAACAATGCGGATCTTGGGAAATCACCAAAAAGCTCATGTTTTCAGGGTCTGTAAATGAAGCAATGGGGTGTTTAAGGGCATGTAGTTGGTTTAGTGTCTGGCAGTGTACCACAAGCATCTCCTGAATATGAATACCCAGCAATAATGGAATGCAAAACAAAGGCTGTTTTCCCTCTGGGACTTGCAAAGAGCTGAGATGCAGGCTGTTGTTCCATCTGCAGAGGTTTGGTCAACCTCTGCAGATTCTAAGCATCTCTAAATCCTTGTTAGTGAAGAATCACTATAAACTTCTGAGCGGGCACAAGAAAGCCAGTGAAGCTCACGGTCATGCTTTTCTCATTGTGATGATCAGGCAGGGTAATCAACCGCATTTTGTTGCGATGCAATAGATCTCATTCACATTGTAATGTTTATTCAAGGAATTCAAACCAGAAGCTCTCACACTGGGGTTAGATAATGTGAGCAATGATAAAACAGAGCCGACACACAGACATCAAAGTGGTGTGTGCAAACATCCTCTGGGCTGATTGAGTTGGAGGGCATTTGCGTGGACTAAGTCTGAAAGCTGAAAAAAATTAACAAGAAATGACAATGCATATGCTTTTTCTTACCATGTATACCCCCCGGTGCCAAAAATCACCACCTTTTTGGGCTGACAGAAAAGTGCCTTCACTCAGCCTTAGTGTTGCAGTTTCTGTGAACTGCTGGACAAAAACGTGAGCCACAGGTGCTTACAAGTCTAACTAGTAACCAGTTTTGAGTACAATACTCTGCAGTCTTCTTTGCATCTTATTCTGAATGGGTGCCTGCTACATAGAGAATTATCTATGAGTGTAAGTCACAGACAGGAGGGCAGCTCTTGTAGTCTTGGAGGCAGAACAAATAACATATCCACTTACCTTTTTGCCTTAATACATGTAGACATTCTATATAACCTGGGTGACAGAAAATCCTCACCAACATGTACAGAGCTTTCTTTCACAGTCTTGGTGCCATAGCAACAGAGCTTGAGGCTGTGTTGGTTTAGCTTTACTGTACTGAGGAAACGTTGAGAAGCAGAGGAATCACCTCTGTAGTAGAATGACTGGATACTAACAGACTAACCTCTTTTATTCCTGTAAGACTGTGTTCGTATCTTATTCGAGTTTGCATGCATGTGGATGTCTGTGTCTGTCTACCTGATGAACACATGGCGAGATTTCCCACAGCTTGCCATTTACGTACTCTGAGCAATCACCTCCTAAATTAGTTTGCTTGTAATTTCCTGCAATCTCAAAATTACAACACCCCCTGCCTAATCTCACCAGGAGCCAGTCCTCTTATAGCAGCATTTGTCTGTGCAATGTCTTTTTTTAAATAAGTTCTCTCAAAGGTCCTTCTGCTCCCTCTCCATGTCTGCATTGGTTTAACTAACACCACTGGGGTGTAAAATTGAGATGCAGACAGACCGACTTTTTTCTTTCACTCCATTGCAACCCAATATAAAACCAAATAGTTTTGTTATGATGCATGGATGTGTAGTAGCATGTTTACTATTTACTATTTAGAAGGGCTTTAGAAGCTGACAGAGGTCCAGAGTGCTTCTGTTTAAAATTTCAAAGGCTTATCCTAATTCATCAGTGCCACTGTGGCACAGCAGAATCTGCAGAATCAGTTTGAGATGCTTCCCACATACATTGTATTAACTATTCATGGTCTGACAGCGTAAGTTATTATAGTGAATGACAGCACAGGGGTCACAAGCGGGCGGAAGCACAATAAATGGCAGAACACGGGCTGTGTATGAATGTTCAGAGAAAACAGATGACACTACTGTTTACAGTCTCCGATAAAAGACCGCTGACTCCATGTGGTGCTTAAGAATTTTTATTACATAAAATTTTATTTAAGTAGCTTTTCACGTTTAGATGCCATATGCTTGAGGCACTGGCTTACAGTAGTTTTTAGGGACTGCACAGCTGTTCATTTAAAATTACGAATATATTTTATTCTTGTAAACTGTAAAACATAATGGAATTACTGTTTATAATAGCTGAATTGACAAAGGTGCTTTCATATAATCCTCTTCACAAGCTTACTGTGAAACAAACATGTGAGGTTTGAAATTAATTTGTCTAACAACTTGTCCAACGTCTGATGAAGATGTCATCAGCCTCAGTTGTACTTTGCGTTTTGTGCTAATTAACAAATATTAACATGCAAAATTTTAACACAGGTAGAGGAACACTCTTCAATAAAGTTCTGCTTTTCAGTGTTAAATGGGTCATATTAGGGTTAGGCGTTAGTACACCATCCTGCCCACCTTTGCTCATGATGTGTTCATACAGAGAGGGATATGTCTCGAAGAAAGTGTTTTTTTCAACTGTTAAGAAAAATGAAACTTTTATTTTCTCTAAGATTAAACCATAAAACAACAGTGGATATAGTTACAAGTGCAATAGTTTTTTCTGTTTATGGCATGTTGTATATGTAACCGTTTTTTGGGACGAAGACTTGTGTGTGTGTAAGATATGACACAAAGGCTCTGCAGTTTCATGTCATACTAAATTAGTTACACAACTATTGTGTTTTAGCAATAAGTTCTGCATTGCACAGTAACAGTAATATTGTTTGGTGTCTGCATGTTTTGGAGCAGTAGGCTTGACAAAAAACATTGTTTAACTTGTGTTTTCATGTGGACAGGGCATCTATTGCATACAGAGGGATTATAAGATGTATTTCCTGTTTTTTTTTACTCAAAAACCATATAATCTTGCATCAGTGGAGCCATAGAATAAAATATAAAACCTAAATGAAGCATAATGTGACCACTTTAACATTCAGCTTCAGTGCAGCAGTATAGAATTTGTGTATTATAAAGGTAAGAAAGGAAGTTAAAAATCCAGTAAGCACTGTCCATCCCAGCTCCGTCTCAAGGCAAAGAAAGGTTTATTGGCTTGTGTCTCCTCTGGGGTATTTTAGAATTTTCAATTTTCAATGCTCACCTCTGTTTTGCCCTGAGAACCTGAATTAAAGCCAAGCAAGGAGTGGAACTAGGGCTGAGAAAGTGAGAGTGATGCCCTTATTCAGATCACACATACATATGCTCCCTAGGATCCTCCTCTCCACACTCCTGCTGTGCAGCTTCTACTTGGATAAAACTGAGATGTCGCAGAATAACAAGTGGAACAACAACGGAGACACACAGTTGACAACGCCTCAGACAGGAAGACACTGAATCCACTTTGTTGTCAAGATAAGAGAGATGAGGCAGTGCACTCCTGGTGTTGTCTGGTCCTTCTAAGCTACAAGTCTTAACCCAATTTTTCACAATTTACATGGAAACCTATTTTACTGTTACCAGAGGCTAGTGCTGGTCAACTAGGATTATCTTTGTATTTCACATAAACTGTTATAACTGTTATGTAGTATATTACTGTTCTTTGCAAAACTAAAACCTAAGTGATATACAAAGATCCAAGTGCAGAAAGATTGCAGATATGCATATAATAGGTGCTGCTTACAGTGTTAAGACATATATTTTTTAATGTTTTGTTATTAAAAATCTCAAAATGGTCTGTCCATTTTTGCATCTATTTCTGCAAAATTCAGCCGCTGAAGCACAGGTCTGCCTTGCCAGAGGCAGTTGGTTCTAATCTTAAGTCGGTTTAGCTAAGCCACATTTTCATGCATGCTGTCTTCCCTGAAATGGATGTGCTCCTTTGAACAGCGGCAGGCTCACTTCTGGCTCTGAAATGTGCGTGCTGGCAGTGGCACCATAGTGAGATTGGACATGCCAGTGCCTGCTTATAAAATGATCTCCAGTTGTTTGGGAATGATCATGATAAAAAGAAATTTTTATCAAGACACAGAATTCTCTCTGCCTTTTATTCTCTCTTTTCCCTTGTCTGTATGTCAGTCTATGCAGGGGTATGTGTGTGTGTGTTTCCCAACAGTCCGTTTCTGTAGCTTATTGCAAATATCTAGCAGTATGCATCATAGCTGTTACTTTTACAAGCCTTCTTGTCAAAGTGCCACGTTTGACACCGCATATCACAAATTAAGTGCTCATACACACAATGAACCATTCAAATTGTCAGTACTTTTATGTTTGTTTTTTAGTTATGAATATGTATTTCCAAAAAAACTACCTCTGACGGTCCACGTTTTTTTACCTCATTTGAGCTTGAAAAATTGAAATGGATATGGTTGTTAAGCAACACATTTATGGAACATTTGTTTCACTTTTCCACAGTTCCCGAGCTGGGTCATCACACATAACAGAACTAGACTTTAGAGGTCCGAAGGGTGAATAATCAATTGCTGGCAATTTAAAAAGTAGAAAGAAGTCATTTAAACAAGTGAATTCTGTCCAACATCATTGGCCAAAGTCAACCAGGAAGTCATGCAACTAACACAAAAAAGACATGAGAGAGAACAGACCAGTTTCACCATTTACACCATCACACTTGAAAGAATGTAAAAATAATATTTTTAATATTTTTGTCTATATCCCACACACATTTTTAACCACAAAATATGATTATCAGTGAACAAAAAATAGAATTACTGGTTTACTTTTCTGCTCATTTATATTTATTTTTTTATCGTGATATATTGATCAGTTTAACTTGATCATCTCGTACAGTCTGATTTTTTAAAACATTTATAAATCATAGCCTTTGTACATTCGTATCTTGATTATTTATGTGGTGTGAGATATGATAATCTGTGGCTGCAGTTACTCCACAATGCACTAATTCAAAGACGATGAAAATAACTTTTCTGTTATTGTCCTGAATATTTATTTAAAGGTATGAATGAATAAACTGCATGTGAAGGAAAATTCATGAATACTGTAAGCTGCTATAAGGTAGAGGTCTCTGATGATTTTATTGCTTTAGCGGAGGGCTTTCTGATCCTACAGTCCTAATGTTCTTTAATCAAATACATTTTTATCTTAAAGTTTTGTTGTCAAGTTTAGAAAATAATCTACAGTTTGTTCCTAGTTTCCTTTTTTTCATTTCTAACAGATTTTTTTTTAAACATTTCTTCCGGGTCTACTTTGAAATTATTCTCAGCAGTCTCGCAAATAATGATGAAACCACGTACAAGGGAGTTCATTGCGTTTATGTCTGGCACAACAAAGAGGAAACCAACATGTTGACAGCGCTGTATTTATTCTCCTCTTTGTAAATACAGAAGCTCACACACCCATCTCAGTCCACCTATGAAGTTATATCAGCATAGTAATAAACAAAACACAACCTAAATAAAAATGACACGTTATACATTTTTAGACACAGTATCGTCTGTCAGTTTCAGTTCATCATTTCACAGTTTCATCCTTTCTGTCTGGAGTAACACTGTGTGCATGCTGGTGTAGTGTCAGCTGAGCAAATGGCTCAGCGCTGCCGAGAGAAGAGGTTCCTCAGGGCATTGTTGTAGTTCTTATTAAAAGCTGTGTATATCAGCGGGTTAAAGAAGGAGTTCGAGTAGCCCAGCCACAGGAAGATGCTCTTCCAGATGGGTGGGATGTCGCAAGAGCACAGCGGCACAATGAGCTCTGTGATGAAGAAGGGAATCCAGCAAAGTACAAACACGCCGATCAAAATGCCTACCATCAAGGCTGCCTTTTTCTCCTTCTGCTCCCGCCATGTATCCCCGTCTGTCTGGAAGGTCACGGTGGCATGGCGCACGGTAAATACCATCTGGGCCTGGTGTGTTTCCTCTTTTGCCTGGGAGGTAGGCAGCCAGAGAGTAAATCAGCTATATTTAATATTATAGGCAAAAGAAAAGCAATTTCTGAAGTGAAACTGTTGTGGCTGCTCAGCAATAGATGGATTATATAGTATGGAGCTAAAAAGAAGTGTGAATCAACAGGTGGATCAACAAACCCAAGATTATTTTCTTCTTTTCATACACACATACATACACACACGCAGCACAGAGCACAAAGCCGGAACTATGTCTTAATCTGCATTTTCCAGCATCTCATTTTGTGGCATTTCACAAACATTCTGCACAGCCGGAAAAAGAAAAAAGAAAATGTCAACATTAATCGGCTGACTTTCTCTTCTCTTATTTGTTGCCTAGCACAGAGTTGTTTAGGTCATTCCACTGTCTAACAGCATTTATACAGACAAACCCTGCCTCTAAATGTGTCGGAAGTAAAGCACACATTCTGTTTCACTGTTAAAGAAGAACCTACAGTGGAATGGAGGGACTTGTACACACACTGGCGTATATTTTGTTGAATCTATTCAGGTCAATAACTAATAAGACGGATGAAACAGATCCATTTACAGCACAGGGCAAAAGTTAAAAGCATAGTGCTGTTGGGAAGGAGGTTTCAAATTCAATGGATGGTTTAAAACACCTTAACAATATATATTAGATGAGGCTAATTGAGCACTAAACAGCAAATCCTCTTTTATATAGTGAATCAATGTGGTTATGATGTGCCCTCAAACTACAAAGAAGAGTGCTTCTCCATGATTAAGGCTTAACTATGTTTAAGCATCTAAACTACTTCAGGATCAGGGTTAGTGAAAGATAGGTTGAAGTTAAAGCAATAGTTGGACATGCTGGGAAATGTTTATTCCTTTAAAGTGCCTCAAGTCCTGCTAAAGTGAGCAGAATAACAAATATGAACTTCAGTCTCCTGTTGTATTTTGTCATGAGGACAATCTTTCACCTGCACATATGGTTGCTTAATTGTCTTAAAAGCTTCTTTCATATGTTAAAAGGATTTAAGTGGTCAAGAAAGAAAGGTAAGTGTACATTATGTGTTGTAAGGCAGGTAATTCAGTCATGAAGCAAATAAAAATAAAAGAAAATAGCAGTCGAATTTAGTATATCAGCATATTTAGTGACATCAGCATTTATGGTAGTGTTGAGTTATTTGTGCAACTAGGCCAAGGATCAGTACACTCTATTTCTGTTGTGGTGTGTCTATATGTCTTAATGTCTTTGTGTGGGTGTTGTTGATGGATGAGTGCAAGAGGTTTATTATCTTGGATGGTGATGCTACTGCTCACATCACAGCTCTGTGCAGACACTTTGGAGGACATTGACTCTTCAAAGTACACTGGGAAGTGATGCAAATAAACTTTGGCTGGGAAATTTGACATTTGTAATACAACCATAAGCTGTGAGGATGTACGTGGAAAGCAGGGTATCTAGAGAATTTAGGGGAAAAATACATGTATTATATAAATGAAAAGAAAGAAAAACAATGAATATTTTCTGTGGATGTTCTAATTTCTCAGCTACTGATTTTCATAAATAGCCCTTCATAGGTGTAAAAAGATGGCTAAAAGTAACATTATATTTATCACTGACATATTTTGGAGGGGGGTCAAGTGAAAAGTGGATGCAGACTCAATTTTTACAGGAATAAATTTGCCCAATTAAATGTTTGCTAATGAATGTGGAATAGATCCAGACTTCTGTGTCAGATTAGAGAAATGCCAAAGCCAGGAAGGTGCAGTGGCCCATTAAACATGCCGGAGGAGGTATTTATAGCCTTCTACATTCCACCTACACACATTAACAAGCTAGTGGTGATGAGATGAGCAAGATGGCTTCAATTATTTGTCTGTATGCTCATATATTGGATACTTATGTTTCCCTGATCACTGTTGAATAGCTCATCAGCCAATATAATAAATAACTGCACAGTAACCCATATTTGTGGATCAGGGGCATCAGCCATTTGCAGGTGGAAAAATATGCATAATTTCACACAAGAGGGAGACCATAATGATATTGTGTCTTATAAGGACAAGGGATTATTTAAGAAAATGGGTTTTAAAAAAGGAAATGAATAATCACCTCAGCCATGGGTGTGATTGTATTTGTCTTGCGGGAGCCAATCCGAAATTTGGCAGCCTTGTAGATCTTCCAATAAACAAATAGTACCACACAAAGAGGGAGGTAAAATGCTCCGAAAGTGGAGAAGATCGTGTACGATGGCTCCTGGCTCACCTGGCACTTCATCCCCTCTGAGTAGGTCTCCCCCCAGCCAAAGAGTGGCGACAGAGAGATGATGGAGGACAGTAGCCATGTGAGTGCGATCATCACATTGGAGATCTTTTTGCGTGTCTTAAGCGTGTACTCCAGGTGCCTTGTGATGGACCAGTAGCGGTCCAGTGCAATGGCTGTCACATTCCAGATGCTGGCTGTGCAGCAGAGCACGTCAAAGGAGATCCATACCTGGCACAGCACACGGCCCAGTTTCCACAGCCGGCCGTTTAACTCATGAACGAGACTGAGAGGCATGACCAGGGCGGCCACCATCACATCGGAGATGGCCATGGAAGCCACTAGGTTGTGCGGCACTCGGTGGAATGTTCTCACCCTCAGGATGGTCACTAGCACTAACAAGTTCCACACAAAAGTGGCCACAACCAGCATCGCCAGTAAAGTAAGAGTGAGCACACTGAAAACAGAGAAAGGTCGGTAGATGTTTCCCCCAGAGTCACGACTGTCCAAAGCTCCACTGAAGTTGGCTGTCAGTATGCTGGCGTTGGGATACGTCATGGTAGCTGCTCACGGCCCCGCAGCCAAGGGCCAAAGGATTCAGACAGTTTCTGCAGACAAGGGATTCATTCTGCAGCAGGGAGAAAGAAGAAGGAGACATTGTTTTGATGTGAGCTTTATGTACAAATCTCTCTCAATATGAAAATTCTATGAAATTCAGCAATATATGCTAAAGAAAAAAGAAGCAACACTCACAAAAATTTGTAGTTTTCACAGCTGTATTTGCACAATTTCTAAACGCACTAATGTACTGTGTCATTCACCGGAGAGGTAGTTTAGTGATTTGCTCACAATAGTAAAAAGCACTTGAGTTTCCCATTTCAGCTGTCAAGCAACCTGCCTACAACTTTCAAGTGCAGTTTCATCTGCTGTTAATAGGGCTTAAAGGTACTCTGGGACATGACTGGGCATGGAAAAGACCATAAATATTCAGTTTCATCATCCCACTGCTGTCCTTTGATTTGCATCAAAGTCAAGCCCATGCTGCAAAAATGAACTTTTTTAAGTGGTGTCTTTGTTGTACAGTCATTTTGGAATATCTATCTTTCACATCCAACAGAGAGATTCCTCCATATACATAGTGGAGTTATATGTTTTAAGTGGTTGTGGAGAGCAGAATATATTTTTCCCTATAAATGAGAATGCCTGTTGGAGAGATATACCATATTAACATAGGATTGCCTCAGTTGCAGATTGACAAAAGAAAAGATTTGACATGCCAGCTCTATCAATACATTCACAGGAGAGGCTTAGCAAGTGGAAAAGTCTCCACTACACAATGTTCAGCAGTGCAGAAACAATGAATTTCATACACCAACCACTTCCACTGTCTGTCTGGAGGTTGCAAAATTTGGTATTAAACTTTACAACAATATGTTCCAAATACATTTTATGCATTAAGTTATTTCAGCTTCCATGTTAACTACAAACTCTAAATGACAAATATGCAAAGACATGTAGAAAAAACATAATTTGCTATGATCCAGTGCTATGATAACCAAGTCGCATCTGACTCACAGAAGCATCTTTTGAAAGCATCACTGGGGGCAATAATGATTTCATGCATCATGTTTTGGAAAACATATTCAGATGTGCCTGACTTAACAATCTCTTGAAGATGTTAATTTTAATCATTAGTCATAATTCTTATTTATATATGCACAGCTTAAACAACTTCTCCTGCTTTAATTTACTACAACAATCTACTCTTGTTTAAAAAATACTTATTTCTAAAAAAAATACTAATTTCTGACCTTCACTCAGGGGATGTAGCACACTAGACTATTTAAAGTTGAGCTTTACCCATAATCTTGAATATTAAATAAACTCATTCATTTTGCATGTCTCCTCCTGTGACGTTGTCATGAGGGGATGTGGATGATTTGATGATCTTCCTGATCTTCCCAGGCCTCTGGGTGCAGTACAAGTAACCATAAAAACCTAATTCATATAATTTAGTTGAAATAATTGTCCCTAATTGAGTTTGATTTTAATCGCAGGGTTTAATCAATGGGATCATATTCTTGTAGCTGTTTGGCCTCTAACATTACTTTTCGCTTTATTATTGAACCATTAACCTAATGAATAAATCACTCTTTTTTTTTTATTTACAAAGACATGCTGATTTTTTCTACTGGAAAATCTAAATAAATGCTTTATTCATATACTGTATATTTTTACATCCAGCGGGTTGTGTCAGATTGATGTGCTTGTTATCAATCAGTGGGTTTCATCAATAAGACCCAACAGGAAATAACAATATGAGCCATATTCCTGTCAGACACTGTATTTATGTGACGTGACGCCGTCTCTTAGCATCACAGACCATGCCCTCCAATCAAAGGGTTCAACCAAGCACACCGATGGACCCTCTGTTCTCTCTTCTCCCCGCGCTTATTAACAAGCTTGATAGCCATGAAATTGGACAACCATTATGAGCAGAACAGCCAATCAAACACGCGGCACTCAGCAAAGCAATGCCACAGTTTCTCTGCTGACATCACAGGCCAGGTGTCTCAAACAGCGGCTGCTGCTCGACACTGTGACACACAAGACAAAAAGACACAGAAAAACACATGCACATTTGAGTAGAATGAGGGGGAATACGCTGGTAGACAAGAAGCCAGGAATTATGTTTACCAGTGTCAAAGGATAATTACTGACACATATTGAATACATTCTTATATATACTGTATTTTAGAGTGTTTGCTGGTAGCTATGTGGGTAAAGTGTCAGTTTAGGTCAGTGGCTGTCTTGAGACCTGTTACATCTGGCATATTTGCTCGAGAGTCTTGTGGGGGTTTTAGATAATAGCTAGAAATTAAACAGGGACACAGGGTGATTAACATCTCACTACCTATCATACAGTCTGTACGCTTTTACTTGTTAATGCCCATAGGAAGATAGGGGTGAAAATGATATTAATACAGAGCTGAAAATGATAGTAACACAGAATAATTTTCATATTTTTTGACATAACTGCAGCAGGATATTTCCAGAACACATACTGTAGATGTCACTATAACTTGAAAATAAGCAGATTCAACATTAATCAAATTTGTTCTGAGCTCCATGTGCCCTTGCAAGAAAGCCCCTCTGCACCAGATGCTGAAGAAATCTCAATGCTGTTTCACTGTTTCATAACGCCACAAACTTAGATTAATGTGTTTTGCATGATTTTCAAAATGAGTTTTCATGCTGCAATTATTTCTGGTCAGGTCTGAAATCATAATGTAATTTTCTAAAAGCATAAAAACAGCTTAATGTTCATGCGTTGAGAATATTTCCCTTGTGTTTCTTGCCTCTTCTCATCTTTTACTCTGTCTATGCAATTAGGACTCTGATCAAAACCATTTCCAACAAAGAGCTGAAGACTGCCAGCTGTGGAAACAGGTAAAAAAAAAGTACTTTGACATCTCCATTTCATTTCATCTTTGTATCCAAAACACACACTGCCACAATCTTGTGATTACAACAGCAAGGGTGTGAGTGACATTCTCTTTGTGTGACGCCCTGAAGTCTGAAACGGCACTATGCTCATTTGTTACACAATTTTCTCTAAGGAGTTTCTCTGAGGCTGACATTTGCAGCTGAAAGCAGGGGACGTATGTGGATGTGTCCTCTGACTTAGCTGATAAAATTATAAGGCAGCACAGAGCAAACCTTCAACTCCAGCTGTGTCCTGTGTTTAGCAGCACTGGCGCTTTTATCTGTGGTTTGGTTGAACAGGTTTTCAAACCAAAACAATGTGTCTCTTTTGAGGAAGATATTTAAAGCATGTAACTATAGCTCATTGGATAAAAAAAATCAATTCGTATGTTTCTTGTAGATTTAACAAAAGTGTTCTTCTCCAGAGCAGTTTTACCATCAAGGAATGCGGTGCGTTCCGCGCTTGTCTCTAGATGACGGACTAATCAACCAAGACACTTGTTACACATCATCTGAGCAACACAGCCTTACTTTTAGATTCTTCTCTAAAAACGCATTTGTTGTTAAATAAACTCACCTCATTAACACTTCGGCATGAAGCAGTCCGACACGAGAAGATCTCTCGGTCTTGACCCCTCCATCGATTCACTTTGCAGCTCTGTCAGCACCAGTGATAGAACCGCTTGGCTCAGTGTTGATGACAACAGAAACACACCTCGCACTGAGGATACAGAGGCGCTGGAATGAACCACACACTGGTCGGAAGGGGGAACTGAGTCCAGTTCAACTGAGAAGCTGCGTTTTCTGGGCATGTGGGAGACTTGTGTGCGTGTTTTCGGTGTTCGCATAACGGAGAGCTACAGTTTTCCTTTCAGATGCACGCAGTTTAGAAGAAGACGAGACCTCTGTCTTGTGCTTCTCACAAAGCATTCCCTGTTTCTAATGAGTCTTATTCTGCAGTGATCAGAGGTTGCTTGAGGAGACGAGGATCCTGCCGCTTTATGATGGAATATACTTCCATGCGGCCACCTATGAAACTCCCCTGGCATTTCATCTCTTCTCTTACCAGTGTGATTAATGCGTCTTTCGCAACGAAATAAGCACAGGATGTCCAGTGGGACACATGTCCCATGAAAATGTCCTAAGAAAATCTTCCAGGATAATTAATATAATTAAATCCTCATTGTTTGCACCGGTTGCTTCCTGAAATTAGATTATAGGAACAGAAAACTGTTTAACAAACCATCTGTTCACTTCTAAAAATGTTTTTGTTTATAAAACAACTACTAACTTACTAATGCTGATTACAGTGTTGTGAAAAAAAAGTTCCACCCCTTTCAGATTTCTTCTTTTTTTGTGTAAATCTCACGCTGTTCCACATCTTAAATACAAAATTGAACATAAAATAAAGGCAACCTGAGCAAATACAAAATGTGAGTTTCAAATGATAATTGTATTTTATTAGTGATGTTATTCCAGCTAGACCTGTGTCCTACATCCAGAAAACTACTAACTTGCACTGATCAGTCCGGGAAGGGCTACAAAGCTCTTGTTAAGGTCTAACACTGTGGAACCTGACAGATCCACACTGAGAGATGTTACAAGCGGAGAAGACATGGAACAGAAGTGGCTGACCTTCCAAAATTACTCCAAGGGCACGGTGTCGACTCATCCAAGAAGTCACAAAGGATCCAAGGAAATTCAGGCCTCTCTCACCTCACTAATCGTCAGCTGTCGTGACTCCACTATGTGATCCATGGGAGAGTGGCCAGGTAAAAAACACTGCTGAGGGTGTCAAGAAAAAATATAAAGATGTTAACATTAAAACATTAACAGAGAATCTTCTGTCTGTTTGACAGGTGTCCTGATACATCTGGTGTAAACCAAACACAGGATTACACAAACAGAACATTTTACCTACGCTAAAAGAGAATCACGAGAGGATTAAACATTTCTTCATCAACAACAGACCTGGATCTATGTTAAGACCAGGAATGGACACAAGAGAAGATGATCTAAAGAAGATATATGATACCTGTCAGACCTAATAATGGCAGGCAGTCACTGTGAAGATAACTGACTTCCAGCTGTCCCTTTAATATAATACAGCACCAGTAAAGAGCAATGTCCTGATACATGTGTGCACTTAGCTTTTCCACTGCTACTGCACCTTCCATCTCCTTTACTTCAGAAACCATGGATGGCAAAAGCCCATCCTATCTAATTGTTGCTAAGTTGTAGGATTTGTTTGAAACATCTTCACAGCTGCACACATGAATGGACACACTAGGTGTTTATCACATCATCTGATCCCTGCTGAAGGAAACATTTGAGTAGCTGTAGTGTCCAACCCCCGCCACAAATGCCCCCCCATACATGTGGTCCTGAGGTACAAAATGAAATCACTGCGGTCACTGCTGAATAATTGTGTCTTGCTAATGGTGGAGTTATAAAGACATTAATGCAACCCACTAGTGTAAGTGCAAACTGGTTCTTAATAAAACAGACAGCTTGCAGTTCCAGCTGTTTAGCCACCAGAGCTGATGGAAATACACTGCAGTAGGCTTGGATGAAGACAGTGAAAGGGCTTATATCATGTAGTGTAGTCAATGTTTTTTTTTTTTAATGAAACATGCGCCACTGTAAAAAATAAAATCGTAAAAAAACTGTAAAACGTCTGGCATTAAAGTTGCCAAACAGTTGCCGTTAAATTACAGTATAATACCAAATGGTATTTTATGGTAAATTTCCATTGAAAATTAAAAATGTTTTTCTGTTGCTTCTCACTGTGATTTTACAGTTTATCGTTGGTAGAATTACAGTTGTGCACCATAATAAAAACATTTTCAAAGCGTAAAAAAGC
Source organism: Sandelia bainsii (assembly GCA_032362345.1). Lineage (NCBI taxonomy): Eukaryota > Metazoa > Chordata > Actinopteri > Anabantiformes > Anabantidae > Sandelia > Sandelia bainsii. The sequence continues at coordinate 21,034,018 of JAUMHL010000013.1, forward strand.
AAGGAAACACTTGATAATGAAGTTTAATCTACAACATTTAAAGGATTGGCGTCTTTAAATTATAATACACTGATGCTGATTTAGTGGTACACACCTGTTTATGGTTAAAATCAGACCATTAATTGTCACTTAATATATATTTTTTTATATATTGGGGCAAAATGTGGGCAATTTGTGAAGTAAGTCAGTGTAACTACCTTCTTTTCTCTACAACAGCATGTTGATAACTGCACCAACAGAGCATCACACTACAAATAAAAATATTATACTTGAACAAGGAAGAACACCACTAATGGTGCAACCACCTACACTTATGGTGTAAAATGTCTGCATCTAATAAATTCAAAACCATGAACATGACAAATAAATAATAGAAATTGTAACTTAAAGAATGTAACATGAAACACAGAACAGATGATCTTAACAACTTAAAAAACAATGTTTCTGCACTGTTTACCTACTGGATCTGTTGGAACCTTACAGGTTTATTTTGAATAATTTTCTTGCTTTTTCTTTGCATTTTAGAGACGTTTTGTAACGTAACTGTAAAATAACAACTAAATTAATTTACTGTAATTTAATGGTAACTGTATAGTAATTTAACTCTCAGAACCATTTCAAAACGACACAACCATGTAAAAAAACAGTAGATTCTTATAATGTAAAATTACACATTTTTACTTTAATGTTACAGAATGTCTATTTAAAAAACAAATTTACTGTATTTTAACTGTATATGCTTTCAAAACAAAAAAGATGGCAAATATCCATATTTTTTCACATGCAAATTTCTGTAAAAAAACTTTTTTTTTACAGTGAAGTTTAGCATTTAACTATGTGTCATCCAGAAAATCATAACATCCTGTTCTGAGTAGATGTGACTCACCTAACTCATACCAATTTGTAAACACACTTCCTCTGTTCTTTTCACTTTGTATGAGGCTAAAGGTTTTTTTCTCTCTCTCTGGTCACATTACTGTAAATCACATCTCCGACCTTGTCCTGCCAGGTCGGCCTCATCCCCATAAATATCCCGTCATCAGTTATTCCTATTACTACCACAATTTAATGTTGTCATCAACTATAACTTCAAACTACAGTTTCTGGAAAATGACCAGAGAGAAAAATGTGATGTGATATTGGATTAGGAACTTTGCTGGTGAACCTGCCACATGAATTTAGTGATGTGCCTTTGGGTCTGGCTTGCGGTAATTGTGCAATGAATAAATAAATGTTAAATGCAGAGAAACATGGGCTTTTATATTAGGGTGCCTTCTGTTTGTTCTATGATCCAACAAAGTCACATGTAGAAATGTGTTACAGATGGTAAATCCTGAAGTGAACGCAGAAGTGAAGCTCTCCACCACCTGGGTAACTTAAATGTTAATGTTAATTCACTGAATGCTCAGTATTTTTACACACTTTCATTTTTATTAATTTAACATAAAATAGAAAATGTGGTAAGTATGTCTTTTTCAGAAAGAATTTATCCAAATAACAGAGACCAAATGTGCTGCGGAAGATAAAAGGCTAAACATTTTGAACTCGAATCACAAAATCTTCCTCTTTTCTGTCGACAAGTTTGATACTTTCAAGCTCGACTGTTACTCGTCCCTGAAAGTTAATGATATCAGTCAGCATTGTACCACCCACACCTAATTACAGCATCAGTATGTGTCAGGAGCTGTTGCAGTAAAAATACGTTCAGACAGGCAAGGTGTTAGGCTGTGATGTGCTGAGGCAAGCAGCACTGCTCCACTGGATGAACAAGAAGAAGAGATTCAATAAATTGTGAAGATGGACGAGTGAAGGTCATGGACGGCAGAGTACACAGGAAGCAGAAAGTCCTGCACATGAATGGTGCTCTCAACTTGAACTTCATGCTTAATTTTTTTTTAAAGGTAAACAATAATGGCCTCATTGTCATTTGGATGCATGCCAAAGACTGCACCACACCATGTTACATCAGGAAGTCATGTGTTACTTGCATATACAACAATATATATGCAGTATATGCAGTTGTGGGCCAAATAAGAGGAACACAATATGACAATACAATGCAGACTAATGAAGAATAGAGGTCTTTATGCATGTCTATGGCAGTAACTGAAGCTGTAGTGTGGTCTGTTGTGGTGTTTTAGACTACAGTTTGTTCTTGTCATTTTTTTCCCCTTACAAACTTCTTCCCTTGAATAAATTTGACCACACTGCGTCTAGCAGCTTATCTTCAGTGGCTTCCTATCCACATCAGGTCAACCTTTAATGTGCTTATAATTACACAGTAATGAGCATTCCCCCTTCATACTGTATCGGTCTGATCTCCTTAAACCTTGTATTTCATGCCATGTTCCATGCTCTCTCTGAATACAAGGCTTGTGTCTGTCCCCAGAGTTAAAACGTGCTTTGTGTGGGCCGAAGGGACCTTTCCTATCATGTCCAGTTCTTCTTGAATAACCTCCCCATGGACATCACAAAATCTGACTCAGTTGGGCCCTTTAAAGACAAACTTAAAATGTCAAACTTTCAGTTAGTGGCTTATTTTTTGTTACCTCAGGCCTTGTACCTGTTACCATTCTCCCCCCAGGACGATTTCAGTCTCACTGACTGAAACCTAGTACACTATACTCTTGTCGACTGCATTACTGTAAACCATCTGAAAGCCACTGCACCTCTTCCCTCGAGCACATGAGCGTCCAAGCTGTGTGCTCATCTATCCCTGTCTCTTCTTGTTTTCTTCTATCTGCTCTCCCTTTTCACTCAGGCTTCTCTGTGCTGCTCCACTGGCTGTCCTGGGACCACGTTCCCCCTGCTAGTTGTAAGTCCCTTATTGCAGATGTTTTGGATGTGGATCGTTGTCCTTCAAGTTAGTGGAATGGAAATTGCAAGCAGAGACTGTCAATGCAACCTTATGCTGTAATTTTACTCAACCTGAGTGTCACATGGGGAAAATAAAAAGAAAAGCTGGATGTCATCAGCATTGCAGTGATATAGGAAGCACGCAGTGTATGACGACAACTAGTGTTTCTTGTGTAGAGGGAAGAACACAGGATGGAGACTTGTGGTCCTCCTATTATCAGGCTGAGTGGCTCAGACACCGATGCTTTCAGGGTTGACTTTCCATGTCACCTGGTAGGAACAATGAGGGCAGAGCCTCTTCTAACCAGAAATATTGTAATGACAAAGGTTTTACACAAAACACACATGGCAGAAAGCAGTTTAAAAAGCCCAAAACAAGAAGAAACTCAATTCTGTTTACTGTCAAATATCAAACAATTGATAAATGGAATTTACTCATGGATTACTTTAGACAATTGTATGTCTGTTTTTAAAATCTTAATGAAAAATCCTCTTCTGAAAACAAAAAGTAACAATTTCTGCCTTTTAGCTTTTTCCTTATGATAATTATTCTAATGCTACTTTTCTCTGAGCTTGTTTGTATTTTCTTTTGTTGTATCTAATACTGATAAATTAAAGTCCACATGAATGTAGCTGTTGTCTTCTATTATCATTATGTTTTTGGGTTGTGTCTAAGTGGTGATGATTTGTATTGTCACTGCAGATTTTTACATGCACCCCAAGATGAATCGCTGCTGTATTATACCAGCTAATGGGGAACAAACTCACTAGTCTTCATTTGGTGAGTCAAAACACTTTAATTGCTTTATTGCTGCACACAGCCTTTCAGTCCACCTCTGTGATCTCCCTTGAAATGTTTGGCTGGATTTTAGACATTGCAGATAATATGGAGGACAGAGGTGCCCTTATTGTGCAGCGATCATCTTGATAAATTGCTCTGACCCTATGTAGTGCTGTGAACTTGCCAAGACTGGAAATACTGCAGCGCCCTGCTATGTTACTAGAATTTCAAGCTGCTGTAGATGACAGAATGAGGCTTGTTTTGCTTTCAGAGTAATATACAGAGGAAGGAATGGTCAATTGCAAGGTTATATGATGTGCTGCTGTCAACATCGCTCTCAGTGTACACTGAGAGATGCTTTAACTACTGTGTCCATGTGTTTTGAAGGAAATGAATTGTCAGTGCTAATATGTTTCAATTAATGTTTGGATTTCTAAGATTTATAAAGATAATATAAAAAACACATTCTGGACTCCAGCCATCTTATTTCTTCTTGCATCTTAGATGCACATAATGTAGGTGATATATTCAGCCTTATTCACACCTTAGCGACCATGACACATATAATGTATTTCAGAACACAATGAGTCAGTACGTGAATTGGTCATTTAACTCCCTGAATGAAAGGTATTGTAGATGTCTGTCAAAACATTAATCCACATATCTTAAGAGTCTCCAGTTTATATTTTCCAGGGAGAATGCCATTATTCCAGATAAGTTTATCATCATCCTGAACAAGGTTTTTAATTGAGGTGGTTAAATGCCAGGATTATTTCACACAGTAATCTCTTCTGCATTTATCTTTTTAAAGTGCAGATTTTGCTACTTTGCATTAAATTCAAGGATAAATCTAACACAGTGGAATGATACAGTCATTTCTATTTTTAATGTTCAATTTGGACATGATCTTGTTAACCAGACTCCTGCCACTATATAACTTAAATAATTACTATCCTGTGAATAATTGATTAGAGTAGCTTACACATAAAAATACAGCTAATTTGATCATTTTAATTTAATTATTCTTCAATTATTCTACATGAATTTATAATTGAAATAGTTAATGAAATCTTTTTAACTGGAAATTGTCTAATTTCAGATCTTATGCCTCAAGTGATCCCCTGACTCCTCTTATAGGTGAATAGCCCGCGGTATTGCCCTAAAAAATAACGAAATTAATAAAGTACTCAAGGTCACATGCCATGAAACTCTGAGAGGAGCCATTCATCTACTGCTCCAAGGGACTGGCCAAGGTAAAACAGGCTGAGGCTTCATATTTCTTTAAAATGACATTAGCATTTTCAAGTGCAACAATGAAGAAGTGTGGTTTAGAATGACAACATCTTGGCTAGTATGGCTCTCCTGCAGCCAGGAAACTCTTTGACTTTATATGAAGTTGTCTTATCTTTTCGCATCTGTTAACATATTTGGAATCAGCGGCTGACACACATGCTTATACAGTTTGCTGTCAGGGCAAGGATTTCCCTCCTCTTCATGTGTGTGACACCTTGGCTGCTTTCCTCCAATTCTCTTTCAATCTTGCTCAGTAATAAACAAATAGTGCAGGAATCCTGCTGCCCCCCTGACAACACACACATTCTTATACACACCTCACGCCAACCCCATGCATCACATGTCATCTCAGACACGTGCAAGTGTGTCGGGAGCACTTGTGTAACAGTATGAAGGGTGCTTATATCTGTAATTTGCTGCAATCAGAGACCCTGGACCTTTGGGGTACGATGAGCCAGATACTTGAAATTGATCCTCTGCTAGACAATCAGGGTATACTGTCCTATTTTCTTTGTCTGGACTCCTTGCTTTGCCCTGTTGGTGATAGACTTAATATAAAGTCACTTGTGACACATCTAATTTAGGATGGTCAGCCTTTCTTCTTTGTCAGTGTAACTTACTAGCTGAGGCTTTGATCCTGGACAGATGATAGTTCCATCACTCAGTCGTCATTATTAAACTAATTTTCCCTGACTTGTTGTATAATTTTGAATCAAAAAATGTGCCATACTGACATGGCTTGCATCATTATTTCGAAATAACAAAATAACCAGAGTAGATGAACGAATACGAAAACATCATCGTGAGAAAGAATAAGTCTGTGAGTTAGTTCAGGCCGATAACTTGAATTGTGCCACCATTTTCACACATAATATCAATTAAATGAAGGATTATCTTTCAATTTGGCATTCAATTATCACAGAAGCTCCTCATGTTTTTAGCACTCCTGTGTCTAGTTGCTGCTCAACAGTAACACACAAATAATCAAAAAAGCTTGTGCTGTGCATGAATAGTCCTTGTATTTGTCATTTTTCACGACTTCACTCTCAAAAAACTCATTTTGTTAATTCAAAAGCAGTAATTCTAACAAAAGACATCTCCAGTTATTTCCTACACTTTTGTTTGTTGACATGCCCCTGATAAACCCCCGACTGTGTGCACATTCATTTTTACTCTCACTCTCACATTTGTTCACCATGTAGAATGGCAGTAAAAGAAAACAGACTTTGTGTTGACACATTGCAAGACAGTTACACACAATACATTACAATACAGGATTGACAAACTCAGTGCGCACAATTCGCAGTAAACACAAGCAAACTGACAGTGAACTGTTTAAATTAACATAAACATGCTGTGTACAGTAGTTACAGAATTGTCGCAGAATTATAAGACATATGACATATGTTTCTTTAGGGTGTGAAAACTTTATCATCATCAATTTTCAACTGTTGAGCGGTAAGGCTGATTATAAACATGTCACACTGTATTATAACTGTCTTTTTTAAGAAATTTACAGAACACTGAGAACTGTTGTAATTATTACTCCCTTAATTACAAATGTAAATTGAAGTCTAGATCTTTTGATTAAGATCAACAAGTTCCTTGTTGGTTTGCATGTGTCCTAGAAGACTACTGTACATCATCAATGCTCATCTGCACTGACAGAACCACCACTAATTTGTCAGATCTAGATTTAAAAAAATCATCCATTTAAAGTGATAATTATTCCTACATATTTCACTCTGTGGTGTCTGCTGTCCCCGTATATGGACTGAGTGAGTAAGTGTTAAATATGGAGCAATAGGAAACAGGGATTACTAGCTAATTAGTGTAGCTGTATCATGGGATTAATTAATTCAAAGCATTTACATATACTCAAATTGTCTTGCCAATTGATGTTACTGTGCCACAGTTGTAATATTGAGGATTGTTGAAGTTTGTTTACTTTCAGCAAAAAACTAAATGTCACACTTCAACTTGTTGTTCCAGTCTGTTGTTTAGAAACACATACACCATGTGAAACATGTTGAATATTAATACATTTTTTACGTTTTTATAAATCTTTTCATCAGAGCCTTGGAAGATGCCAAGATGTATTGTACTCACTCAAATAAAAATACTGCACAGACTGTTTTATTTTACCTAACCAGAGCTCATTGAAGAATATGGTATAATTTACATAAAATAAACATACAGTAATTTTAATTAAATAACTAAAATTGTGACAATGGGGTCATGAGGAAATGTTTATGTACACTACCAGTCAAAAGTTTGGAAACACATAGAAATGACCATGTTTGTGAAAGAATGAATGTGAATGTGTAGACATTGTTCATATTGTAAATGACTATTGTAGCTGATAACAACTGTTTTGTAAAAGGAATATTTACATAAACATACAGAGGCCTAAATTCTGCAAACATTAGTACTGTCTTCCA
>JAUMHL010000013.1:21041570-21060792 GCA_032362345.1 Sandelia bainsii
ACAACTGAAGACATGTATCTTTTCATGAAAAACATGGTCATTCCTATGTGTGTTCAAACTTTTGACTGGTAGTGTATTTAGTAACTGCATTTACTTTAGACGTCTACTTATTCTGATTACGACCAACAACTCACTGTTTGTTGTTTCCAAAAGGTTGAAGACCACTCATTAAAATGTTAGAGATAATTGATGCTCATCTGTGTAGCAGAGCATGATTCAATATTCCAAGCTAATTTATACCCTGCAGAGTGGGAGGAAAACTTGGCTCAAGGTAAGACTTCTTTTCCAACCCTATCTCTTTTCTCAGCGTAATTATATGAATTAAATTAATTGGGAATACACATTTGCATATCTGGGTTATTTCTCTTATGGAGAAAATGGTCTTTGGAGAGTATAGAAACAATTACAAGACTGCCAGACAGTAAAACACCTCAATTTCGTCTTTCATATCTGTCATTTCCTCCAGTGTTTTACTCCAGGGAGAATTTGGCCTCAGTACTCAGGAGGAATGATGTGATTAAACCACAGTGCAATATGTGCAGGAGTCACATCCATGAAGCAATTTAACAGACTTTGGAACCACCTTTAACACATCACCTGACATCTTTGAAATTACTTTGAACGGTTGTAGGTTTTTATAAAAAACATATCAGCAATTTACAAAAATATTTCCCAGGGAGAGAACTGCTGAAATTAAGTTCTAAAGAAAATTTGATTGGACTTCTGTAAACTGATACTAGAGGGTAAATAGCATAGGGGAATTTCATTTTCTCCTCTTGCCCAAGACTTTTTTCCTGCTGTATTGTGATAATACTGGACACAGTCCGGGCCAGCCGTCGCTATTTTTAATGAACTAAGCTGATGCATTATGTTGTCAGGGGTGAATAGACTACTTGACCGTCTAACTCAACTGGAAGTGACTTAATATTAGCATGATTATGATTATATTTTATATTGCTTTTTATACTCTCCAGGACTGCTGCTGGACAAACTAGTGCTGCTAATCAGCCTGTACAGGCTGATAAAACTTTTTCTGTACAGTATTTATTGCTTGTCACTTTATACACTGGTTTGTCACTTTGTACACTGATTGTTGTATTCTTCTTTGTGCTATTTTCTTTGCCTCTCCGAAACTGAGAGTCACCGAACGAAATTTTGTTATGTGTAATGCATAATAACAATAAAGACTTCTTGATCTTGATCTTGATCTTGATATAGAATTTTGACTGTATTAATCTGAGTACGCCTTTTAATACAAGTATGCTCTCCAATGTGGTCACTATAATTTTTATAACAAAGGTTGCAATGTTGGTCTTCATAGCTCATCAGTTCCCAAAGTGACATCTTAAGATGTCTTATTTTGTTCAACCAACTGCCTAAACCAAAACATATTCATGTTATTATCACAGAAGACTAATAAAACAACAATACATTCACATTTGAAAAGCTGGAACCAGTGAATCTTTGTCATTTTAATTTAAATATGATTTAATTGATTAACATTTTCTGATTAATTGCATATATTATATTTAGCCAGAACTGATGTTTATGAAAGCAGATTTACTTGCTCAAAAAATTTAACAGAAACTAAATTACAGTGATCTGATTCGTAATTAGTGATTTTCCACGTCTGTGTGCACTAACTTGACCTCTGTTTGCAATGACCCTGAAAGCGAATCAGTTCTGCATTACGAAGCCAGAGATTATGAGGCAGAATTTTCTCCTAATAAAGCAGTGTAATAAATTGCTAATGTGACTTTCTGATGACGGTCAAAGACATCCACCCACTACAGAAGGCAATGTATTTATGTATTTCTATAAACAACACTTCATCAACAGCAGGGAAAAACATTTTTTTATTTTCTGTGTAGTTTGCTGTGGATTAACCATTGATCCTTAATCCACATAATGAAGAACATGTTAAAAAGACATAATGTTTGTGCATCTTAGTTTGAACACATGTGAGTGTGTGGAAATAACCAACCAGTTACCATTCAAGAGCATGCTGCAGACGCAGACCAATTTGTGTCACCAGCTGTGTGGTCACCATATCCATCTACGGACACATTCAGTCATTGTATCTCTATTGTCTTTTTTTTCTGCTGCTTTCATTTGTCATTCAGTTCTATTCAGCATCAAAGGTCGTGCTTCTCTTTCACACAGCCAACGGGCATGTTTGATATTCCATCCTGTAAGCTGCATCAAGAAAGAGGGCACTTATAAACTTGAGCATGTGTGATTATCTCTGCAGCACCACGTCACACACAGTGAGAGACACAAAGAGGGAGTGGGAGAGGGTACAGAGGTTAAACCTTTTTGTACACAAAATATTTCATTATTTTGTGAGAAAACAAACTCAGCTTTTCTGCTATTTTCTGTAACTGTGTCCTGGTTCAAAATTTAAGAGGGCAAGCGTGTGTCCTGCTTTTGAACACCAGATCAAATTAGGCCACAAAAAAACAAATGTATAGTAAACCACACTAAACCAATTTTTAGAAATAAAATTTTGTTTTGAATATCATATCAGCAATACAGATTTTCCATACAAAAAGTTTGAACCACTGTGCCATCTTGTGGTACAGCTGAGCCCTGTAGGTCCACATCATTTTCTTGGTGTGATGTGAGTATTTGCTGCCCCCTTTTGGTAACAAAAAATAAAATCAAATAAATTGACATGATTTAATTATTTTTCACCACAGCTGGTGTGAGTCGTGACGTTTTTGTTTAATATTGCCTTCCAGTTGGCACACTGTCACACAGGCATCCAACTTCAGAAAGGAATCCATGGCAAGGAGTTTGCTTCACTTATCTATGATAGTAATAAAGAGCATATGGAACGCTAGCGCTGGGAAAAATCATTATAAATTTCCACAATAAAGAGACAATAGTGACTGATGACATTTATCACTGAGTTTTACCACAGTAGACTATATTTGTAGTGCAGTCATGGAAACTGTAGCTTCTGCTGAACATTGCACCCAGGTCCAGAATGAGAATGGTATAAACACTGAATGCATAGTATTTGGTTAACAGGAAGCTTTACTGTGTATGATGAACCTCTGCTATTTTCTGTAGCTTTACTGTATATGATGATCCTGAGGGGAGCAACATGCGTTCCATATTTTGTTTTACAACTAAAAGGCAAAAACTAACCATAGACACTATGCCATGACCCACCATCTGAGTAAAGTGCACAAGAATTTAATGACGCTGTCCTTTATGCCCCATTGTGGTTTCCCAAACTTTACAACATGCAGATTGAATATTACTAAAATGGTCTTTTAGCAAATGAGTGGCTAACGGCTTTGTTCTTGTTAATATTAAGGTAGGACAGGTAGAGCTTGTAGAAGTCCATCCATCAGAGTAACACACTGTAGAAAGCAACAGCAGCTTTAAATGCTTATGAACTTATTTCATTGTAAACGTAAATGTTGCTCTTAGGTGCATATTTTTGAAATGTTAATCATAATACACATCCAATAAAATTCTGAAGTGTGAATTTCAGTCAATATTATAGTTATAATCTAAAGATTTTCATTTCTGAGACTGTTTAGTTGAAGTTTTTTCAGCAATTTTTTTTTCTGTAATTACTATAAAAAAACAACATAACTAAAATATATTTAGGTATCATTTATCCTGAGTTATTACATTACAATTAATCAACATTCTGTTTGGTGCACTGAAATATGAAATATCATAATTTACTAAACATGGTCCTGCTTTGAACCAGCAAGAAGACTATATGAGTAACCACAATTCTGGCTGAAAGTATGGTATTAATGTAGGCTCCATTAGAATAAGAAGATTATTGAAGAAGATTACACAAAATAACACACAGGACCAGCTTATTAAAATAATCTAAATCGGTTCTCTCAAGCTCACAATACAATATTTAGATATGATTAAACCATTTAAATATTCAGTAGAAGGTGAGTCACTCATCGGTGGGCAGGTGAAGAAAATGAAATTAGCTAAATCACGATTGCCAGTTTGGTGTTTCCAACATGTTCTCTATGGCGCTATGATCACTGAGAGGAGAGACATCGTGAACCTCAGAAGAGTGTGAGATCAATATTTGTCATCAGAATCAGAACATTTCGGACATTTTATTGCTGCATATATTGTTCATGCTTTGATTCCCTTTAATTATGTTTCTGGTGCTAACACATCACTTTGAAAAAACTGTACACACACTAAGTACACAGGGCTAAGTTGACTCCTAAACTGCTGATTACAAACAGAACATTTTTGTACTTGTGGCTTAGCAAACAGTTGTCACCTGAGACATTTATCACAATTTTCTGACATTTTAAACACTTATCCATTAACCATTAAAAAGCCTTTCAAAATCTAGCTGAAGTTATTGTGTGCTGCAAAAGTTCAAATTTCCTAAATGTGTATGTTCTTAACAAAATGTTTTACATGCAAATTTACAAATGTTTCAGTAAATTCAATCACACATGAAGACAAATTTACACTTTTCTAATGTTATTTCTTTGGATGTCTTTTGTCTTTTGGCTTGACAGTGAATTATTACAATCAGAATTTAATCTTACTTTTCCAATGTTCTTATTAACAACTTTTATAGGTTATCTGGATTTACTACTTATGTTGGCTGTAAAAAAACATATTTAGATTTAAAAACATTTCTAAATATAAAATACTTTATTTTCTTCTATTTGTTCATTTATTTCTTAAGAAAACTATCGTATTTCATATTTTTTTCACATTTTGAAGTATCTAGTAGTATTACTGTAGTATAATCATCATAAATTTCAAATCAACTAACAAACATGAACACTACCAACTTAAAAAAACAAAAAAACAAAACAAACCCAAACATAACCCTAACCTAATATTTGAAGAAAGACATTGCTTTGTGTTGAGGAAATTTCTGCTGGTGACAGGATATTGGGTTCACTGTCACTGTAAAGTGGTTGTTTGTAGTGCTTCCACGTGACCAGGGCAATACGTGCCACAAACACAATGCAGGAAATAGCCAGGATCACAGCTGAAGAGAGAAGAAGAGATCATATAATTAGTGAACAGCTCTCAGAAATTAAAATAATCATGAAGAAGTAAATGGAAGAAAATGCAATGAGCTAATTTCCCTCAGTCCAAATGTCAAACAGTACCTGTAAAAACAAAAATATGACTTTCAAGAGAGCTGGCATTGTCCAGGATGCCTGTCAACCACACGATTACTACAGGGTAGATGGTCACGATATAACGCACATGCTCATCAAGGCAAAAGTTCTCTAACAGAAACCTGGGAGCAATGAGAGACAATGACACAAAGACTTGGGCTTATTTGCTTTTATACCATCTCTCAGTGGGAAATTAAAACACTCAGCAGGCGCACACACAGGCTAACAGCTCCATCAGAAGCAGCAGTAGTGACAGCAACGAGCAGTTGCACCGAGATGTTTCTGTCTGATGCTGTAAGTATATCGTCAGGTTCAGTAGGGTGGAGAGGGTTCCCCATGTTGCATACACTGCCACTCCATTTTGCACCTGATTCATCACAATGAAATAAGATGTCAAAGATTGAATTGATTAGCAATGCAAATGTTTAAGTACTGTAATTATCCATACCTTAATGCACAAACCAAGTGCAAAATTAAAATCATTCAAAGATTTTTTTTAAGTGCAAGCAGCTGGGAATTATACTGTCAATCATTTTAAAAATTATTTAATGTTTGATGTGTCATCAAAACACTAAATGAGACTATCTTTTGTAAGAATGGCTACCATGTGCCATCAGAAAAGAGTCATTGATTTTACAAGTCACTGAAACTGTACTGAGATGAATGCTATTCTTCCTTAATACATCCCTGTATTTAGTGTTTTGATAATGTTGCTCCAACATCTCCCATAGGTGCTCAAATGGGTTGAGATCTGGTGACTGTGAAGGTCATAGCATATGATTCACACCATTTTCACACTCATCAAACCATTCAGTGACCCTTCATGTCCTATTGATGGGGGAATTGTCATCCTGGAAGAGACTGCTTCCATCAGGATAGAAATGTTTCACCATAGGATGAAGGTAATCTCTCAGAATAGCTTTGTATTTATTTGCAGTGACCCTTCCCTCTAAGGGGACAAGTGGATCTAAACCACACTGGCAAATGACCCCCACAGTCTACTAGAGCCACCCAGCCATCCTTTAATTTATCACCCGCCTGTAGCTTGCACTGCTTTTACAGACACAAGGGTATTTTTAAACTTTTTAATCTTTACAAACTGAGTACCTGGGAATGCTGTATTTTTGCACTGCACTTCCAAGAGCACATTTGTTTCCCGAATGCGTAAATTTTATGACTTTACTAACTGTTTCTGTAAATCAGCAACATCCCCTTGCTTCCTGTTAACAAGTTATCATCTTGAAAAACCATATATTCATAAATCTCTATAAATAAACTAGCAATCTTATAATTTTACCACTATTCTGATAAGCCAAAGGTCTGTGCTGTGATATTTGTTTAACCAGACTCCATAGATCTTCACCCCATGACAGGAGAAAAATAGAATCATGTAGTCAGTGAGAGTCATTAGTGTTGAGGTTATTAACGCTGACCCCAACATCCTATACACACAAGCAGAAAAGCAGATATTTAAATTATCAGGAAATACAACAAAAGTGCAGTAGTTAATCATGTTAACTGTAGTGAAACATGTTTCAGTGGCCAACCTGAATCACACACTTACTCTCTGTCGAACAAGAACAGCCATGTAATGTTCAAGCAAAGGTTGATAATAATAGAGACATGAAATCCATAGGGTAGCACTGCAGGTGTGGTGTGCATCCATTCATAAGCACTCCTGCGGGGAGCAAGGATAATGCTGTTAGATTCAGACAAATTGTGCTTGTTGGGAAATAATCAGACTCTTTCATTCAATAATAAAAGAGGATGAGAAGCATGTATTTAGAAACAGACACAGTTCTGCCGTCTGTTGAACATTATCTGTTGTAAATGATGTATAAAAATATGACAAATGGTGCAGAGGCATACCTTCTACAGAGTCCCACTAAAAAGTATAGAAACATAGCAAAAATCCAAAAATATATTAAATCCCAGACAAATAGAGCCGACAGTGCAGGAGTTATCAGTGTCGTATACTTTAGCATCACATCTTCTATTCTGTGCTGGAAAACACCTGAACCAAGATAAGCACATTTTATCATTTATTCCATACCTACCATACAAAACTGATTTGATTTGTTTGACTAATATTAACCTGATTTAGCACCAAATCCTGATAGAAAGTTGAATGTGATTGCAGCTAAAAATATAAGAAATCCAAGAACCATGAGCGCAATGCGGGCTGGATTGTGGTTTACCATGGTGATGGCGTGAGGGTGAAAGTCCACAACAGGATACAATTACGGCTTCAGATAAAAAGGTAAAACCAGCAACAAAGCAATATTTTCTTCATACAAAAAATATAAAAACTAAAAAATTACATATGTATGGTTAATCCACAACAAATGTAGTCCAGTGTCTGCAGGTCTGAAACAGGGACAGTACCTATCACAACCTGTCTTGGCATAATATATTACAAGTAGTGTGATGTGTTTTTATGGTCCTTCACTGAGCATCTGTTATCTTCTGCTGTCATAAATAATCTGCTGGGTAAAGACTAGGGACCAGAGCGTGAGAAAGCGGCCGTCATTAAGGAGAGAGTAAGACTTTAGAGTGAAACAACAATCCTTTGCTACCATTTAATCTGAAGGAGTGGGTGCGCTGATGGCAAGAGTTCAAATCAGCAAGGCCACAACTCTCTCCAAATTTGCTTTACTAATACAATTTAAAACGATTATTGTTTAACAAATGCAGCATCAATTTAAATTAGGAATCATGTGGCTATGGCATTACCTAACCTGGAAATCATTCATTAAATTGACTTTTTATGCAGCTCATATAATTTATCATGGTTATAACGTATCACATTAATGGAAAACAAAGGTTCCCTTGAATTTTTTTTCTCTCACAATTTCTTAAAGAATCACCTGGACATTATTTATGAGTTAATTGTTTTATTTTACTGTGTGTTTAGTGTAGGTTGGAAACCTCTTTAATTCTGTGCTTTATACTGAATGTGACACACTTTCCATTATGATGTCTTGTGTGTACGGTTTTTTTCCACACAGTGGCACCATTGCATGATAGTGTGGCAATGAGGCATTACGAGAGAATATGGTATTATCTTACTGTGTTTTAATTCACTATTAAAGGCAGCATGAGACACAAAACATTCTACTGAAACAGAACAGATGGGGCTTTTTATCTGGGGATCTGGCTCCCTGAGTCACTTTTCACACATATTAATGTAACTTTAGGATGCAGAGTGTCAGGCATTTAAACTAAGGTAAAAATCATTTTGCTGGATTTAGGTTGCTGAATATTTGTTACACATTTTTTAGCTGTATTTTATGTACGTGAAAGAATTCTATCACATATTTTAACAGATCTGTTACAGAGTCAAGAGAGACCACTACTCAACAGTAATACTGATGTCTAAAACTAAGACATTACATACAGCTGGATAACTGCCACATTACAGTCTAAATCCAGACTGAGAATGGCAGATACTGGCACAAACAATGAAAACTACCATACAAAAGTGTCATTAGATTTAAAACATTAATAGTCATAAATACATTAAACAGCTACTGCAGAAAACATTCACAAATCATAAATAGTCAAAAATTAGGAATGATTTTGTAGACATCTTAATTATTTCAATGGAGTGTTGAACAAAATGTTTATGCATATGTAAGTTTAGCTATAGTACAAAACACATTAGTATATAGAATCTCAAGTGACATTCATTTTAATGAAAATTGGCAGAAAAAGGAATGCTTCCGCCCATTAAGTCACATAAAAAATACATTTTTTCTCTATATGTGTCAATATCCATATGATTCAATTATTCTGCTTCTGAGGACTGAGTTTGTGGGCAGGCAGGCTGTGACAGGGCAGCACAGATGACGTTCAACCTTCCTAAAGGAAACCTCCCCCTCCACTGAACACCAGATGTTGCCTTTTGGTCTACTGTACCTAATACTCAACAATAACAAATGCAGAGCTCCTGTAGGACCACTTGGATTAAAGGCTTTATGGATGCTTGCAGGCAAACATGCAGCATATATAAAAACGGTGGACTGCACTCTTTCTGAGAGAGCACACTGTTTACTAGAGGTGAGTCATAACACTAGATACATGTGGGAGAAAGTAAAAGCCCAGTATTGATGCTTATGAATACAAGAGGGTTTTCATGATCATCAAGTCAACAAGCTCTTCACAGTGCACAAAGCTAAATTTACCAAAAGAACACTTAATGCTAGTATTGACTTTACAGCCACATACAAAACAATATTTTATTTATTTATGATTTTGTACTCACCACATTGTGTCTGGATGACTTTTTCAAGTAGACTGACTGATTGTTGTGACCCGTACTGCTGGCAGAGGACAAGGCCCAATTTGTCGGCTGCTCATCATCTAATGAATGAAATCATATCCAATTACATGCCTGCCATCTTTTATCGCTAACATTATGAGAGATATGTGCATGATGGGTATTATACAGATCACTGTCACTTTGGTAATACATTATGATTCACTTTATGACTCATGTAGGTCCTGGCAACAGAGAATTCTCATTGGCTTTCTGCATCACACAGCAATTACATCCAAACACTCATTTTAAAAATATTTAGAAAAAAACAAAACAAACACTGTTTGACTGCCACCTTGAAGTGATAGAGACAGACACACAGAACACAGTTTGTGGCTGGGAATATTGATCAATCACAGAAAAAAATAAAACTTGAAAAGATCTTAAATTCAAGTAGTTACGCATGCAAACAGCTTCCCTGGCATTGTTTCATTGCAGACTACACTGGACAACTGGGACATTCCTACATGAAGCGTTTGGTAATTAGGGACCTACTAACAAGCTCTGTGTATTTGGACTGTTTATCTCCTCACAGCCCAGGCTATGTGACTTTCACGCTGTATTTGTGGACGACATTTGTGGATCCCTCTGGAGCCAAGCCAACCCCTAATGTCACAATTACATTGCCATGACCAATAGTGGTGGCTGTGCCAACTAGATTACAAATGAGGATGGCAAAGGACGGTAAAGGTGAGAGTGGAGGATATTATCCTCTAAATGTAATCAAGAGTCCCAGAATGACAGTGTAGACAATACTGGAAAACAGTTGAGACTGTGCATCATTTAAAGATTCACAGTATTTAAAACATGAATTATTGTGATATACATATTCATTTTGCAAAAATAAATGATATTATTTAAGGTCTGAAATATGCTCTTCTTCAAGCATCACTTAGCAGTGGGTTATGCCAGCATGGGGTTTGTTTAAAACTGAAAGTGATTCACCTCTTTTAACCAGCAGTAGACAACATACAGTATTTTCAGTGTTGATGGAAGGATCACATCCAATCCTATCCACACCTCTTCGCCTCTGACAAGCTATCACAAGAAATAAATCTCCACATTTGAAACCACTTTGGTCTGTAAGAAGCTGTCAAAATAATATTTTCTTTCTTCCAAAGGTTCCTGGTAACCACTGCTGTCTACTGCTGAGCTGTATTATCACCAAACAAAGTCTGGACACAACACATGCGTTTCAGACCTCACAATGTGCACAATATTGACAGCACAACCTTTCTTAGTGCCACTGTCAGTCAAACCCTGCTACTGTGGCCCATAGGAAAACTGTGCTGTTTACAATGGTCTTCTCTTTTTTCTCCTTGGGTATTTTTGTTATATATTTTGAGTGTACTGATGTCCTAAACCCAGCTTTTGGAGAACTATAGGGCATCTAAGATCGGTTTAAGAGAATTACTCCAGCAAGGATAATATTGTTAGATTCAGACAAATTGTGCCTGTGGGGAAATAATCAGACACTTTCATACAATGTCAGAACTGTGTACATAGGTTTCTCCTGAATCACTGGCTGGAGGTACAAAGACAAGGAAAAATAAAGTTCAGAATCAAAATTGAGCTGTACTAAAGAAACACAATACTCTGAATGAATGTCTGACTGAAATGAAAAAGCGATGCTTTGTCCCCACGTGGGAGAACCAGACAGTGTTTTCCAGCTTGTCTCTAATTGATCCACTCTGAGAGCAGGCTGACTTTCAATCATGCAGATCACAACCACCTGTGTGTTGACTGTGTTGCGTTTTTGCCTGTTCTGCTTTTTGGTGTTCGGCAGTCAATACCTGACAAACAGCTCTTTTAGATCAAAATGTTGCTTGATTAAATATGCTTGAAGCTTTCAGTGTAGTGTGCAGCGTTTTCATTAGACTTTTGCCTCGAGGTTGCAATAAAATATCCTAACATCTTCTGGCAGACATGAGTAAAAAGATGTTTAACAGAAAATATATAACACAACTAAATAAAAGTTAGCCATCAATAGGAAAATACACATAAAGCCTTAGTATAACCCAGTTCCCTGCTTCAACAAAAGCAACTGTTAATCTCAAGGTGAGAATCTCAAACTAATAAAATCTGATTCAGTCAGTACCAGTGCTGTTCAGCGCCAGACAAACATTATTTCTCAGCAGCTACATTTCAGAAGTGTTAAAAATCTATCAAAATATAATGTATTGGGTTTAAAACAAACTTAAGCATGTCTAGAAAAAACAAACTGATCTGATCTTTTTGGTGATTAGGAGGCATAAAGTCTCGTCTTCACATCAACTAGACCTTGAATTACTGCTCAGACTCACTGCTGTGAGACAAAAATCTGCTTGCCTTCAGACATATGTCCTGATGTAATGAAAAATGAAAAGCCTTTTATTGTTGTGTTGATAATTTTGGTCAGGCTTGGCAATATTTCTTTCTTTTACTGAAAAGTCTTCAAAAGTTCATAAGGAGTCATTTATTTACTTCTGCAGGTGTCAAAGTCATGTGTCAAATGAAGGATCGTTATTGCTATTTACAGTTAGTCAGTGGTTCTTAGGCAAGGAAATAATGTAGATAATCTGAAAAATAAAAAACTTCACAAAAAGGAGAGAAATTATAGAGATAACATAAAGAATGAAAATTCTTCCAGGAATACTTGGATCATGAATAGTTTGATAAGAATGAAATTTTCACACAGTACACCACAGGTTGCATCTGAGGGGCTGTGAGATGATTAGAAAGAGAGAAGAAAAACAACATACATAAAAAGTTTTTTTTCAGACTTTCCTTTTTAGTAACCATGCTTGAAGCTTGGCTTTAACAACTGAAATGTTGGTTGGCCTCTTGGATGGACTGGTATTAAACCAGACATTCATGTTTCCCTCTAGGGTAAATTATGATAACTATGTTTTATGTGTAGTTCTGATACATGCCTTTAGAAATAAACGCAAGGAAATGGTGGATTTGGGTGTGTAAATTTGACCTTTGTAGTGTATAAAAGTTTTAATAAGTCAAACATTTTGGTTTGCATCAAATTCAGTCATTTTCAGTACATTTGTAAATTTCTCTTGATGAACATGATTTGACTTGGTCAGTGAAGAGGTCTGAATAATTTCAGTTATTTGTCTTTATTATGCTAAAAGCATAGACTGAAACAGGCTGCAATGAGTCAATTAAAACAGTGATGAAAATTTCAAGCAAATCATCAAGTTTTACCCATACAGAATTAAATATACTGTAAAACACAATACATTGTGCCAAAAATAAAGGAGTCTGAATCCTTTCTGAAACCATGTACTTGTGTTAGCATCAACCAACACACTAAACTAAGATGGATTAACTGTTAGCATGTTTGTATGCTGACACGCACTTAGACAGACTGTCAAGATGTTCTTCGTGGATTTGTGTTTAGTCACCCTGATAGTTATTTGTTCCTGTCTGATTCCTGTTACCCATCTTTGTTCCTGTTGCCTGAGCCTGCCTGTGAGCTTTTGCTATCACCTAATCTCCTAATAAAGTCCCTTCACTACACCTGCCTGCTAGTCAGCGTTCGTGTTCTCCTTCCTGATGTCTGTATCCATGATTGTGACACAACCAGTAGACAGTAGTATTAACCAAGCAGTGATAAGAAGTTACAGGTAGACACTGCTTTATATATGGAGGGATCACAAGCCAAAAATAAATCCACTGTATTAGACAGCTTATTCCATCTGATTTTAAAAACCACTTCCTGTCAAGCAGTCATATTTTAAACTCACAGTGCATCATCCATCATGTCGAGGCAGGAGAGCACCAAAAATTAGCCACCCTGCAAACAAAAATGACATAAAACTGAAGCTTGAAAAGATAAATTTAGATAACAGATTAAAAAAAGATCAGATTGAATGTTTAATATGCAGGAGACAAAATGGCGACCTCACGAAGATGACAAGTATGTGACAAGCAGCAGCTGCAGAGAAACTGTCAAGAGAAATGAGGCGCTGTGTCTATTGCAGTAGCTTGGCCCCTCTGGTCTGTGTAATGATTAATTATACTATTATAAGAGAAAGTATCTCATTAAGGTGCACATACTGAAAGTGTGGTTACACTTAATGGTGGCTATAGAGTAATGATCCTTCCCTGGCATGCAGGGTCAAAGCTTTCCTCCTGCAACGTCTACCAGCAGCAGCAGCATGTCTTCACCAGCTTTCTTCCTTTCCATCCTCTGTGATTTACTTTCATATCCCCCCACCCCCGCTCTTTCATCTCTGAATCCAATACTGTCAGAGCTATGAACTCCCAGAAGCAATACACGGTGGTTTAGTGGCATTGTTAGAGTGTCTCAAATGTGGAATTGCTTGAATCAAGGAAAGGTTTGCATAGTTTTCTTTCTCCCAAAGACATTTTGCTCCTGAAACTGCTTTAGGAATATTCCATTCTCAGGTGCTCTTACAATGTGTCATCAATTTGTGTTATTTTGTAATGAGATTTAATGACTGTATCATGTCTAATTCTACTGCATTGCTGCAGTGATTCACCAAATTTCCCAGAATCCATAGTGACATCCAACAGTAATAATGTTAATAATGCTAAAAATAAGAAACCATTTAAAACATCCTGTAGCTGCAGTGCATCACAGCATATTGAAGCCACTATCAGTAAAGTATAGACATTTACCACCTGAATGGTTTTTTAGTCAATGTAATGTCCTTTAACTCATTCAGCTTTCTTGAAATTAATTGACACAAGCAGGCAGCTAGAAGCTAATTAAGTTACTTCATTACCTTATTGTGGAGCTGAAAATGTGCCAAATGTATTGTCTGTTATAGAAATTATGTTTATTTCCACAACATTGTCTATTTCGCCTCCAATTTTTGTATTACTATATTGCTTTTTTGGGCTGGTTTGCAGGGTAGAGAGACGGATTTGACATAAGCTGAGTCTTTTCCAAGGTCACAGTCTTTAGTCAATATGAGAGGAGCCCTTCAGACACCTGTCACGTCAGCTGGGACATTGTGAATTAAGGCGTCCACAGAACGAGAAGTCATAGTCAGAGTCAGAGAAAAGGACAAAAAAAGTGAGGGAGAGGGCAAAGAGCAAGAAAAGTGAAGTGAAAGCAGTGCAGTGAAGCAAAGATGATGTAGTCACTGTTTGGTTCTCTCAGCACCTGCTGTCAGTGAACTGTTCAAGCAGGAATTGCTCTTGTCTGTCTCTACCAAAAGGACACGGCAGCTACAGAATGACAACATGGTGATAGAAAGTAACAACACAGTGCTACAGTGCCAAGGCAAACAACTCTGGTGTAATGAATGCCTGCTGGAATGTTTAAGGCACATATTGTCAAGGTGGCAAGTGGGTTATTATTAGAGAGACCATCCAAGCCCTTCCCCATTACTGGAGGGTCAGTGATTCAATTTGTGGAGCCGCTAGGTGTTCATCTGCAGCTGTGTGTCCTGTAAAAATGTTTCTGAGCAAGACACTTAACCTCATGTTACTCCTGTTAATTTGCTCACTGCTCAATAGAAATGTCGAACCGATAGCTTTGTGTATTGACAGACTGATTGATTTACTTTTCTTTCTTGTAAAGATTTTCATGAGAAGAATTATACCACTGTCATATGTGTTCACTAAAAACAGAGCAGTAACCAGGAGCCTGTTACTGCACACCTTCATTTTTTGAGTGATATAATTTCAGTTTCAAAGGCACATAATGTTAGTAAGCTATAGGTGACTCTTTTCAAAAATATTTCTGCTTAAATTTAGCTTTCTGTCTGCCTGGATTTTTTGTTTGGTTCAGCCAAATCATGTGATTGTGACATAAGACTCTGTTTTGCCTCCACATGTGGGGACAGCAGTGGCGTAGATGGTAGAGTGGTTGCCCATCAACCTTAGGGTTGACCGCTCAAGACCTGTCTAAGTCACCTTCATCTGTCTCCACCTACCCCTGATTCCCTAAAATGTCCACAAAACCCCACTGAGATTGCACAAGCCAGTGCACTCTGAGGTGCTGGTCCCAAGTGGGGAGGGTGGCATCAGGAAGGGTTGAATCAGGAAGGGCATCTGCCATAAATACCTGTGCCAAATCTACATGTGGAACGTGATCTGCTGTGGCCACCCTGACCGCAGGATAAGCTGAAAGAAAAAAGTAATAAAACTGCAAAAAGGTTTTGAATATGAACCATATTTATTCCTCTGCAGAAGCAGGAAACACACCAAAAAGTCTGGTGTAATCACAGAGTAAGAAGATCTTTAAGGCTGACAAATAGTAACGTTAACCACAGGATTACGACTGTGTACTGGCTCTCCCCTACACACACCCACACAGGAGAACTTCTACTATCTCTTAAAGGGCTATAATTGTGCTTCTAGTGACAGTCAGAACTCCCCCAGCTTCCCCGTCTTTCCAGGTGAGATAAGGGAAGTCTGACAGTAGCTTCTCATGGCTGATTAGCTCTGACCACAGCTCTAAGACACTGTCCATGCTCCACTGACTGGTGGTCAGTGAGTTAATCCTGTGTCCCCTGACCCTCCACCTCATACACTATTGTAGCAACTATGTATGAATTGTTACTCCCTCAGTTCTTTGCACATTTTTTCAAAATATGTCTTAAGACGCCTCTAGTAGAGTTACTCTTCAAGAAGTGCCTTCCTACCAATTGGCCACATTTGAAAAACAAGCATAACGACACATATTAAAGTACTACAAATGGTTATGTAATGGATGACGCACCTTAACATCAGTCAGCACTGTGCATGATAGTCTCATTAAATAAAAGTGATGTGAATATTGTTCTCGCATTACAGCTGGATTAGGGATCTGGCTTTTGCCTTTATCCACAAATCTTGTTCCATCGTCGTCATCCAACAAACTGACAACTCTGTGACACTCTCACTTGTGCTGTGCAGTCTTTAATACTGCCTCGTGAATTTCTTCAGAAATGTTTAGGGAAGTGTGAAAGGTACCAACCATAGATGAAACTGAGGGGCTTAGGACGAATGAAGGAGAGCATAAGGAGAGCACATTTGCATGAATGTGGGAAATATAATATAATATAGATTGTGGTTTTCGGTAATTACTTCATACAAACACACATGAAACCTATAAACTGATTTTTTGCTGAGGGCAAACACTGTGATATCTGCATGTTTTGTTTTTTTCTTTGACGCCTCATGGAAAAACACATTGTGTATTCCACCCCCTGCATCTGAATTATTCAGCTTCAATGCCATTTCTGTTCTTAGTACTTAGTACTAGTGTTTGAATGGCTGCAAATGACAAACCATAGCATACAGTAAAATATATTAAGTAGCATAAACTGCATGCTCTGTATATAATATTTATTGAGTAATTAGAAAATGCAACATGTTCGATGTTTCTGAGCTTAAGACCAGCATGCCCACACCATCTGCTCTTTGCATTAGAAATGTGCATACATACTGCAAGGTTAAAATTAGAAAGTGGTGTTTACGTGCCACTTTATAGGGTGGAATTAATTTGCTACAAGACAAAAAGACCTGAATTAAATCAAGTCGAAAAACGATAGTCTTTAAGTGAACATCAAAGGTTTGCAGACATCCCTCTGGGCTGTTTCATGGGCATTGATCGAAAATGCTGGGTGGGAATGTGCTTACGGTTTCCCATCCTGTGAAACTGATTTTATCCAGCCACGCCTCGTAGCTGAGAACTGCTAATCTCTCAAGTCTGAAATTGTTGTGAAGGAAGGGGCAGAAGAAGGGTGAGTGGCAGTAGAAGAAAAGATGGCAAGGTGAAGCTGAAACAGGATGACATTTGCTGTTGTGATCAATATGCTGCCACAAAAAATATGAATCAGTTCTTTTAGATGTTATGCAATTCAAATTCCTTTTATTTATTTTGCATGGAATGTTCATCTCCACAATTCATCTTTCTAGTATTATTTGATGTTTTGGTTTAATTTTAATTAAGCCTTTGACTATTAAAGACTGCCATTGCTATGGCAGCATCAACAGACTTTTTAATGATGTAAAGTTATTAATAATTCACATTAATCTGACTTGTGCTTCATCTGTCAGCATCATTAATTCAATTAATCAAATAGATTTCTGTGTAATTATAAACCACAGGATTTCTCTGTTTACAGAGTCAATATAGGTAAACCACACTGCAAATTGTGTGCTGTGTGAGGTAAACAATTGCATGCAAAACAAGCATGTAAAACAGAACAATGCTTCTTGTTGGAGTTTGTGTTTGAGAGCTGAACAGTTTTAGGCTGTCAAAATGTGATTTAATGGTAATTACGACAACAAAGTAATCTAATAGTTACTTTCTGTGTCATCTTTCACATGTTTGCAACTGCCTCCTTTGGTATGAATTATTGATAAATAGCTGGCTGTTGCATGCTGAGGCAGAGAGAGGAGTAAAACATGGGCTGGATTCAGCTACAGGATCCACTGATCTGACTTGATTCCAATAAAACCATAATGTGTTAAAATGCTGATGTTGCGTGATATAAATCATTATGGCATATCCTTTTTTCAGTAAAACATTTTAACATAAACATGTATGTAATCTCAGACTTTCTGAAATATTTAGCTAAAAAGCCACACCTGGGAACTTATATTTCTTACATTTATTTTCAACAGACTTATCAGTATATTTTTAGTTTCCCAGTCTCAAGACAAATGTTGGGAAAGCCAAGACACACAAGTTACTGTATTTGCAAAATACTGTGATGCAAGTTAGATTACATATGTGCCTTGAGAGACTCACTGTAACACCTAAAGTTTTATAAAATACAAAACACACACAAAAAAAACAATCTTATATCTGAATATAAGTAATCATACTGCTACTGCTTGTACAAGGATTTGAATTCAGCATTCAAAGATCTACTGGAGTCAGGTAGGATTAAATTATTACACTGACAATAAAAGTCAAACTGAGCATGAAAGGGTGAAAACTTACTAGTTTAGTCAAATTAGTTTGACATGAGTAGTAAATTTTGCTAATCTATTTCATCCCAGTTAATTCACAAGGCCTAGCTGGCAACACAGACCATCCATCTTATACACATACAAGTTCAAATGTGGTCAATAAATTATAGCTCTGTGTATTTTTCTCTCTCCCACCATCTTCCTCTCTCTCTGGGTTGTGTGTTGTGTCACAGGGGAATATTTATTATACTGACACATTCAGGGAATGCCTTTATTGACTGACTACCGCCAATAAATTGTGGTTAATGAAAAAAAAAACTGATGAAAAAGCTTCAGGCTATAGTAAATCTCCAGATAATGCTTAAATGTAAATGTTTTCTTGTGTGATGTTATATTCTAACCATGGCCATGTATTTGATTGTACTGATTTGGTTAAGCCCTAATCATGCTAGTCCATACTAACATACACTAGCAGCCTACAGCTTTTGCTGCTGTTGCCGGGGTTATGCCATTGAAGTATGCTACCTTGTTATTACTGTAGATCTAGGTCCCTGAGCAGGCACACAGCAGAGGCTGGGCTGGTTCTTGCTCTCTCCCAGCAGACTAGCCTCCAGTCATTCATTAGTATCACTGCTAGAGAAGCCAGTGAAGATGGTGATGTGTGTGTGTGTGATGTGCCTGTGCCATGTTAAACTGTCTATTTTTTGTGTGTGTGACTGACTACAAAAATGAATGAAGATGTTAAAAATATATATATCTATCTAACTATCTATCTATCTATCTATTTTTTAAACTTTACCCTAACCCTGATTATATCATGAAAGTAGGGCATTTAAGTAGAAGCATCCAATGGTGATTTCCTCATCTCAAACAATTTATTGAAACA
>JAUMHL010000013.1:21060892-21135315 GCA_032362345.1 Sandelia bainsii
TTTGCCGTTAAGCTCCTTGTTAGAGAACAGCAAGTTGTGTAAAAAGTACTGAAACATTGAACAGCTGGACATGTGCACTCGAAAGTTTAGGGAAGGTCACATTAAGTTCACCTGTAAAGGTTATAGTGCATTTTAGCTTCATCCTGAAATTTCACCCGAAAGCTGAATATCCCTAACTTTTTGTGAGTAGTGTATATGTTTTAATATTACTAGATTTTTGTTGCCATGGCTATCTCTAAAATGTGTTGTAGATTATGTTAAGTGTGAACTTAGGTGACTGGACCGTCGGTCCAAATCCAAATATCAAACTCCATGCCGGACTTTTCCTTTCTCATGTGAAGCGCTGTTTCATACGTTCAGTGATGCCTCTGCAGCTCGCAGACGGAGCGATACAGGAAGATAGGCTACTACAGTCTGTGGGACCTTACCATCCAAGTGACGTCCTTTATGATCCATCCCCTATTTGTAATAATCTCAAAGCAAAAAAAAAGAAGCTATTTCAGTGAAATTCAGAGGATTACTGAAGAGGCGATTCTCGGGCTGCCACTCTACAGTGTTGACAAGGTAGGAGGCAATTGAGCAAATTGTTGTACTGGTTTCATTCATTCTGCAGTGAGAATTTGTTTTCACTTGTCATCAGTTAAAATCGATTATCTCTTTTAATATGTTTTGTCAGCAGCACAATATGAAGTCCTCACGCTGCTTTTCTCGTGTTATCAGATTGTGCATGATAGATTGGGCTGATGCTTTAGATTTCCATAACTTTCCTATAAACCCGGACTCTTAAAGAAACAAGATCATTTGTTTTGACAAAGTTCTTGTTCTGCATTTCCCTTGTGATACGTTAACAGCATTCCCTACCACTTACCGTAAGTGATAGTGAGGCAAGAGTAAAACATCCTACCACCCTCTCCGTGCGCCTTGACGGAATAACCGCGTCTGCCATTGCGTCTTTTTTATAATATCAGGGTAAACTGATGAAATTTGCTCCGTTTGAAAACATAGGTTGTTTTTCTTTGTGAACACACAAAAGCCAAAAAGCTAAACAGACTGCTGCTGTCACTTGTGGGATGCAGCATTGGTCAGCAGAACATGCCATCATATCATTCTCTGTGGTCAAGGCTTTAAGGCTTTAGTGTGACCGCGTCCATCTGAAGCTTTGGTTCAGTCAGTCTCTGAATTGGCTTGATGTTGCATGTGGTCTGCACAGACATCACTGACCCAGGCTAAATGTGTGATACCAGTCATTAAAATAGTGCTACAAGTAGTAGCCTGTGAAATACAGACTACATTAACTAACATTACATCTGTAAATTACTCTCTAGACTAACTCCAGCTGCAGTGTGAATGGATCAGTTCATCTACTAGAATAAAGCTGTGCTAATGGCTCCCGGTGTGGATGAAAATGATATGCTATTAGGATAGACTGTAATTATTGTTGTGTATCTGTGGAGGGGCAGTGAGCCAATTGGAAAGGAGTGCAATTGTTGTTCTGACTCCAGCTGAGGCAGAGCAAGGTTCAAGGATGACAGAAAGGGATCAAGGCTAAGAGGTCAACCTCGTGTGAAGAAGCCGCCAGAGACGCCTACCGAATCAAATTACACAAAATGAATCAAGAAACTTGCAGCTAGCACAGATACTCCAGATTTGAGTCTTTTCCTCCTCTATCTTTTTCTTGCCTACCCTAAGTGAAAAGGGTTGCAAGGCAGACATTTTTGCAAGCTTATCTCAAAGAAGCAGTGAACAGTCCCACAATCTGTTGATCTTCCCTCAGTGCCTGTGTCATTTCCTCAATCCATAAACGTGCATGCTTTCCTTGTTAAACTCAAGGGCCAACATCCACCCCCCAATCCTATTCCATCTCCCCAGCGAGATGCAGAGACCCTCTGCATCTCGCTGGTATGACTGTCATGGCTTCATGCAACTGTAAAGATGGAGCGTTGGAGGGATCATTAACTGTCTTTCTTCTTTGCCTGTCAGATAATGATGGACTCTGTTGAACTCCCAAGCCTGTGTCTGTGCTTCATTAGCTTTCTTTTTTGTCTTGATACTATCATCAGCTGCAGTGGCTTCCTCCTGTATCATTTCCACACATCTCCCCTAATTCACAGACGATGAAAATATAAGAATCCACTAATTTGAGGATCTTGTCTCATGTCAGGTAGCAGAGGGCTCATTCTGCTCTGGTCTGTGTTGTGTTGTTGCTAAACTAAGCAGTGTCAGTGTTGATGTCTGCTCTGCTGCAAAATACCTGTAAACATGGCCTTAGTCGCTGCTTTCTACATGCTGCCAGTGGAATATTGAGGATCATTTCGAGGGGAGATAAGGGCTATTGAATATTTTTAAATCTCTGTATATTTTTCACACTTCTTCCACACCGAGGAAGCGTTGTTTTTGCCTTGTAATTATGCAAATAATGCTGTCCGGATGTAAATGTGTCATTGACGACAGTCCAAATGGCCTTGTTTGGGTTTTTGAGCTTCTCTTTGAAGCCACAGAACTCTGAAATTAAATATGAAATTATAAAAGGGCCATCAGATTTGAGCAGCCAGAACAGGAGGCTAAGACTAGTAGTGGCATAAATATTGCTTTCTAACACCCCAAGGGTTTACAATAAAAATAAGAGATGATGACGACAAAGAAGATTTTGCAAAGCACAGTGATGACATAGCTGTTACTCATAGCTTGTGCCCCTCAGGTTTTATTAGGGAAGGTCAGAAGTCACAGTCGTGCTGTAATGATGGTTATGAATGACAAGAGTGATGAGTTAGCTATAGCAGTATTCTCTGATGTACTGTAGTTCCAGGCTGTTCTTTTCTTTGCTGAATTTTAATTACTCTGCAGTGTTCAACTGATCCCTGTCAGGTCACACTACGTCTTGTTGCTTTTCAGTGTTTTACTTATGAGAACAGGACATTGTCTTTTTCTGAGGCTTCTCTCTAACACTAATAAGACTTATTAGTTGGGCTTGAGGGGACTCTTAAAGTACTCCTACTCTAGTCCTGTAATCTTAGTCTGCACACTTTCCGGTGCAATTAGTTGCTCAGATTGGTGGTATGGGAGCTGTCAGTTGGCCAATTTAATTTCTCCAGCTTTTCTCTTGTGTATTTATTATTTCAAAACACATGGAGAACTAACTGAGTGCTATGTTTTTGTGCTCCAAAGTGAGGCTTAGGGAAGGCTGAACTTCTTTATACAACCTGTATATGCACAGGGTCTCATGAGAAGTGTGGGAACCATTGCTTGTGAAACAGGCAGATTGTCACTCACGTGAAATAAACCTAAAGTCAGTACTAATGTTCTAATACTACTTGTCTCAGATTATGTCATTTTTGAGGAATTTTAGGCTGGAAAAAAACACTTTCTGGTCCCAAGAATTATTCTTATTTGGTGTCTTGGATGTCAGTATATACTGTAACTATAACATCTTTATTTAGTTGTGTTTGCAGCAGTGTTTAAGTCATGTCCATTGAATATCTGATGAAGAGCATTGTTCACCATTACAGCTTCCCTTCATGTCTGTTTATGCCTGCAGGACTTTGCCTCAGGCTGTCTTTCCTTTTCTGAGTTGATAATATGTGTATATCTACACTGATTCTAAACACACAGGAGTGTACAGTATGTCTTATCACATTATCTCTGCATAGCCCTGCCACCTTTTTTTAATTGTCCATCTTTAATTACTGAGGAGATGCTTAGAGCCACAGTGGTCTTATCTTTTTTGTCTTCACAAGCATGTAGTGAAACTGGGTCCAGTTCCATGTGTGATGCCATTCATGGAACAGCATGGTCTGAAAGTCTTTGGCATGAGAGCATGCTTTTTTATTTGCCTTTCACCCAATATAGGGCACTCATTTGTTAATATAAAGACATACAGTTGACCTGCATCAGCCAGGGGACAATGTCAATTCTGGAGGGAGAACAAGTGAAGGAGAAGAGAGGCATGTATGTATGCCTCCTAGCTATTGGAGCATTCTCTGACTGTGAAAGGCCACATCCATTGTTGGGCAACATAATCCACCAGGGAGGCCTTCAGCCAGACACTAGGGAGGACTGCTTATACACACTCTCCCCCTCTCTCTCCGTACTGATGCATATCCCTCTCTGTGCAGGAATCAGCTGCTGAATGCTAAGCAATTTTCAAGTGTTACTGAACTGGTGAGTGGGGTGGTATAACACACATCCCATTATTGTTGCCATTCTAAACACAGACTCTCTGCTAGCTGACTGGCTTGTTTAAAATATTGACAGCAGTATTTTCTGATATTCTTCACTGGCAAGCGTCTGAATGGAGAAAATACAGACACATAAATACCTCCTCTGGGAAAACGTCATCCCAGAGATAACTTTCTCCGAGTGGTTTTAATGAAGTAGTGTGTATGATCACCTGCAGAACTGATACTGACAATAATGTGTTTGTGAGCAGCAGATTTGTGGTTTAAGAGTGGAATCAGTGGCTGACGGTGGATTATGCACAGACTCATTCCTCAGTATCAGGTTGCTTACAATCTAATAAATACAGGCATATTTCTCCCATCAAGAAGACAGATATAATGTAATAGACTATGTACATACACATAAATACTTACACTTACACACAGAGACAAATACACACAGCTACAGCAGACATACTGTACACTCCTGTGCAGATCTGCCTGCCTCAGGCTATTATCTGTTGTGCAAATACGCTGTACGTTCTATGAATGGATTACTGAGTGGGCCTACATGGCACAAGCCCAGGGGCCTGAGAAGTCAGGGGGCCCTCGGGCCTGAGCCTCTGTATCAAGTGATATTTCATGTTTGAAAGTTAAGAGTTTCAACAAAATGGCACAAAATGACCACAAAGAGACACCTAATGACTACGAACAATATTACAACCTCATTTGTAGCTGTTTTGTGTCTACGTCAAGATCTGGGAGGTCCTGTATAGGAGAGGTTCCTTTTTTTCCTCATAATCCATCCATATATGTTTCTTTAGGAGCTACATTATTAGTCAGATTAGTCAAATAAAACAGCAGCTGCTTTGTTAATGTATTATGTTTCATTCTTTTCTTTTTTTAATTTTTAACCATTATTACTTGTGGACTGTTATTTGGATAAGACAAGACAGTTGAAGATTTCACCTTAAACTTTGAGAAATTATAGATTTTTTTATTTAATTTTTGTTAGATTAAACTACTAATCAATTAATAAAGAAAATCAAAGGAAAATTAAAGATTCATTTTAATTAAATGTAAGTTGCAGCTTGGTTTGGAAAGTCTGGTGTAATTTTATGGAAAACATTATTTATGAACTATAGTAGTATAACTTTTTTAATTGTTGTTCCCCTAAATTTCAAATCTGATTCAGAATTAAGCATATTATATCATGTAGTATAAGGAAATTTACTCAGATTTTCTGCCTCTGGCAGCATGCAAAGGCACACAAGTGTGTGGCAAATGAGTATGAAGATGGAGACAAACAATCCTGAGTCCATTTAAAACTAAAGTTATATTTTTCCACTTGTTTTTTAACCTAAAACTTGATGATTTTTGGATCTAAAGAAGCAAGAAGAGAATATATAATAATATAAATTACTTGTCATTAAACAGACCCTTGCAGTATGTATTTTATAGCCTGACAATTGTCTAGACAGCCTAATAGCTCCTGATATCATCCCCACATGTTAAAAAGGTGTTTTTGTATTTGTGTGTGTGTATCTGTGTGTGTGTGTGTGTACCCTATTGCTGTGGTGTTCCATTGGGAATAATTTCAGAGCAATCATCATACCTTAGCTGCCTAAAGGGGATTATCGGTAGAGCAGACGAGGGCCACAATCAGTGTCATGTCAACCTATTAAATCTCTACACAGGACGTGTTGTATCCTGTAATAACTAATGAGGGATTTTGCTGTTTAAACCAGATACATTAAAGTCTCTTTAATGTATCTGGTTTAGGTAGGAATAGTTTCCAGAATTTTATACCAGAAGCAACTCATTATAAAATACAGCTAAAACGAATGTTAATAATATACAGTATTATATTAATATTTGTTATACAGCCAAATCCATGAAAGCTGATATAAATTTATAACAAATCATTTTTTTCATTTACATTTTTTTTGTTAATCCTTATTACTAAGAGCATTTCTTTCTTTTCTGTCTTTCCATTTATTTAACCAGACAGAAGTCACACAGAGATAAAAGAAATTCAAATTTCTGTTTAAATAAATTCTAACATTTGTAGCTGGCACTGTGGCTGGTCCATCTTGTTCTTTTACTCTCTGCAGTATTTATAACTGATCCCCTGTGAGAAAAGTACGACCATGTCTTGTTTTCTACGCACACGTTTGATGAAAGATTGCAGTCAGTAGTCACCGGTATCAGCGAGGTAAAACTGTAAACATGGATTACACTCTGCATTGTTTCCTGTGAGTCCCTTGTGCAACTTGCAACTTGAATCCCGAATGGAAACGGTGGGCTCCACCACTAACAATAAAAAATAGAGAGAGAGATAGTAGCAGAATGTAAATATATTAAATAACATTCCTGACCATAAATAGCATCAAAAACAGGGTCTGAACGAAATCCCACTTTATATATTCCAGTTTCCATCAAGGTTTTGCTTCATGGACCACAGAGAATCTTGTTACTCACAGTGTGAGTTTAGTGAGGATTGGCTTGGTGGAGCAGTGAGGGGGCTTTTCTTGACCTGCCAACATCCCTCCATGCCACAGCTTTCTGCTGTGCCCTGTAGCCGCAGACCTGGACATCTCTCAGCGGCTGTGACAGGAGAAGGAGGATGACGATGAATGAGGGGAATGACGAAGATATCCCCAGCACTGACTCCTCTATGAGTCGCCAGGCACTGTCACGCAGTGTGAGAGCGTGTGATCACAGTTACATTTACCTATTTTAAAGCTCATAGGCAAGTGTGATTCCTCAAAGCTGTCACACATTACTGATCTACACTGTCCAGTTTTATGTGGCTCTTATAATAGTGTGGGGAATGTTTAAGCACTTTGCAATCTGCTAATAATTATGTTTTATTAAAACTAGTCAGAATCCAATTAACTCCCCATTTATTGGTGTATTTTTTGTAACAGCCTCTACCTTTAGCAAAGAGTTATCTGTTGTTGACATTAGCATGTGATGTGCCTATCAGTACCTCCATAGGAGAGCCAGATTGTCACATGACCCAGCGTCAAGGAAAGCCTTCGTGAGTGCTGCTCTTGCTTATTTAAAGCAAGGAGATTTATTTGAGAGCCCGTTACACAAGATAAGCTGTAAAAGGTACAGCTCTAAATGGAGTAGAAGAGCCTATTTGTAAATGTCCGCAAGTGCCTGGCTTTAAGTGCCTGCCTGAGAGATGAATAGAGGCAATAGGCAAGAGTGGGTAATTTCAACAATGGGCATTTTAAAGAGTAGATATTTTGCGATGACAGCCTTTAATTGATCTCATCACTTTTGAATAGACTATAAAATGAGGGTTTTATTGAGTTCATCTAAACGCTGCTACCACTCTGTTAGTTCAAAGAAAGTAATAGTTGGAAGGATGGCTTGTATGACCTGAATGTCAGAACAGGAATTCTGATACATCAACAGCTGATTTTTTCCCTTCTTTAAGCCTTACAAGCACAGTATATGGGCTTACTTTGATCCCATCCTTGAGTATAAAAGCCCACAGGAAATGGTCTAATGCAGAACTGATTGAGCAGGGAGGTTTTACACAGTTGTTTTGGATCCAAAATGGTGCAGGCCGAAAGCCCCTTCATGTTCTTGACTTTAATTGAGAGAGAGCCCCTCAAGTGTACTGCCAATCTTCTCAGCAGAGGAAACCCTACAGGGGAACTTTTCCTGCAGTGAAATGTTGAACTACTTATCCTCCTCCTGTGCCTGTGTACAGTACACAGAGTTCTTCTGTCTCCTGTTTAGAGAAAGTACCAGCCATTATGCCTTTAAAAACAGTTACAAGATTGACATTTGAGTGGTTGAATGCAAAGCTTGTTATGTCCCTCAAGGATCAGATCTGCAGATGAGATGTGCTATTGCAGTAAGTGCATACAGTACATGCATACAACATGCAGTAACCTACATTAACATGACTGCATGATCAGGATTAGTTTGGATTAGCAAGACTGACCAATTTCACATGAGAGTAATCACTTTTTGAATTAATAACAATAATTGGATTGGGAAAATATTTATTCCGACATTGAAGTGACTGAATGCTTCTTACATCATATGTAAATAATTGATAAAGAAAGCAGGCAGGGAGTCCAGATGTAATCGTAACATGCACTGGAGTTTTATATAGGGCCCATGTACTGTGGAATGTCCATGTGAGGAAAGGCAGGGCCCTAAAACTGTGCCAGATTTCATTTCACGCTCTACAGAACACAGCCTCTGAGACGGTGACATTTACATGGCCGTCTATACCACCGCTCGTTGCTGCAGGCCCAAGGCACTGGCTAAATTGAGCACAAGGGCCAATGAATGAGGAAGCAATGCGAGCTGGAGAACAAGAAGGAGATGGCTAATGTGATGTGCAGAAGAAACACAAAAAGCCCATGAGTTTACATTAAGAAGACTGTGACACATTACAAACCTTAGTAGAAATATCTTTCTTTGGGGGAAAATGCGTTGTGTGGAATATATGAATAATTTGGGGATCAATTGTCAATGTTGACCCTGTAACAAAGACATTACATGATATGCTGATATATGAATAGCTTCTGTAGTGGAGCAGCTGAGCAGCAAAGGTTTCATAAATGATTATGAGTGCTTTTTGCAGTATACATGCAAAGCATTGAATTCACATATTCTAAAAACATATTAAAACAGTTCAGTTAGGAAAAGCTCATAATACAATCAAATAGTGCTGTATATACAGCAGCTGCGCTGACTGTTTGTGGGGGAGGAGACCATTGTTCAGTCTGTAAAACCAGATTTTCCAAGGATTATCTCCACCAACTGGTCACTTCCTAACCAAAAGGTCATCTTGCTAGTTTGTACATTAGTTAACAAATCATCCCATAACCACCAACCCATACTGTATCCCACACTAAACTGATTGAGTTTCCACCTCTAGCAGTTAACTGCATTAACTGCCTTAAGTTAACTATCTTACCCCATCCAGGATGAGTAGTTCAGTCCTTCCTGAGCTCTATAACAGTTCCTTTCCCATTTGATGGTGTCCCCCCCTCTGAGAGATTTCCCAGTAGGCTGAGATACACATGCAGAGCAGCTGCATACACTGAAATGTTTCTGCCTGTGTTCAAAGGAAACCCTCTGGCAATAAGAGAATCTTTTTTCCACTGAAGTCATTACAGACTACTTTCACAGGTCTTCCTGTAAGCTCCTGAAATTGTTTAAAAGCAATGCACATTGGCCTTATATAATAACTGCACAGAGCAACTTGGGCATCATCTTCTCATGTTGTATCCTCTTAGGATATTCTGTTATGGAGTCCTCCTTTCAGTCTTCAAATCATAGCTTTTCCTTTGGTTTTGTTCCATGGCAAGAAACTTGGCTATGATATTTTTTTCCCAGGTGGTGTGAAACTGTAGAGGTCTGTGAGTAAACACATCAGTCAGTATGTATTGGGATATTGGAGCCTGTTCAACTTAGAAAGCTGTGCAGTTGTACATAACAACCTTTCATTGTCTGTAGAAATTTCAACATATTTCAGTAAAACACTGAGCTATAAATATTGCTGCAGTATTATCAGATGTAGAAGGGAGAAAAGGCAGATGGACACAATGACGGCAGTAGCTCCAGAGCCGGTGGAGGTCAGTGTTGCTACCACGCAGTCTCGACTGGTCTGTTTGTCACGGTGCAGTGATTCAATACGTCTGTCAAGCAGCTGAGTCCGCACTGCTAGTTCATTACAAAGTGGTAAATCTAGCTATGGCGCTTACTAACCATCATAATGAGGTGGTAACAAAATTATGGAATCATTAGTGAGCATGTGTCCCGGCAGGACGGCGCTGGAAAGTGAGCTTGGGGAGGATATAGCATGACAGATGGTGACTGTATGTGTGTGTCAGTGTGTGAATGAGTGAATGCTTGGTGTTGGTGCTCAGGGTTGTTTTTGCACAGAAGCAAGTAAAAGAAGAACCAAACGTGGTTGTCACCTTGGTGATATTGATGGTACTGTAGGTAGCAGGGCTATGAAGATTATTGCTAGTTTTGGTTTCAGTCTGATCTGTTAAAGAGGTTTGTTTCAAAAGACTTTATTTTCAATGTGATATAACTTACAGTTTAGAGGATTATTTATCAGTAGCTCTTCTGCTACCTTGGTACCATATAAAAATTCTACAAAAATGGTTCTAGCCTTGTTAAATTTCTTGATAAAATATTCCACACTACATACATATACTATTTTATGCAATTTACCTTTACCTTTCTCAAACATAGTCTAATCAGTCACAATTTTCAATAATAATTCAACTGAATCCGCTGAACCAGATGTCATGTTTGTATAAATTCCCAGATTATCTCTTGGTGTATGAAGATAATCATTTGAAAAATAAAAATGGTTTCACATGACACCAGGACAGAGCAGTAAAAGATTTTGATGAGGTGGTGTAAAATAAACACTGTTCCTTGTGTGGTGTTTTTAAGTTCAGCCATAAATCATCATATTGTGAGATGGCTGCAAGGGAGAGAAAAAAAAGGGTAGAGCAGTGGCAGTGGAGGCTGAAACTGTGGTACGAAGCCAAAATATGACCGACGCCAAGGTGGCAGGCATGGAAGAAGTGGGAGGGAGAGAGAAGGTGAGAGGGAAAAACCATCTTCCCAATCTAATAAGCTTCATGGATAGAAAGTGACGGACAGAGCCCTGTTCGTGGCCAATCACCTAAATTGTCCTTCTATTTAATGCTTGTTTTGATACAGTCAGGTATTAGGGCTTATTTTTCTACATTCATGAAAAGGCCATTTTCTTCCATTTATTTTTGTACTGTATGAAGAACATCTTCCCTACAGACTTCAAAATGGCTTGGACTACATAACAGACCACAATAAGTAGGTTTCTGTAATTTTGATGCGCATGTATCATGCACAGCAGCTCGTTGTTGTTTGACATTTATTTGGCCACATCCAGTTTTCTTTTCTGTGGCACCTTTAAAGTCAATGAAAAAGTAGTGAAAAAAGAAGAAAATGATTTGTAAATTTAAATTAGATGCAGACAGAAATGCATTATACTGAAGTAGGAATTTGGGTCCATCTTGCACTTTGTTTTTGTTGACTGGCTGAGGCAAAGCATGCTT
Source organism: Sandelia bainsii (assembly GCA_032362345.1). Classification (NCBI taxonomy): domain Eukaryota; kingdom Metazoa; phylum Chordata; class Actinopteri; order Anabantiformes; family Anabantidae; genus Sandelia; species Sandelia bainsii. The sequence goes on from JAUMHL010000013.1 coordinate 21,072,144, forward strand.
TTTTGTAACCTGCACTTTTGCCTTAATAGCTTTTTTCAACATATGACTCTTTACAAACTCAAATTGTCCTGGCAACTGAGTGACAATGAACATTTCATTGCTCCCAATCTCCTAACTACAGAGGGAGCAGCAGGGAAAGACCCTCACCATCGATGTCACTGTCATTCTGGCTCTTCTTTTCTCTTTACCACCACACCCACTCTTTTGGGACAGAGACATTTAATGTCTAGATGTATTAGTAATTTTAATTAGCAGCGAAGAAAAAGGTCACAAGTGATGAGATCTTTGTACATGTGCAGCAGGGACAGTTCTTTGCTAATTGAGCACAAAATGGACAGACAGCTGGAGGTCAGGCATCAGTCTATCCCTGTGGGCTGAGTGATAAGTTTGTTGTAGAATTAGCTGACTTCTTGTCATGTTATTGCTCGCTTCTTTTTCAGGTCATCAGTTACGCATGTTTTCTCACTGAGCCTTTCATGGACATTCCATTTTTAGCTTAATCTAGATATACATAATAAAAGTGGTTTTGGAGTGAATTCAGGACAGCAGATTTGCAAGGAGATCAAAATATGTTTTTGGCTGAAACTAAGTGATGATCTGGTGTGTTTGTGTGTGTGTTTGTGTGTGTGTGAGAGAGAGAGAGAGAGAGAGAGAGAGAGAGAGATGAATGAATGTCTCTGACTGAGAACAAGGTAGTGCAGCTTGAAGAATGACTTCAGCACCATGGACAGTGTCTCATGCTTCATGCATATCACAATGCTCTTCTGTCTGTATCGCTTCGCTCCAGCTGCTCTCGCAAACACACACACACACACACACACACACACACACACACACATTGTGAGAGATTAATGAATGTGGCAGTGCAGCAAAGATCTGAGGAGCAAGCTTCTGTCACAAGCTCAGCAAACACAAGTTCACAGCCCACAAAGGAAACCAAGCTTAATTTAGCATTACCTGTTATTTTATGTGCTTATTTCCATTGTTTTGACACCTTGCAAATTTACTGAAAGGTTTTTGAAGGGAAGACAGAATCAAGCCCTTTACATTAACGTTTTTTGTTATCATGTTATTTGTGTGAAAATACAATGTTTTTAGTTTGTTTACAGTTTTTCTCCATAGCTTTGGCTCTATTTTCAAATGACAGTTCAAAACAATCTTTAGTTTTTTTCTGTGAAACATAAAGGCATTCTTTTCGTACAAATACATGCGAAACATAATATTCAAGCAAAAACTGTTGAAATTCTCTGATTCGTTAGAAGGGAGAGCCTCGGTTGTTCTGTGAGTCTGACTTCACAAGAGACATCGACAGCACCTCTTCACATTGTGATAAGAATTTTGAGCATGTTTCTACTAAAAATATTTGTAGCGTCAAGTACAGTTGTCTACATTTCAAAGAACTGCTAATTGTATTTTTCCTTTTCGTCAACAGAGATTAGTTGCTTCTCAATTCAACACTTTTACATTTTCATATCATCTCATGCACACACACACACACACACACACACACTTACACAGTTTACTTGTCAAAATATGTCAGGTTATGAATTCCACATGCATAGAAACTTTTTGTATATTTTACAGCATTTTGCTGTTTTGCAAATGTATTTTAAAATGGAAAATGGCAATTTTTTTGCCCATCAGTTTACACACAATAACCTGTAATAGCATAGTGAAAATATACTACAAATGTATTAATCAAACACTGAAATTGCTCGTTTACCAAAGTATTCACACCCCCAGCCCCGGTCTCACGTTGTGTTCACTCTAGAGCAGCTATTCATCAGAAACTTGTACCTGTATTTATCCTTTAATAATTCTGATCAGTCTCTCTGTCCCTACTGCTAAGAAGCTCTACAATGCAGATTTGCTGGAAATTTTGTTTCCACATATTTTTGTTGAATCATTACTGTACATTTACTGTGTTGTTTGTGCCAGTGTTCTGTTTTTCCTCTCATTTTCCTCTGTTTTATAGTATTACTCACTTGTAGTGTGTTTAATGTATGTATGACATGATGTTTGTCTTATTTATACCTCTAGTATATCTTGGCTGGCAGTGTCTTTGCTGGCAGTTCTTGTTTAAAAAAGTTCTAGTTTAATTTTTGTGATGTTCACCAAAATCTGCTACATAAAAGATGTAAATAATGACACCTGACAATGATGAGAGGATACATGGACACATCTTCAAGTTATTTGATCCCAGCCATACTTAAAATATTCATTTCCATCTTACTTATCTCCAGGAATCCATTCAGACAAGCATTTCATTGAACTTTGTAGTCTGGATAAAATGCTTTGGGCCTGGATTATATTTTCAAAGGTTCTGGTCTCTCTTTCAAAAATTTCATATTGAAATAAGAAGAATGAGTGGAAAATGCAAACAGGCACCTCTTTACTCACTAATTTTAGATCAGAAAGCGCATCAATGAATGGCATTGTCCTTTTTTGGAAAGAGATGGATCCAACGCATTATGGTCAGCAAGCAAGCTTTTGTAGCGTAATTAGCAAGTTCTTGAGAAGAGGATGCTGTTTTTTTTTCTCTCTCGCTAAATGCTTTCCATGCTGCCAGGCAGACAGACAGTGAAAGCCGGCATGTCGAAAGCATGAAATACTGGCATCTGTGAGGACACCCAAATCTCCTTGGCGGTTCTGGCAAAGAGAGAGATGGGTGCACAGGCAGTAGAAAATGGCTTAGTCAGGGTCATCACTAGCCAATAGCTTTGAATAGCTGTGACAAGCCAGGGCATTTTCTCAGGCTCCAATAAGCTAAGTGAGAAAGATCTTCTTGACGCCACATTGCCAACAAATACTTTTCTCACAGCCTTTATCGGCCATGATTATCATACATTTTATGGAGTGGTCCAGATTGTGGTGTTTATATGACACCTACAGAAGCTTTCAGTGCCACAGCAGCAGGAATCATAAATCCAACAATTTTTCTACTGCAGCTTACAGATCTGCTCTGTAAACTCTGCATGTCACGTGCTTCTGTTAACACATAGAAGGAGAAATTTGTCGTTTCTATTTTCTAGTTTTAATGACTGTGCCGTCTTGTGCATATACTGCTGAGAATGCAGCTCTACATAGACAGACACACAGTTTGCATATAGCTGAATATTTGTACAGCAAACTGAAACTGAACTTTTTTAAACTGCTGTTTAAAGCTTGTTGCAGTTAAGTTGAGGAACTGACTACCACAAATACACTGCCTAGGTGGTATTAGAGGAATGCAAGCTCATTATCTAGCTGCATATCCATTACCTTAAAAACATACACTCTCCATGATCATCTGCTTCATTACGTGATCTATATTATTCAATACCATTTCTAATAAAACACTTTGACGTGTGCCCCGGGAAGCTCAACTGTCAGTCAAACACTTAAACCAGCCCACCCACTCAGAAGTGTGGAGGCAAAGAGGCATGTTAGTGTATCCCCAGAATTTTTTTTTAATAATACTAAAATAAATGAATGAAAATATACAGTATTAACTATACATTTGTCAAAACACTGGGCTTAAACTGCAGTCAAACTTTTCTCTTATGGCAGAATGTAATGTAATCCTGATTGAATGGTGTTGTCCACAGTGGGATTATTCTTTGCATATCAAAGTGCCTGGATGTTCTGTTCACGAGAGCATATATGGCTGTTGGCCTTCAGTGGCCTGCAGAACAACAGATACAGCCACTGTGCACTTGTTTATTGCGATGAGTCAAACCCCGTATGTTCTTACGTTCAAGAGACTTTTTTGTTATATGATGAGGCTTTTATAACATTAGGATTTTTAGAGCTCTAAAATGCACTAGTATACATGAATGCACATATGGTACACAGGGCAATAGATACTGTGCAGCACATACACAAAAGCACACACATTTGATGATGTCATTTGTATAATCTGATGGAATCTGGGCCAGCGTTGATGAGGAGGCAGCCAGCAGAATGAGCAGTCACTGTCATAATGACTTTGTGTGTAGGAGGGGATGTATGGGTAAAGAGAAGAATGTGTTTGTGTGTGCATGTGCTTTTGCATTGGGGAGGGGTGTCGCCTATTGGATGCGTTTCTCTTGTTCACTCAATGCTATTTTTTTGCTTTATATCCAGATTTCAACAAACAAAATGTGCTGACGCGTGAGTAATTATACCTCATATTGCTGTAATTCATGCAGTCACTTAAATTAAAACAAAGTGCTTCTGATCCACGTGCACTGTTAAACCATTAGGGATTTATGTTTGGCCGATCTGAACAGGTAGAGTAAGGAAAATGTGTGAAAGATAAGATAAGAAAATTGAAGATCATCATTATTCATGCACTTTCGAAGGACTGTTCACGTGCAGCTGAGTTTGCTAAATGCTGTAATTAACTTGTCACGTTTACACCATGTGATGAATGGCAGATTTCCTTCAGGCCTAAACTAAGTTATTCAGTAATTTTGACTGTACTCGCCCTTTAAGTGTTGGCGTTACTTTTGGAATCTATCATGTTCCAAAATGCCAGACAATTTAAGGCATCGTTACTACACAGTTTAATAAAAAAACAACAACAAAAAAAATGTTTTGGTTATAAGCCACATAATAAGCTCTTGGAGAAAGTCCTATAAAAATTAAACCAAGCATTTAGACATCTAATTAAGGTTTTTCTTCCTGACAAACATTAATTATATTAGCTTTATACTCATGATAGACAAAAAAATTAATAAAGTACTTCAGTGTTTACAGAACAAAGAAAAAAACAGATGTCTGGATATGGTTAACATATAATTCTGTTTATTAGTGTGAAGTCACTAAAAGCATAATTATTATACTACATTTTTCACAATGATCTGTGAAAGCTCTGCTGGCAGCAATACGGCTATTGTAAGAGGATCCTTACCAATTAGTGTGTGTGCATTGAATACACAGGGTCAAAACAAACTAGATCACACCATAGTGATGTGTCAACATCCTCTGATTGCCTGAAAGCAAATGTCAATTAAGAATCATTAAGAGCAACGGTTTTGGCCACAAAAGCTGTGCTGTTTCTATGTCTAGTTACTTCTCAGTGTAATATTAATAGTGTACTGTGATGCCTTTAGTTACTGAGGTGATTTTATATTTCAGAAAACAGCAGTGGTGACATTTTTTTTTGCATTTAGAGATGTAATTATAAAGATAGCTGGATTAGTTCCAAGACTTTTTTTTTGTTGATACAATACACTACCAGATTGCCTTGAATACCCTGTCAGTGGGCTACAGCCAAGTATTTGTCTATTTTCTTGTCTCTGTTTGGAATTATTCTGAAGGTCATGCATTTGCATGGCTCTTATTCTGTACATGCATTAATATGTATTAAACTAGTGTTTAGAATTACACAGTACATAGATGTTCACATGTGTGTTTATGATGCTGGATGCATGTAAGTGGCTGTACAGACATGTTTTGCGTCTGATTTAGATCTACATGCCATTCTCTAAGGACTTGTAGGGGGTGGAGTGACTCCTGGCTGTCAGTGTGGTGCTGCTGGCCTCCCAGTACCAGAGTCCCCTCAGGTGGTGACACTAACTGTCCTGGCCAATGATGTAACCACTACACTTGCTGCCAACTATAACCTACTCTTGACTCATCTTGACTGTCTTAACTCTCTCAGCTCCTCTGGCACAGTTGCATATGCTGAGAGGAGAATACCTGTACGCTGAGTCATCAGAATTCAAGTAAAGTCAAACACATCTAACTAATCTATGTTGGGATATTATACAAAGGTACTTCAGGCTTGCAAAAGTTTTATTAGTGGCTTGTTGTGCATGCAAATAGGGCTTCTACTAATAATTATTTTCATAATCGATTAATTTGCTGATTATTTTCTTGACTAACTCATCAATGGTTTGGTTTATCAAAAATATCTAAATGCTTAAAAAGTTTAACTTTTTAACTATAATTTCTTTTCTAATAGGGAAAAAAGATGTAAATGTTTACATTTGAATGTGATTGGAAACTAATTAACTAATTCATTGTTAATCACTGCAGCTCCACACTGAATGTTTTGAATTGATCTGGGGGCCTTTGTTGCCATGTCTCTGAGACGCTGCATCTATAAAAGTCTGTGTAAAGTGCATTTCCAAATGTAGATGATAAATCATAGTAGCTCACACTGTAGAAAAACTACACCATCATCTCTCAAAATTTGAAGTAGTGGTAAGAGACAAAAAGTTATCACACCGGATGTAGAGACAAAGAAATTAAGCTCTCCATCTACATGGATACTGTTACAGTTATATTGCATATGGGTGTATGGGTTTGTGCACACACACTATGTTTATATGCGCATGCACTAGGATGCATAGTATTGTGCCTAAGCCTTATTTTCTTCAGCATGTGTAATCCCCTTAAATTCCCCACTGATAGCCTGACTACCTTCACTTCAGATTAGCTGAGGTAGAGATCAAGGAGTGCTCATCTCACTAGTATGTAGGACGACACAGAGGGGACACATAGCTTACAATAATGAAACCAGTTACATAAAAGATACTGCAACAGATTTGGTTTAGTTTCTCAGATCAACACAACATCTGTACTAGAAGTAAAATACATATGTTGTATTCTGCTTTGCAATTGCGTGCTATAAATATTTGGATTCACTAACACACTGGTGCATATGATTCTAACCGTAGGCATCTGTTTAGCATGCGTGCACGCAAGCGTTCACATGTAATCACATGTAATACAGCTGATTTATTGTCTCATAATAGCTTCAGATCACAGAAACATTTCAATGCCATATGGGCTTCACAAACAGAAATCTTTTTAAGAAGCCCAAGCTTCTTTCTTTCTGATGAGTTATGCTGTTTTCTAGTAGACCCTCTTCTTATGTAAGTGCGATCCCACGCTGCATTAATCGCATAACCCACAGACTGTTGTGAACAGCTACACACTAGGTAACAAGTTAATGAGAGACAGCATATAATGTGTACACACTGATTTAATGACTTTGTATGCTCCTTATGGAATGCCTCAGTGAGCTAGCTAGTGTCGGCCAGATGGAGGGGTGAGTATTTAGTCTGCAGGTCTGTGTTTCAGTCTCTGCACACAAATGTTTATACAGTTACTTTGCCCATGTTTGTGTGAACAACATCTTTTATTTATCTGGTTTGATTGTTGGATACAGCAAAAGGTTCAGGAGCTGTCAACAGAGTAATGTCTTCTGTGAATTTCAACAAGGGGGGGTTAGACTAATGAGGCTCTGCGAGAGTGGAACATTAGGATTACACAAGTACAGAGATAAAAGAAAAAAATAGAGGGAGAGGGAGGAAAGGCAAAAGAAAAGAGAGGAAAGGAAGGGAAGGGAAAGGAGAAAAAGGACTAATGAAAAGGAGGGAGGGAGAACAGTGTGATAAGGGCAGCTCAGGGCAGGAACACACCAAAAAAAGGGAATGACCCATCACATCTTGGATTTGGTCTTGGCCATAAACATACAAGGATTTAATTCTCCATGTCTCCCAACAACATACATTACTCCACATGTGTACTGATTCGATAATTAGCTTAGATTTGTCTATTTGCTTGTTGTGTCCATACTTGATCATTTTGTCAGACTTTTTTTTTTTGTCACACTAGTCTAATAAATGTTTTTTAGAAACCCTTCCCATGGAAGAATTTTCACAGCACTGCAGTATGGCACAGTAAGCACATTAAAACAAACATTGTAAGACTGAAAACTGACATACATTACATTTCTAAAACGGCATAAAATAAAATAAAAATCTGTTAACAACAATTAGCTGTTTTAATTCATATGCAGTATGTGTTATGAAAGATGTGTGAAGCAGAAAGCATAAATGTGTCTCCAGCTGTAAACTGAATAAATAATCCAATCAAAACTAAGCTTGTAACAAAAAACATTATCAGAAAGAGATATTTGAGTAGGTTGACAGCACACTCAAGATTGTGTGTTAACTATGGAACTACAGCCAAGAGGCAGAAAAATGAAAAAAAAGTAAAACATCAATTTAAATCAATCTTGGTTTCATTTTTACATTGATATATTTTTTGTATGGTGTGAACGCACAAGATGCAACATGTTCATTACTGAGCTCGGTACAGTAGGTGTAATTTTTTTGACTCTGAAGAACCAGGGTAGCTGCTTCACCATGTCTCCAGTCTGTTAAACTAAGTGGAGAGCGAATGGATTATTCTCAGCAAGAGAAGGAATAAGCATATTTACTTAAATGATGTTGAATGTTGAACCATATCTGTAACTAGAGAGACGAATAGTCTGATAAACACAATGATAGCATTCTTTGTCATAAAGGGAACCCTAATAAAAACTGCACCTGGTGTTGACTCTGTATATTTATTTAAGAGTGGTACAGTACTCAGTATAGTGGGATGGCGACTGTCCAGTGGTGCATTGGTGCAGAATAACATTAAGGTTCAAGTCAGTTGAATGAAATACAAGAAGGTACTGTAGTTATTTGATTACTATGAAGCAGTAGTGTGAACATGGTGCCTGAGGCCTAAAGAGATGCTGTACAAGGATGTGCAGAATCGTGCAAATTTATGCAGAGAATGTTGCATACATTTATCACAGTGAGAAAACAGATCCTCTGCTTACTTGACAATGGTGTGCTTTGTACTTCTAAACTTTTTGTCTCCAAGGCATAAACCTATCCTCCTGTCCAATTAGTTGCAGCACAAACCATCTTAGCCTGCTTTTATGGTCTCATACAGTAGGTCACATTATTACAACATTCATGTTATCAAACACAATGCATCTTTTACTTCACTACTGTATAAAATACTTGCTGTAATTTTTTAATCTTTACATCTTTAACTTTTTATGCTACATTACATTTTATTTCACACCTATTTAAAAAGTATAAAGTAAGATTTATCATCTCGGAGAGTCTCAGTATTTACAATATGAAAACCTCTGCAAACTTTTAGGTATAAAAATACCTTTTCTCATGTCATATCAGGAAAACACACACACAATTAATGTGAGCTAGTTGATATTAAACGTGCTGGCTCACTTACATGGTTTACTGGGACAATTAATGGAAGTGAGATATCATTAAGAGAATTGGTTTTATCTTTGCTTTTCCTGCTATGACAAATCACAATATCCTCCATGAAAATCTAACCTAATTACAGTATTGCCCAGTTTTAGCCATAGCAGCAGCTGGTTTAACATTGTCCAAAAGGCTAATTTAAAACAACAGAAATATTGTTATTGTACATGATTGGCTGCCACATCTACTATTTTAAAGTACAGGTGAAAATGGAGCTTATAAGCAAGACAGGATATCTGAAACGATAAATGCAGTAAATTAATATTTTATGTTATGTTAAAGGTTATGGGGTTACTAAAACTAATACTAATAAAAAATGAATTGTAATTTAGGTCTTGAGTGGACATTACATGAATGTATTGCTGAAGTCAGCTCTCCAGTCCTCTGGGTTTTGTTGCATTTATGACAACAGCATAAACACTGAGTGCCTGTATCAGTTTTATAGCAGTATTATTTAGCTCTTTTCTTTTGTTCCAAATATGTTTGGGTTATAAAGGTTAATTCCGTGTGATAATCGATGAATGAGAAACAGTAAGAGCATTTTCTGCTTTATGAGACTGGATTCAGTCAGACAGTGGCAGAAAACTGTTTCAGAGAGATGTGACTGGGTGCTACTCAGTACTTGAACCAAATAAATTGTGAGCTGTACTGTCAGAGCTTTGGTTCAGGTTGTTCTCTACCTTTCTGTCTTGTGACATTCAAAAACAAAGCAGTTCTTACTTGTTCGTTCTATTCCCTGGTTTTAAAAACACTCAGTATTATCCTTTCTCATTTGTCTTGTTTTTTTCAATTTTGTCAAAGATTATAGACAGTCTGGCTTTCTAAAAATCTGGACTACATCTCTCCTGTGAATTTCATGCAGTCCTCATTTTTTCTCCAACATGTTCTGTGCTGTTTTGTTTTTTTTAAACCTAATCTGTTTGTTCCTTTCTTGGTCCTCTGAGCTGTGCGATGCATCTGTCTCTCATCTGTAACTCATCCAAGTGCCAGTTTAGATGCTCATTCAATCCTACCTCACTTGCTGTGGACGACATGGGTTGTTCTCTCTTTCTTTCTCCAGTTCATATGAGGGTTTAACCATGTGCGTTATGATAGGTTCCACTTGCTGCCCTGCACTGTAGATAGAGCTTAGCACTCTTACCGGCTCTGTAATGGCATCAATCTGCTTCCATCACATTGGTAAATTTGTCTGTCTGTCTGTCTTGACCTCAGTCAGCCACATTGTTTTTTTTTTCTGCACATACACATTTCTTTTAACTTATTCAAAACTTATTTGAAACCTTGAGTTACATAACTTTAAAAACATAGCCAAGAAAATATCAGCGAATTATGCTTCCCAAGAGGATGTTGCGGTTATGCAAGCAGTTTTATAAATTCAAAGGATTTAATGTTTTCGAAATAATCACTCTGTCTCAATTTAAGTCTAGAATTTAAAGGTAAAAAAGCAGCATAGATCACTTGAATGCAGTTAAATAAACAGCTTCTGGTGATGAGGTGCATTTTGTTGTTTGATGATTTTGAGAGAGAGAGAGAGAGAGAGAGAGAGAGAGAGAGAGAGAGAGAGAGGTGATGCTGTATAATTCAGCTTGGATAAGACATCCCAAAATGGATTTTCCCTGTATTTGTTGTGGTCTGACAAAACAATAGATGCATTAGCTTCAGAAACAACTACATAATTTCAAATAGGTAGCTTAAGAATAGATGATAAACAGTTTTATCCTTTACTGTAACAAATTTTGTTGCATAGGTTACCCACCAACAAATCCCCCATTGATCAATTTGGAATTCACTGTATGGTACTGTATGGTGATGATGATAATGTAAAAGCTCTGCACTAGTGTAATGATTAGCAAGAATACTTGAGGTTATATTAAAATAAGAAAAAATGCACAAATACAACCATCAATAAATACAGAAAGGTTTTCTGTCTATAGACTTTGTGACAGGTTTGTTTTTCATCTGGGGCCTTGGACCATAAATGTAAAGATAATTAATAAAATGCCATTTCACATTTTCTTTTGATTCTTTCTCCTTATAACTTTATGCACAGTAATAGAAAGTTTGCATCACTGCAGCAAACATTTAAGTTAAGTTAGTTACTTTCTTTTACCTTACAGTACTGAACTTATACAAGTGTTTATGTACAAAAAGACATCAGTAGACCTCAAAAAGTGAATTAATGTCTCTGGTCTGCAGTCTGTGGGTGCCTGATTCTTCTGATTATTCTCACTTATAAAACTATTAAAACAAGCTATCAATTGAGTACACTATACAAATATAACAAAAACGTATTGTCTGTGTAACCAAAGCCCAGTATAGCTTATCGCCTGTGCCACAGATGTGCTGTACGATAACTAAAACAATTACATGAAGGAGAAATGTTTTTGTTGTAGATGGCATGGCAGCGATAAATGCTAGAAGCTGGAAGCTGTGAAAATGTAAATTTTCTTCTATTCAACCATTTCATTATTCCCTACAGTTCTCAGTGTTACAAACCCTGTATATGATATCCAACTCCTCATCTCTGTGCCAGCAACTACACTAGAAACAAAAGATAAAAAATTGTACAATTACATACTTCCTGAGCTTTGTGTTTCTATGCATCAGGAAGACAATGTTCACTGTTTTTGCATGTGACAGGAGCTTAAGTATTAGTATAGAAGTGAAAAGTACTAAAAAGGAGAGTGTCACAGAAAAATAAGAGCAAAGCTGACAAAGAGAGGCTAATCGTTCTGTTACTGTAGATCACTGAACTACGAAGCCGATACATTGAAACACTTCTTGTCTGACCCGCAATCAATGTAGTCTTGGATGGCGAGAGCTGTGTGGTAAAAGAAAAAATAATCTCTCATAACCATATTCTCTCATTTGTCTGGCTTCTATCCAGGAGTTTCAATCAGTCCTTTCACAGCCAGAACTCAGAAAGAAATTGAATATAGGTCCTGGGTACTGAACCACGATTTTTTAATTGGCAAAGGATTAGTTCACATTGATTTTTCCTGATTGGAGTCCCCAGCTTGTGTTTGCACTCAATCACTGTGCACACCCATTTCTTCAACCACAATTTGCATGGGCCCTTCCCCTCAGTCCATTTCAGTCACTCACAGCCCATGGCAACTCTGTGAATTTGTAAGAAATGACTGGCCTGGACTGTTGCTTCTTTACTATTGCTGCTTGTCTTGCAGCAGCACACATACTATACTGTGTTAATCAGATTTCTTGCTGTTATTATTACAGCAGTGTTTTGGTACAGTATAGCAAAAGGCTGATGCTCTGCCAGGTCCAGAAAATTGCCCTCTGGTTGCAAAAAATGTTTTGATAGATCGCTGCTGTTATTCTGACTGAGCATTGGAGAGCGATGGAGCAAGAGACAGAGCCAGGCAGAAATGGAGAGAGACTGTCTCCATGGGAAATAAAATGAAGACAGGAAAGAACACAGATTATGCATGAATGTGAACAAAAGAATGGAAAAGAGCAAAAAAAGATCACAAATAAGGATATGTGGGCAATGTGCTTGGAAATGGAGCAGCAGAGAAAAGATAAGAGAGACAGTTATGAATAGCAAGGGAGACATAGGAGTGGAGATGTACTGGAGCTATGACAAGACTGTCTATTAACACTGCACTCTGTGCTTCTGCCTCTCAAAGCTCAGACCTTGAAGACAGGCGTCCCTATAGAACCAGATTTATTAGACTATATTGTATTTTCTGTGGAATTGACACATAAAAACATTTTGGTGCCTTGGTGTTCAAACTAGCCATACCTTAAGTTTCACTTTATGATTAAACTTTTGCAGATCATCTCTCAGAACATGTAGCTAATATGTAACTATGTATACAGTCTATAATATGTTTTGGGGGGGGGGTGCATTTTGTACATGCATTCAGGATGTCCTCTAGTTACTGACATGGTTGGGTGTGATAATGGGCTCAATGATACGCTACGTACGGATGGGCATTTCTTTGTGGGTAATCTCACATTGCCAGACCTGTCTCACAAAAGAGAACGGCTTAACCAGACATACTGACAATTTAGAGAGAAAGTGTCGTTTGTTTGAATTTCTTAATTCAATCAAAATTGTCAAAGAGAAGTCCAGAAGAGCACAACACTGACAGTGGCTCAGGGGGAGAAATGTTATTGAAGAATATGCTGCATGGAGCTTATTGCCAACCATCTGTCCAATTCAGCTGTTTAAACTTTTCATTATTAGCATATACACAGCTTGTTAGCTACTGTAGGCAACTGTGTGTCATTGTTGGTTAACAGTCAAAATGGCAATACAGTAGATACCTGAAGGGAGAATGAAAGCAAGCAGAAAGCAATAGTGAGCTAGTAGGAGGGTCTATCTTAGCTGTCAGCAGCTATTGAGTTAGACTGAGGTGGAGATAAAAAAAAAATAGATAATGATTCATAATATGATTCTGATTCTTCTTTTATTTTCCCTCTATGTTCGCACTACAGGCCCTCATGTTCAATGCCAAATCTGCTGCTCATATCTGATTGTTTTGGCCACTGTTCACATGTATTCTGGGATATAACCCATATCCTGTTCTAATATGAACTGACAACAATGTCAAAAAGGCAAATGTGCATAGAGAGACGATGACAAATGGTATCACATCTCATTTTATATCTTCAGTAGGCTTGCTCTTGCTCTCTACAAAGATGAGCCATATTGCTTTCACTGAAGGAACTCCAGTGTAGGGTATCACCAGCAATCTGTAACATATAGCACCATCTACATCAATAGCAACGGTTTGTCTGAAGGGATGTAGCTAAAGTTTCCCCCGAATTCACATCATGATTTTACAGGATTGTCACCTGTATACAGTAAACACATGCTTTTTAATAAATTACTACCTGTCACCAGTGTGTGGTTCTCACATTACAGCACTGTGAATTCATTAACTTTGCCCTTTGGAGGTCTAACCAGCCAGGTGGGGTGCCATCAACCCTCTCTGTCTCTGTATGACGCCCTGCATTTCAATTGCAAATACTGTACACATCTTAGTGCCCTTGTAAAAACCCCCAGAACACACACTTAACCACAGCCAAAAACACAGGTGTTCACTTACAGACACAACAGTGCAAAATGTTTAACTCATCCATTGAACAGTTGTGTTATAACATATATGTATTTCTGTTTAAGATGGAGATTATTGTTTGTTATTTGTTTCCTTCTTGAAAGGCCTTCTTATTAGCTCTCTGCCATTTTCTTTAGTTCCTTTTTTTGAAGCAACAAAAAACACAAGACTGAGATTGTAGCCTCAGATGGCTAACTTGTTAGTTTAATCACCCATGATTTATTCAAAATCTGGAATTATCTTAATCACACAGAGATTTGGGTGTGTTTTGAATCAGATTAGTATATGTGCTTCTGCAAATACATGAGATTCTACAAGTTTATGTTTGACTATGTGTCCGTGCATCCCTTTATCCATTGTGCTTGTACAGTACACCCCTGGTTTTGAGGGATGCTGCTGTAAGTGTGGGACTGACTGGGTTTGCAGTGATGGGATAAGGCCTAATAGAAAAAGTGAGGTCAGAACAGTTTAGATTGGACTTATAGTTTCCTGAGCAATGTCAGTCCAAAGTGACCTGAAACAGTCTTACTGAGTCATCACTATTTTTTTATGTTTAAGTGTGTGTATGTAGAAGGGAGAGGGGAGGGGTAAGAGACTCTTGTGGCCTGGCAGAGCTAAATCTAAATCCCCCTCTTTTCTGTCAGTAATTCTCTGCTTTTTCACAGCCCTTCTAATCCTCTTTCTGATGTGATTCACCTCTATTTATCACCAGAGTGTCCACATGCCTCAAACAATCAGTAAACAGTGTGCAGTCAGTTTGTGTTTGTGTATACATGTGAGTATGTATGTGCACTATGTGACTTTCAATCTTTATGGATCTTGATGTTCAGATAGATAAAAGTTGTTGTGTGTGTGTGTCTTTCTTTGTGCTGTCTGCTGACAGATAAGGAACCACACAATAACTTCTAAGTTGATGCTGTGAGCTCCTGCAAATTCCATCCTTGCCCAAAATAAGCATCAACAACAGATTAGAAGACAACTGGTGTGAAGTCATGCTGCTGTGAAAATGTAATAAAACATAATCACTGCTGAATTTTGAATAATGGCTCTGTATAATGGATCTGTGCTGCAGATTTGCATCATGCTGGCCAGGCAGGCAGCATGCTACTGTTGCTGCTGACTCAGTGCAAGCATAGCTGGAGCTTGGGTGGTTAATGCAGCAGGGCCATAGGCTGATCCACAGCCCATGCTCATCTGCCAAAACTTCAAAGGATGCCCTGACAGAGTCTAAATTTCCATCTTCTCCGGTCCAGGCTCTACAGAACACTTCCCCTTCCTCTCAATGCACAGGTCAAACTCGGCCTCGTCATTTATGTATCGCTTACCCCATTGACTGTGCTCTAACAGATTCATGAATACCGAGGGGCCTATTTCCGTATCACACTCTAGCATATGGAGTTTTTTTTTTACAAGAGAAGGAAGCTTTTCTCTTGTTCATACAGCTCTGATTTTATTTTCTCACTCTTTTCTGTGTTTCTGTTTCTGTTCTCCAGTAGTTGTTTATCCCTGTCTTATACCTATCTCTCAGTGTGTATCACTCTCCTGAATTTTGCTTGTCTTGAATTGAAAAGCAGCCATTTCCCCTTTTGACAGAGCTCTTTTCTTCTTTTATTTATATATTTATTTATTTATCTTTGCTATTTATTGTGCACTCATGAATTATTCAGATTGCAGATACTGAATACTGTGATTTTGACAGCTGCAACTGACTTGCAGGATGGACACTTCTTGATTCGTCAAATGAGGACACATAGTTTCTCTGGTCTGCTCCGGCTGAATTAAATAAAGTGTTCCTTGTGCACAGACACACTGCTACACCATAATGAAGACTCTTGCTAATCACTGCCTCTGATTGAATAGAGTCAAGAAATTAATTTAAAGATTATAATAAAGGTTTAATCTCATTATTAATTTTGTGTGCATGTGGTTGAGTTTAATTTGAAAGTAGACAAAGCTTGGAAATAGTCATGGGCTTTGCTTGTCCTTTGCTGCTTACTTTCACCGAGAGCAGTGACATTGTTACTCTAGAAGTTGTAATAGCATGCCAACGGCGTGTTTGATGTATTCATTTATGTTCATGCCTTGGTTGTTTACTCATTCATGAATACATATGTTGATACATTTTAACGGGCCCCATCTCTTTGTTTCTGTACCTGTGTTTAAGTGATGTGTGTTATGCACCCCAGTCAAGTGTGAAATTGAAATTCTCCCCTGTAGAGGTGACATGATTGACAGAGAATAGAGGACACAGGAGATGTGAAATCTCATCTTTAACTTTACTTATTGTTGTTTTTCTCTTGCACCTCTAAAGTGACTCGTTTGAAGATGGGAAAATTAATATTGTCACACTATCATAGGTTTGAAATGGTTTTCATAAAGGTGAAATAACCAGATAATTCATGACTTTGGAATTACGGTTAAGGTTCTGTCAGTGCTTTTTTTTAAAATAGGCTTTATATCCTAGACTGCAAATCTGGCATGTGATGAAGTTCATTTTTGAAAAAAAAAATAATTATGAAATGTCAAAATCATAGCACATTTAAATTTGATTTTCTATGTCAGGTGAGTTGCGGATAGCACCTTCTAGTACTAACAATTCATTTAGCATCTAATCAGAATTAGGATGTTGCACAACTAGAAGCTAGAAGCCTAAATTTATCTCAGATTCGTATATGTTGAAATTTTGGCCTTCATTGTTATCGCCTCTAAAATATTTTTGCCAAACATTAGAATTAACCAGTTAGTCTAGTATTTTTAAGATAGCTTAAAATCGAAATACAACCATGTTAAAACTAGATTTAAAAAAAACAACAACTTAAAATCAACATAGTTAGCATTTGTAACATGTGTTTTAAAGCTCCAGATTTTGCACAATTTCTTTTTTTAAATACCTCAGAGTAGTGAGGCAAGACAGTAAAGAGGCAACCCTGATTAGTCCTGAACTAGTTCCACATAGGAGAATGACTTTGGAGTTTGGATTTTGAAATAACAAAGTAACTACTTTTAGTTGTATGCGTTAATAAAATGCATACAACTAAGTAGGTCTGGGTGAACAGCAGCAGGTAGAAAAATGTCACAATCGATTAGATTAATAGATAGAATCTCATAATTGTAAGGTCATGAATGAATGTGGTTATGTTTTGGCTATGTAGTTAGTTCTGTGATATGTTATGAATCTTTACTAACTAACCTGCATCCTTGTCATAGGAAAAGGGCTTGAAGCCCCCTGGTGTATAAATGTCCTCCCTCTGTCCTGTTTGTATGCGCGTGTGTGCGTGTGTGCAACCTGTTCGAACCAATCCCCTCCTGGCAAGAGTCAGACAGACCACCATCTGTTCTGTGCCCCCACACTGAACTACCTGCAACCTCTTCCTTATCACCTTCATGGGATATCAGGGAATGGATGCTTTCAAGAAAATTCATTTGCAAAGAGTTTGTTAATTTTTGCAAGCACGGCAATGAATCTAGTTTGACGGGTTATTAGAAGAGATAATTATGTTAAGAAGTGTCTCAGAGCTGGATGTTTCTTACATAAATCTTTTTCATATGATGGAAAATGCTCAGCAAAATGACAGACCGCTGTTGTAATCTGAGAGGAGTGTTGAGGATGTGTTCTATTGTAAAGAAGAGTGAGTCATTGCCCTGAGACAAAGCCTGGTTTCACCCTCCCTCAAAACACCTCAAGGACTTGGTACGCTAGATTTAAAGAAGACAAGCTTAAACTGAATTTGTTCCCCTTATCTTTTGTTTTTTCTTGTCAGCAATGAATGTCTCTTCCCTTCTTTCGTGCAAATTCCTTGAGATGCTGTTTCCCAAAAGACTGGGTTTAGAATGAAACTAACACACTGATGCTGTGAATTTACAGCCAAACAATATTGGGTTTAGGTGAGATTTTAATGGCTTTTAATCCAACCACTCTGGTCAATGAAGATGAAAGTTTTCTATTTTCTTCTTGGATTTAAAAGCAGCAAGGGCTTGTATATTTCTCTTTTTTCCCGCTAAGAAGAATTATGCTGCCCACCATCCCCCCAGCATTCCACCAGTAATTGCAACACTGAAGTGAGCCTGAAAGAAGAGCAGGGAGCAACACCACAGCAAGAGCACATGACACAGGGATCAGCACATTCGCCACCAGGGCACCACAGGAGTGTTTGGATGTGTTGTGATGAATTTTCAATGACAGGCTCTGTCTTTATTCACTTCTAGGTGGAGAAATGTGCACGCACGGAGGACGAATAACCTGGAATTAAGCACGGGAGAGAAAAGATGCCAAAGATGAGACAGTAAAGAAGGTGAGTTGCACTTCTCAGCTTGCTTGTTCTCCACTGGATCATTATACTGCCTACAGTGCCGCTCTAAGCGCTTTATTGATGCACAGGTCAGTGAGCACCTATAAAGTGCTGAGACAAACCCTGTCATATGTACAGTATACTATATTAATTCTGTTATGACAGCTTCTGAATGTGTCATTTTTCACACCTGCACACTCATGACACACCTTTGATCTTTTCCTTGCCATCTATAATCTTTTAGTGCACCCTTAGTGAAAACTCATCTGTCGAGGTTGACAGCCTAATACTGGTGGCAGCAGAAATGAGACACAAAGAGACAGAGTGGCAAAGGGGTGAATGGCTGGGAAAAGGGGGAAGATGGAAAGACGTGGAGATGAGACAAACAGACGAAGTGAGAGGGAGGTTTTACAGAGGTTGTTCAGTTGAAAAATGTTCTTTCCCTGTTTGTGTGGAGATAACTGGTGAAAGAGCAGATGGCAGTGATGAGATAAACAACTTAAAAAGTGTGTATAAGTGCTTAATAGTAAATAAAAGCACTGAACATGTTACGCCAGCCGGGCTTAAGTTCAAACACTCCAGCAATGTTTTGCAGACGATAAAAAAGCGGGGAGGGCAAAAGATTTCAAGATATAAATAAATGTAGTCACTGATGTTTTTATTTGTATCATAGAAGAAAAATAACAACATCAATAAGTTATAATCGGTATTTTCAGCAATCTACTATATTTTTTACTGTACTATAATACACTAGTGATCCATCCTGTGTTAATATTTTTAGTCTAAACAAAAGATAATATACTTAAGCCAGAGCAGTGGAACTATGTATGCAAAGGGGTTATCTTGCCCTACTTTGTGTCATCATATATTACATTCTAGTCACAGAGCTAAGTATCGTATTTTCTGAAAAATATATCCAGCAATCAAGGTAGTTTAACAACACTTACCAGTATTTCCAGAATCATCCTGGACTTCATTACAGAAGAGATTTTTAACCCATTTCTCCAGGTGTGCCTCTTTTTCTTTCTTTTCAAAAAATGGTAGCCACAAATTAGACATGCCTTCCTTGTTTTGTACAATTTGAATACTTTTGTTTTTTTTTATTAACAGTTGTATTGATAGTTATATTGAAGTCACTGGTTTAGAAAATGAGTTGTCTTTTTTCATCCAGGTGGTTAATGAGTTTGCAGAGCAGCTCTTAAACAGCATTTTGAGTTTTTCAAAGTCTATATTTATTTTTTGTCAGATCAGATGCTTAGCTATGTGGGAGCTTCAGGCTGATGATGCCATTTGTCAAATTTTAAATGCAAGCATAATACAGTGTTACCAAACACTAGTTTTGTAGCTAATTTAGTCATTAAAATTCATGTTTAAATCTAATGAAGTTTAATTTACATAGCCCAAAATCAAGAATTTGTTTTTAAGGGGCTTCACAATCATCCTCTGTCTTTAGTTGCTTCAATCAGGTAAAGAAAAACTCCCCCACTATCCTTTATCTGGGAGAAAAATGGAAGGAACACACAATAGAGACACAAACATCCAATAGATGTCATGTGTACTTAAGAGAGCAATAAAGTAGATTTACATGGATGATCACATGTGCATTATAATTTTTTTTGTCGTTTAATCTGATGTTACCCTATTACAGTACAGTACAGAATCTTGTAATCTTATGCTCTCGTATGGTCAGATTAAAATTTTCTATTTTGACATTTTGTCTTTGTCAAATATCTCAAAAAGTGTTAGTTTGTCGGCCAGTTTGCTTGATTGTGGACCGTTGTGTGCTAACTAGTTGTGAGTGATTATGCAAGAGAGTTGTTGCAGAAAATCATTCAAATTTTTTTTTGCCTAATTTCATTTTTCAGCTTATTCATAACTAGCAGATGTGATGTAGCTGAACAAGAATGGATAATCATTGCCTTGAATGATTAATATATAATCACACATGGGATCCCATCCCTGGCTCAGCTCTTGTACATGAGCCAACCCTGAACCCTAAGGTCCAGGGCCACTGCCAGAAAGCTGGATTTTCAGCAAGCACAGCTTACCATATGAAAATGTATCATTGCACTGGCTCCGGTCATCATCAAAGGCTATTTGAAAAGAAGTAATGTGGCTTAGTCTAAGCCAATGTGTTGTGTATCCCAAGGAAGCTTGGAGAGGGAGAGCAGGATTCAGCAGGCAGTGGGATAAACAAGTTGATAGCTGAGGCTGTATCACAGAATTCCTGCTGTGCAGCAACACTCTTCAATTTAACATTTCTTTACTACCAAAATGTTGATATTATCCTGTGAAAACAACAGTTGGAGTTTCCAACAACAAGCAGTTTTGTGTGGAGTGTGTTTATGGAGATTAGGTAGCCAATGAGTGTGTAATTAGGGATGATCAGATGAGGTAAATCTTTCGCCAGTGGGAGGAGAGCCACGGTGCTGTTATGCAGCTGAAAAGGAGAAACATGCAGGGATGGGTGGGAAAAAAAAGAGGAAGAGGAATGATCAAAGAATGGAAAGGGGTCATATGTATGGTAGAAAGAGAGGAGAAAAAAGTGTTTTGAGGTGTAGCAGAAAGATGGGGAAATGAGAAGAAAGCAGAGGCAAATTGAATTCCAGACTGAAATGAATGTCTGGACATTCAGCTTGACATAACATACACTCCTGACTGACAGTGTGGAAATGTCTGCTTTTCCTCATACCACGCTCACTCAAAAAGTTGCCTGTCATAGATACTTATACATTAACAATAAACAGCCCAGGCTCAGCTAATCTACTGAAGTCAGTGTGCAAGCAACACATTTGTTCAGCTGGGGAGCTTCCAGGGAAGGTGCTGTCATTCATTTCTTCATTTTTTTTATACTGCAGGTGAAGAGGTTTACCAAGAATATGCTTTGGCAGAAATTGCAGTAGATGATGCTAGTTATAAAACAGACAGTGTTGTGTAATAGTTTGATGTGATTGTAAAATAATAATGGTGTAAAAGCACTTTTGAGGAAGGAGGATTAGCTAACTGTAGAATTGAAGGGCTAATAATAATAATTGTAACCATAGTAATTTATATTTAAGTGGCTGTAATCACAAACATTTCATAATACATTTAAGCTTTCAGCAACTCTGTGAATGGGTCAGTATTTTTATGATGAAGTTATTAATGAGGCCTTAATGTATTTTAATGTAGGGCAGGGAAACACTCAACTGAGCTCCTTCCTGAATTCATAATTATAACACATTTTAGAATTTTGATTAAATCTCTTTGTTCCTACCTTTCAATGAATAATTTAAGATTTAAGATCTGCAGAAAAAGACTCTTTGACCATGGTTCAGATTTTGAGCATTAACATCTAAAATGCAAAATGTTAATGTTGTTTATTGTAATGTGTGTCGCCTCAGTATACCAGTGAGTCGGAGGCTGTTATCTGTGTGTACCTGAACAAATATTGAAATGGGAAGCTAATTTAACTTGCTCGTTAAGCATCACATTTCACAGTCCATTTGTCTGTTCATAAAACACTCAACACCAAACTGCCTTTAACACCCTTGATGCTTTGTTTCTGATTCCAACACTTCGTTTGTCTGTTTGCATTTATCTAATGTACTTTTTAACACACAGTCACTGAATAATCATATTTTATATTAAGAAGAATAAAATATTAAGATTTGATACAACTTCACAACCCTGATTCCAGAATTGGGATTGGGATACTATGTTAAATACAGAATTGAATAATTGCAAACCATTTAAAACCTATATTTGACTGAACATAGTACAAAGACAACATATCAAATGAGAAATGTTACTGTTTGTTAAAAAACTAGATGCTGATTGTGAAATTTAGGCAGCAACATGTTTCACAAAGTTGGCACAGGTGCAATAAAAGACTGGGAAGCTTGTGTAATGCTAAACATCTCAACATCTCACAACTAATTAGGTTAATTGCCAACAGGTCAGAATCATGATTGGATATAAAAAGAGCATCACAGGGAGTCAGTAGTAAGGATGGGGTGAGGTTCACCACTCCATCAGCCACCAGTTCAAATTAACGACAAAAAAACAATCTGCATGTGATGTAATATTATTAACAAAATATAATACAAAAAGGGTTTATTGCAAAAGTGTCTGCTTGTTCACGGGTCGTTCAAAATGGGAAAAGTATAAAGAATGTCAGCTTTGCTTTTGTAAGCAATCTAATTCATTCAAGTTTAGTTTTACGCTTAAAGCATTAAAAACTTCACAGGTGAGCTGATAATCCAGCATCCTGGAATACACCTGAGACCTAAACCTGTCTCAGTTTGTGGTTTCAGTAGTTAACCACAAGCTAGTGCAAAATGTAGTTAAACTACTGGCCACCACTGATTGTTGTTAAAAGTAGAGGTGATGGAACACAAAAGAAAACATGCCTGTCCCAACATTTTCAAGACATGTTGGATCAAATCCAAAATGAACAAATATTTTAAATATTAATATATATATTAATATTATATATGTTGCCTTTGTACTGTTTTCAAACAAATATAGGTTTCAAAGGATTTGCAATTTTTTCCATTCTGCTTTTCTTTACATTTTACACAGCGTCCCAACTTTTCTTCTCGCGCCAGCTTTCAAATTTTACACTTTTACTTTGCACTTTGTGCCTTTCAGGCTCCATGCAAAATGTACTTATAATACTGTATTTCCATTTGTAACAACCTGTACAGTGTTACTTCTACATTTATATCATACATACATCTATGCACACTCTTAAAACATTGTTAAATGAACATTTATTATTTATAACAACAGTTATTTTGCTTTTAGGATATTGACTGGCTAATTCTTTCCAGTATGAGTGAATCATAAACAAAGGAGAGTTAATTAGGGCCTGACATGAACCTGAATCTGAAAAATATCATCAAATTAGTCAATTTACTTAATTAGTGTCCTTCTTTATTACATTATTTATTGAAGATGTTGCTGGACTTCTGTACTGACATGACACAGCATGTTGACCACAGGATTCTGCTGAAAAGAAAAAGTCTAATCTCAGAAGTAATCTCAGTTTAGCAACAGGGCCTCAGTTCTGCAGTCTGATAGACGCTGGCTAAGCCTGGGTTGACAGGAGACATAATTGAGTCAATTCTGATGAGATAAGCCTCGCTGATTCCACGTAGTTGTGAATTTTTATTCCGTCTACATGTCACCAAGTTTTGATGTGAGGTCAGCTGGGAGCCGTCAGCAGACAGCACTCACCTGGTCTGACACCTGCTCTCTGTGCAAGTTTGGTTTAGGCTCAAATCTCCACAGTGTGCAAAGAGAGTTGGAATTATGCATCCTGGCATCTGTGTGTGTGTGTGTGTGTGTGTGTGTGTGTCCATCAGGTTGTTTCTGGATTTGTGATTGCTTGCTTTGTGTATGACTGTGTCGTATTAGATATACATCCACTAGCGCTCATGCAAGAAGACACTGTGGTTAGACTTCCCTACCCCTCTTGCTCAGTTGGATCTCACTCCCAGATCTGTCAGACGTCCCTTGACATGTCCTCGATGTGACTTGCCACCCACAGTGAAGGAGAGGCACAAATCATCCAGCTTTTTCTCATCATTTTGCCCGAGTGCCTCCTGCAACCAGCCGGTGACCTCTGGTGTCAGAGGTTAAGCAAATAGCATCACATCAGTCTTAGAGATGTGAGAGTTGATTTAATCTTATAAAAAGGCTTCAGCTGGTTGTCAGCCCATTATGTAAAGGGTTTTCCCAAAAAACTTTGTGCTCATGTTAACATTTTTCTGTAAGCTTAATTATATTCTGGGCTGTAGGAAGTTAAACAATTACAGAACGTTTACATAGCAGAAATTATTGCCCTTACTGCATTTGTCGTCACTGGTATGGTTAATATAATATTTAATTTTTATTAAGCACATACACTGTATTTCCTGATACAAGTTTTATTTTATTAGATACATTAGCTAAACACATAGTAACACATCAGGTGTGTACACAGCTCTGTTTCCTGGAATGTATTAAAGTGCAGAATCAGTTGCTTGGATTGGTTTGATGCTCACACTGCCTGACCGCCATACTGTACAATCAAAATGCATGCACATAATCATGCTACACGTTCAGGCAGTAAATGTAGTTCTGTATGTAACAATATGAACACTCTTTTAAGTCACAAGCATCACTGTCAGTGAGTAGGCAGATAATTAAAAAAAAGCATCTAAAACAAAAAGTGAGGTTTCTGAATATAAACACCCATTAAGTGCTACATTTTAATTGTCCATGTTCACTTTATCTGTGCTGCACACATTTAAGTGTATGAATGGAAATGGCAGCTATAATGCAGAAGCAGCAGCATTCCTATTATCAGCTACAAGTGTTTGAACACAGCAGAAATGCCACAAGGAAGAATCAGTTGCAAGCCTTCCACTGACATTAGCAGCATTAGCAACTTTTTCACATGTGGGTCATGGCTGCAGTTGATGGATGAGGCTGCAGAACACGCACAGAGATATGTGTGTGTGTGTGTGCGTGCACACAGCCTGTCTCAGCGGTTCCATTTACTTATCACTGTCACAGCACTATGCCGCTTCTATGTAGTCCAGGATTAAACGCCCCAGATTTCACAGCTCTTAAGAGAGAATATAAACATAAAGTTATTATTCTGTGTGAGCGCAGATGGAAATGTACATATCCAAACATAGGCAAATGCTTTTTACCTAATCTTTTATTAGTTTGTGTTGCCAGGTGCATAATAGTTTTTTTAACTTTACACTTTAGAGAAATTTTGATAAAAATGCCTGTGATAAAAAGCTATTTTCATACTGTCCTGTATTGTTTACTCACCAGCCATGTTATATGAATGGTTGTCCAGACAAATCCTACTGTAAGTCTGTGAGTAAGGCAGTAGACCACATGCAGCCACCAGGACAGGTTCAGCACATCTTGGCATAGATCCTTCCATTTACTGGAAGTCCAGAATTGGGATGTACACCATTTTTCTAAGACAGTCCTTCATTTCTAGTTGTTGTTGTTGTCCAATGTAATGGAAAGCACTGTTTTAAAAGCTTATTCTCAAAAGAACCTTTCTGTGCTCTTTTGTTCAGCTTTTTCCTAGACTTTATTTACTTTAGTACCCACTGTATATCCGGTAAGTTAAGCTTTATTTACCCATGAAATCCCCTTGAGATCAAGATCAAGGTTACATGAGATGTAAGTTTATTTTCATTTCATATCTCTTCCTATTTTTTCATTCTAGACATGCAGCGTTTTTAGTCCAACAGTTCAGTGCAGGTACCTGGGGTCATTTCCATTTCTACTTACCTGTTCATGAACAGTCAGTATAATGTCAGTGTGGTTAAGGGATGAATTCTGTGATATTCTTCTGTGGTTTAATATTTTTTACTTTATGTTGTTCAGAAACGATAACTGGTCTGTTGTCATCATGCACAGGGTCACCTCTATTCTCTAAAAATGATTGGATTGAATGGCTAGGTTTTGGTCACTTTTCACAATTTCTTGGATGCCCTTTGGGTACATGAAGATATAAAGCATAATAAATGGCGACTTCTGTTACTGTCCACACATATGATTCCAGAGTGGTCGGTACATATGATTTCTCATTAGCTAGCCTGAAACACATTGTGTTCCACCAGAAAATCCATTTGTTTCCATGGTGATGATGACTTCCCTTGTCCAATTTCCTTGGCTCTTTATTGAACTTTATTAAAAAAGAGGAGAGAGAAAGAGTTTGTAATCTCTCACTCAGTAATATCAAGGTTTACAGAGGTAGATCATTTGGAAAGGCTCAAAGTGATATTTTGTTTATATTCAGTTGTATTATTATCCTCTAAAACTCTTACTTTGGTTTGGCTGCTGGATAATAAACTACAATTCATAATGTATCCCTTATGTGCTGTGCACTCTTGTTCCTATTTATAATATTTATTGTATGTATAATTGAAAACGGTAAAATTACCTTATTGAAAAATGTGGCCTTAAACTCAGAATAAACTTTAATTGCTGGATTTGATGTTTTGCCAGAGCACTGTAGCTGATACTACAGGTACTGGAGCTGCCACTTCTACTAATACTAAATACTCTACTAAAAGAACTAATTTGAACGGTCTTTTGTGTCACATATAGCATGGGTTTCTCCATTTTGTGTAAACAAAGAGAACAATAGAATAGCAAAAGCAAGTGTATGTCAGGAACATAGACTGCTAGAGAACTGAAGCAAAGAGTCATGACCTGCTTCACTTATAATTTCTTTTAAACTTTTAATATTAGTTTATTTATTATTTATTCCCACATTCAAATGGGAAATCAAATTTAGAAAGGCATACTGTTAAAACTACAATTATCAAACAAACAATAAAATTTTTCTGGAGTCACAACTCTGTAAGATTATGCTTAAAATTTAGACAATTTCTAAGCTTATAAAAGAAATGTATATTATGTTTAAGAGTAAATAGTGCCATTTATCTAACTGAAGAACAGGTTGTAGCTATCTTGAATACCACCATACGTGGGATTGTCTGTGATGGATTCACCCTTTAGCCAATCCAGTCCAGTCCCTGGAGTCATGGCCTTTTTTATGGAGTCAAAAGATATAGATATATATAGAATCTTACAGTCATCTTACAGCAACCAGCTACCTAAAGTATATAAATAATTCTTTGTATGAGGTGGGATTAAGTGATTTTATAGGAATTCACTGTACTGTACAAATGTAAAATTGCAGAGTGTGAAACATTTTCACATGAAAGATACATAAGCATATCAGAAAAGAATTATAACTTTGAAATGTTTTTGTAGAGCTGTACATAGAAATGCACTCTCAAAAGCCTTAGTCACTGACCTTCAAATCCCATGCTTGATTGCCTCCATTGCTGCTTTTTCAGCAAGTCTGTACACTTTAACTGTGTTGCCGAAGTTCTTTGAACAAGCGGCCAGAGCCTCAGTGACAGATCTGCCTGAGACAAACAACGTTAGGCTTTTTCTAGATTTAATACCTTTGTTAATTTGTTTACCTTGATCAAATAGACCTCATCACTAGAGGAATTTGTCTCCACGATGCGTTTGGCGAGTCCTGAGCGATAGCTCAACACAGACTCCATTTATCAGAGAGAACCCTGACAGTCAGTCTAATTAGTTTGGTTGTGACAAAGGAGCTGTCTTGTGGAAATCGGGACCATCAATCCATCCATGAGAGCATGTGTTTTCATAATATAGCCAATACAACAAGCAGAAACATGCCTATTAGTTGTTGAGTGAAACTGCATCTCTGACAAGGTCCATTTCTTTGAAAAAGAAATGGTTTAAAGATGTGTTGTGAATTTGTATGTATTTGTCAGTTCATATAGTATGATTTTGATAAGATGTCAAGCAGGTATTTAATGTCTGAATAAGGCTAGCATTCAATACAAATTAAAAATCGTGTGAGATGTCATTTATCGATATAGTGAAGATATGCAACCTATCTATCCTTGGTACATTTTCTTTGGTACACTTTTTTATAAACCTATCTGCACTAAAAGTGAAATTGGCCTTGAAACACAAAACAAGATGGAATACTGAAAGCATTTTAATTTAACATTTCTATGACTTTTTCATGTCAGATAATTTAGGAAGTACATCATATAAACCAGACGCATTAATTTCAAGTTATTCTTCAAAATGTTGCCTTGCTACTGCCAGAGAGGACAGTCAAGGGAGACTGTCGTCTATCATTTAAGAGTCATTTTAACAGCAAGACATTAAAGTTAGTGGTTCTCAGCTTCTCCCAACATCCCTAAAAGCCACTTCTACATAATCCGAAAACACGAGAAAAATTACCAGTTCCCTCAATGGCTGTTTGGCCCCTGGCTGTCTTTAAAATGTTCCACAACATCATTCTCTGGGAGATTTTTTAAAGGCACTGTTCACACATTCATAATGGAAACATCTTCTCTGTCAGTCCTTCTCTGTCTGTGTGTGTGTGTGTATTTCATTTTGGAATATTAAATCTTCAAATATAGGCTACATGTAATTCATTGATTTATAAATACAGGTGAATTTCCTTAATTTCCACTTGAGTCTATTAAAGTGGCTCTTCAGATTATCCAAATATAACTTCTGTGTGTCTTTATATCTGTCTGCATAAGGCAGAGCATACATTATGTTACTCTGCAGTTTACATGGAACTTTTTTTTATTGACCTCTGCTCAGAAAAGCATCATGACAATTACAGTAAATATAAGACATAAGGACACAGAGTACAATATAGTCTTTTCCATGGTTGCCCTTTATAAGTTAAGGTACAATGCAGTAAAAACCCACAAAGGTATAGTTCGACTGTCATCCTTATGTCCGGTCTGTGCAGGAACTTAATGCACTAGCCTGGGACTGCAGATGTTTGCAGGATCAAATCCAAGACTTTCTTTGAACTGAAAACTGAAGGTAAAGTGTTGCACTCTGTCTTCTGGTTCATCTGCACAATGACACAGTTACAAGCACACATCCAATGAGGTGATGTGATCCTCCATGGAGAGGAGATTGGTAATGTTTAAAGCTTTGAAGAAATCATTGGCAGGTTTAAGACCTTAGACCTTTAGTGGTCTTGTGGCCTCTAAAGGCCTCAAAGAAACTCTGTATGCCTTGTACTCCATCTTGCAAACAGCGTTTGATGTCGATTGAGGAAGACAGACTAACTGCAGTTTGTACAGCAGCCTTTTATTTTGCCAGCAAGAGAGGCTGCAGCAGTCTTCTCATACTAAGGGATATTGATTTCAACACTTCCCACAAAGATGGTGTGCTGTAAGTCAATGTTACTTTGCATTTTTATACTACTTTTGTTCATTTGCTTTGACTCACAGCTAAAGGTAAAGTAAAGAAAATCTGACCACTGTGACGCTGTGTCCAAGATTGGCTACTGTTTTACATAAAAAATCTATTCTCCATTTATCTCATCTGAGCCCAAAGAAACATGGCATCAAAATAGATTTCAGCCTGCTGTGCTGACACAGCCTGGCTGTTAATGGAAATTAACATTCATAGTCTTACTTGTTTTACCTACTCGTGCGTTTTGTTTTCACACCTTGCATTTCAGCACACAATCACTCTAAATGTAATGAAGTCTCAGTGGTTTTTGGAGCCTCTTCACACAAAGTAGAAGAAGCAAGTTGTTGGGTTTTCTTGTTGTTTTTATTTCTTTGTTTGTTGGAGCATTCTTGCAGAAACAGGGTTTTTATGTTCTTACCATGGAATTGCTGTAATGTTGGTGTGGCTTGAGACAGTTTCCCATTTTGACAGCAAACCTTTCACCAAACCTATCGCCAATACGGGATATGATTGTCTAATCATAGATTGGAACCATATTGCCTGGGCATAGCAAGTCTGTCAAGCTTTGGATTTCACACTGAACTGGTGTGTCTATGGCTGTAGTAAGAGAAATACTCTGCATTACAGGGTTTTCAGGGTGTTGTCTCTTTTATCCTTGCCAAAACCAAAAACACAGGAGCTCAAGTATAAGGAAAACTGGCACTGGCAATACTGGCACTGCTGCCAGTGCTGTTCTGCATGGCAGGCTCCAACAGCACCTCTGCAATATAAGTTTTGAAGAATTTTTCTACTAAAAAATATTCAAAAAAGTTACATACTGTAAGTAGAAGTATCTTGACTGGAGTATTTTATACGTATTTCAGAGTTGTAGTATGGCATGTCCAGTTGGTACTCAGGTTACCAGATAAGTAGAGACAGAACTGGGGCAGTCAGCTACGATGGACATACAGCATAATACATAACCACAGCTGTCCATGAGCGTTCCTCATGTCACTGTGGGTCATACCTGACAGACATGGCAGAACCAGCAAATCCTCTTCTTCTTGTTGATAAACTGCACTTTACAAGCTAGCAACATCAAAATTCAGCATGGATATGCATCCTGTCAGATACACTGTGTATTTGTATGATTATGTATGTGTGTGTATGTGTGTGTGTGTGTGTGTGTGTGTGTGTGGCTAGTAGGCAGAAAGCCATCATGACCCAACTTCAGCTTTTCAGCTTTAGTGCAGTGCTGCAGACAGCTGTGCCACAAACACGCTGCTATGGATCACCGCGAGGGCCTTTTATTTAGGTCACATTCTGTGCTTCAGCGGCCAACAGAAGGCATCTCTGTCAGCTGCAATGAATACCTTCAGTTAGACACAGCCCGCTTAAGTGCCCTGCAAGAAACGGACACTGTGTGTGTCTGGAGGGTGTGCTTTATGTGAGTTAATTCTTGTAATAATATTGCAGATGGGGGAGGGGATTGACCACTGTATTTTTTTTTTCTAGCAATAGAAGAATAATATATTAGCTTAACTCTCTCCCAGAGTGATTTGATCTCCTGGTCTAGTATAAACATGGAATTGCATGAATATTTTCTGTGGATTTTTCAATTAATCCTCCATCCAGTTGACAGTCACATCCAAGAAAACAATAAGTCTGGCTAACTGTATATTCATCCACGTAAATACATCCTGCAAGTGCCCTACACAGTGTCCTCTAGATATGTAAAGGACTCACAGGATATTTCAATTTTGCTGCTCTGTCTCCCTCATTTTCTCTTATCTTTCCACCCTTAGTTTCCTCCTCCTCTTTTTTTGTATTTACCACAGTGGCCTTTGCTAGTGCATTATAAATGGCAGTAATGAATTCTATGCGCAGTCTTGGCCACACTATTGTCACAGGGATATACCGGTGTGTGTGGGTTCTTATTATTGTCTTGTTAGCTTCACCTCCAGTCCCTTGGAAACAGTATGGGTTCAGTGGCTAGCCAGCCACAGCCCCAGATGGATAAGGAAAGCAGTTTAAGGGCACTGATGAATGCCATTGTTTTCATGTCACCATGTGAAGGAAAGGTCATTTATTGCTGGTTGCCTCGACTGGCCCAGAAGCTGTCAGCTGGGTTTTACTGGCCAATTAGTTTGCCCTTAGAGGAGGACTAGAGGTATGGAGGAAAAGTGCAGGCTCAGGCTGTGATCATGTGTTGTGTTTGCTGGATGGGGGGATGTGCATGTGTACACACAGAGCAGGTAAAGCAAAAATAAATGCACTTTTTGAGTATTACCCAATCCATTACATTTACTGTTCTGTGAAAGCAGTGGACTGAATTAAGGAGACTGCATTGAGCAGTTGTGGTGAGATTATTTGAGGGATTAAGACTCTCCGCAGAGAATGCCTAATTCTCTGCATTCCCATCACCAATTTCTCATTATATTTTTCACTGAGTTACACTGATAGTTCATTTCTAACAGTACTCTTGAATAAATATAGCACATACTTGGGCTGAAAATAGATTTGAACTCTTCTTGATACCTCTTCCTTTGTTTCTTCCTGTTTCCTCAATCCCCTGTCACTTTTTTTCACTGAAAACTATCAGAGCAAATAAGAGGAGGAAGCTTGAGGACAGATCTGGATGTCAGAATCCACATGCCAAGTGGCTGCTATATTTAGCGACGCTCCTTTTGAAGTTTTGAAGGACAAAAATAAAAGGTTGGAAGAGAATAATAGGTCTAAGTCCCATCAACATCAGCATGTTTTCCAATCTGTGAAAGCATGCCAAAAAGCATCTTCTTCAATTGAAAGGAGCTGAAGACATTACACTGTGCTTTGAGTATATGCAAATATGAGATATTTATAATTCTATTTTCTGTCTCTCTCTTCTTGTTTGTTTGTCTTTTCTTCTTCATGGCTGTGTGTTTCTTTGTAGACCTAGTTTTGGGGCCTGTGCAGCAGCAGTTGGATGTGCAAGCCACAATGACAATGAAAGGCCTGTCCAGCAGCCGCAGTCACCACCACACAGTGACCTGCGACCCCTCTTATGACTCAATGACACTGGGGCATTCAGATCGTCGGCCCTACTTGCTCAACCCTGGGGAGGCTCATCCTGCTGACCATGCCTGTTACAACCAATGTAACTCTTTCCAGTCTGAGTGCAGTGCCTACCCTGATCTTGCCAGCTGCACCTTCCCTCGCAGACATTACAGCTCCCACCATGAGCTAAAGGAGGAATGTGGCGCTGTGGTGCCTTATGTAGGGCCATCAGGGAGTAGTAAGGGAAATGGAGGCGGTGGAGGAAACAACAATCATGTTCCTTCTAACCTGCTAGAGCAGTTTGAGCGTCAGGCGCCAGTGCGACGTGAAGGCTACCACACACTGCAGTACAAGCGCACTGCAATGGAGCACCAACGCAGTGACAGCCCTGGTCGAATCCGTCACCTTGTTCACTCTGTCCAAAAGCTTTTCACCAAGTCTCACTCGCTGGAGGGGCCTTCAGGGTCTGGCGGAGGAGGGAGCGGGAGAATGAACGGCAGCAAATCCAGTCCTGATGACCCTCCCTCATCCTCTGGCACCCTCAAGCACAGCAAGCGCAGTAAGAGCAAAGACCGCTCCAAGTCAGAGCCTAAGATGCGCACTGCCATCTCAGGATACTGGAGTTCAGATGATACACTCGACCGTGAGGTGTGCCTCTACCACCATCACCATGGGGGTAGCAGTGGCGGTCTGCCCTCTGGGGTCATGACTATGGGGCGCCACCCACACAAATCCCAGTCACAGTACTTCATGGAGTCCTATAATACCATTAGCGCTCACTCTCTCAAGACATCACACAGCAACAACGATGTGAAGTGCTCAACATGCTCTGGGGGCAACAGCGGAGGGCTGCCACTTGTGGGCCCGCTAGATGGCCAAGTGCAGCTGAAGAAGAGCTCATGGTCTTCTACTCTGACGGTGAGCAGAGCAAGAGAGGTCTACCAGAAGGCCTCAGTCAACCTAGATAAAGCTCTAGTGAAAGCCGAGCAGGGACGCACCTGCCACTTCCTGCAGGTAGGACTGTTATAACGGGCTGACCTCTCGAATGTCATGCTTCATTCATCATCCAGGGCCAGCTGCTCCTCCATGCTTCTGGTTTTCTGCATTTATTTGTGTTTGTGTGCATGTCTCTGCAAGTTAGAGAGATTACTCAAGAAAGCAGTGGCCCAGACCCCATCCTTTCCTTCCCTATGTCTCAAATAGTTATTAGTCTTTGCACACTTTGCTAAATCATCATGTCATCTGCTCCTCTGTATTTGTGACCACATTCATGGAAATAATCATACGTGAGCATGTGGATGTTTATGCCATTACTTCTGTATAGTACACTATGTTCAAAGTCACAGAATAGTGCACTTAACCTTTACATTCAGTAATAATGCAGTGAGCTCATTTATTGTCAATTGACAGGTCAGGTTCATGTAGCATCAATCTGAACCAGCCTTTCGTTTTTTTACAATAAACAAGCAGATGAAAGCAGACCAGAAACATAGATGTTGAATTTTCACATGCAGTTGCTGATGGTGGTGTGTGCGAGTGAGTGAGAAAAAGTAGGGTGCAACTGTGAAATCAAAAGTAGCCAGAGCTGAGCAGACAAAAAATGCTCTAGTCCCTTACACACACACACACACACGCAAACATGTTAAACCACGCGATCCCACAAGTGTTTCAGATTGTATATATTTCTTTTCATCAAGGTGAGTTTCAAATGTAAGCCCAATGGAGAAATAAGGCAGCAAGTAAGAATAGAAGAGGGAAAGGACCAAAGGAGAGCAAATAAGGGCAAAGTAGGAAGGCATGAAAAGAGAATGTAAAAGACAGAAAGCAGAAGTGAGGGAGCATAAAAGAAAGAGAGAAACTTCTGTGTGGCCCTGCATTTTAACAGCCTGGAAAATGGAGCGAGCAGATCAAGGAGGGATGTTGTCGCTGCAGTGCGCCAACATTTCTCCAAACCTAAAAGAGCCATCACTTTTTTTCTAGAAAGAGAGACAGAACAGAAAAACCTGAATCCTGAAAACAAGGACATGACATACTGTTTCCTTTGCCTACTGGGATGGGATCCTGTAATCCAGTGTTTGATGTTCAGACACATACATAATCACGGGCAGATGCTAAGCAGATGCTTAATTTAATGCCGGATTTTTTTGTGTATTTGTGCAACATACCCAGGTTGGAAAATCTTAAATTTGCTGCACTCAGTTACAAGGTTAATAGGATTAACTATGACTTTTATTAGAGTTTATTTTATTTTATCTCACTGGGCTTATTCTCAATAGCAGTATTTCCGTTCTTTTGACATCATCACAGACCCGGTCTTTCCCATGGTGTTAACACAATCTGTCCTTGCCCCTGACATCAAGGTCAATTTAGTTTCCTAGCTACGCACCAGTCTGTTGAACAATTCTCATGCACTTTTTTCTCACTCTGTATCTCATTTCTTTCACTTCAGAGCTGGAGCCTAACGGCCGCTCATGTTGGGACTGCAATGGTTCTGCTGTACAAAACCTCCTTTGTTTTCCCTCTCTCTCCGTGTCTGCTGACTCTCTCTCTTTTAGAATAGGGCTGGAAGATAACTTTACCTCCTTTTATTTTTACCTTCGTTAGTGTGTGTGAAAATCAGTAGAGCAGATAGGGGCAGGATATAGCAACAGCTTCTCGTAAAAAACAATAGATTCCCTGCGTTTGATATGCCACATGCACAAGAGGACAGACAAAGAAGGCCTCCAGCACTTACAAGCTTATGGTATGATCAAGGAAGCCCTGCAGTGATACTGTTACTAAGGCATGACATGCACTGTGTGATACAGGTATTTATATCAGGCCACAGTAGGAAATATTGCATCCTTGCTGTATATGCTTTTATTCTCGTGTGAGTGCATCTGTATGAGCCCTCAAGTCTGGAGGGTGACTTGCGTTCACTCGCTCTTTACCTTATCTCACCTCATCTCTACAGGTGCCTCAGGATGACTGGAGTGGTTTCTCTCCGCTAGGGAAGGATGATGAGATCCCATGCCGACGTATGCGCAGTGGCAGTTACATTAAGGCCATGGCAGAAGAGGACAGCGGCGACTCAGACTGCAGCCCCAAACCCTCGCCCAAGGTCCAGGCACGGAGGGCCAGCTACCTGAAGGCAACGCAGCCGTCCCTTACAGAGATGACAACACTCAAGTGAGTGTGTGCCAGTCCAGTGCTGAAACAGTCATATATAGTAATTGTCGGTTAATATTTCTGTGTTTTTACTTGATTATTAGAAAATAGTGGAAAATTCCAATCACATTTTCCTACGCCCAACACACTAACCAATAGACCAAAAACCAAAGGTATTACAATTATAATCTTCCCATTTTACACCCTTGAGCCAGAGAATGTTTGTCATTTTTGCTTTTAAAAATGACTTAATGATTGATCATTTTGCAAAATAGTTTTTCATTAATTCTCTGTCATCCATTTACTAGTTTGCTTCAGTATTAATGTGTGTTAATGTATGGTGCAATTGTATGTCTGTCTGTATATCATTTTTGAGCATGGGTATATATAGTACATGCATCTGAATATACTGTAATATTGACATCTGCCTGTATCAGTGAAACACAGGAGAGATAGAGGCAGTGGAAGAAATAAGGAAAGTTGATAAACAGAAAGAGACAAAGACAGTGTTACTCACCCGTCTTCCCGGCAGCAGTCTGTCTTACGTGTGATTCCCTGACTTTCACTAGACACGGCATAATTACCTATTCTGTGGTTACAACTCAGACACAAACTTCTATCTTCATAGATGGCTTCTGCATATCTACAGTCACACAAAGCTTTGAACAAGCTGATCCTTGATTGAAAATATATATTTCCCACTCATTTAATAAATTTAATCAAATAAATGCTATGTCCTCCAGAAATGTATTGTGGGTTACGGGTTGAGACAATCATCAAATATTTTCTCTTTCTCAAAGTAACTCTTTTTGAAAGATATGAGGTTAAAAGCTGGTCTTTGTTATTCAAAGATAAAGCTGTTTCTTGTTGTGTAAGACATTCTCTGCTCAGCAGCACACTTTTTCACAGTTTTGGCTCATAAACTATTCAGCTGTGTAGAGTCTTTCAAGAAGATCCATGACTTAAAGTGTTGAAAAACATCAAGCTGACAATATTGTCCACAGCTAAGTCCTCACAACTTGGCTGACATAAGAAGTTCAGTGGGAACATTGCACTGAAGAGACTCATTGCTGAGATGTTGGCATGTCAAAATGCAAAAAAAAAAGTCCAACGGGGCAAGAAAAACAAGCAGTCAGATGATCTTTAACCATAGTTAGCGATGTTTATTTGGAAGAGAAAACAAGGACGAGCAGTAAAAAGAATCACATTAAGATAAATCACATTTTACAGACTGGCTTTCTGGAGTTGCTTGCCATTTATGCACACATTTAAGGTGTGCTCACTTTCAGTTTTACCTCAGGACAAGGTTTTGTAGGTTACTGTCAAGTTACTTTCAAGTTAGTGTCAAGTGCAACTGATAGAAGGGGCTAATACTATAAAAAAAACACAAGTTAAAAAAAATAATAAACCATACATTTCCTTTAATTTGCTAAATAAAACATGTCCCTCCACTATTTTCATTACATGACAACTTGTGACCTGACATTAAAAGAATTGGACACTTGTTTTATGTTGCAGCACAGAGCTGTGACTGATTAGCTGTGTAATATACAATGATGACAAAAACACCAGTGGGTGCTCAGTCATTGTTAGTGGTTGCACAAACACAAGCACACACATACAGTACTTACGCCCTTATGTAAGTGCAAGTGATGCAGCTTGGGGGCCACCAATTACTCTAATCTGGCTTGGAGAAGGCCATGATCGTCTGATGGAACCCAACGGAACAAACCAAACTGCAGTGCTGCACATTGGAGATAGTGAATGAGGCAGGATCAACACACATCTTGTTTTTACACTGTGCTTTTGGGAGCTGGCAGAAATTTGTGTTTCATTCTGCAATGATTAAATAATCAGCTTTGTTGTTCCATGTTTTAGAGCCCATTCTGTGACCATTGTGCCCTTGACTAGTGAAGACTTTCTCCTGAGAACTTGGGGATTTGTTTACTTTTGCCCATTGCTAACCTTCCTCTTTATTAAAACACAGCAGATATATAAAACATATACTTAGGTGGTTAGGATTCCTGCTATTGTTATTCTGTCCTTCCATCCCTCCAATCGTAGGCCTCACTCTGAGACAACTTTTACTCAGTGAATAAGAGATGAAAGTGACAAATGGAAGAAATAGGAGAAGGTAATAAGGACAGGTGAGTTGGACAGAGAAAACCTCTCAAGTGTGGAAACAGGATGAACCGACTGACAGTAAAGAGGTGAAGCAAATAAGAGGACAAAGTAAGATGATGGAAGAAACATAGGGAAGAAAACTGATGAGAAAAAAAAAACTTCGGGATTACAGAGATGCTATGTAGTGCAGCAGAAATCATCAGACAGCTTTAGACAGCTGTGAGTCCTGACTGGCAGAGGATAGTATGTTCATTAATCTCACTTGTTCCATTGAGGGACACCCTGGGACAGACTGACCTCCCCCCTTTGGTGGTACTGATTACAGGCTGGGTCTGCCATTCAAGTTGCCACAATAGACTTCACTGATCCGGCCTATAATCAGCCCCACAGGGAAATCAAGAGGAGGCGCTGATAGAGATAATGGTGTAGGTAGATTGTTTGATTTGATTCCTCTGTGCATCACCCATAGTCACAGACTTCAGGTGGTTGTTAGGGATGATTTATAACAATCTACGATGCTTTGGATATAAATTATTATTTTATTTCTTAGCTTGAAAGATATAATTTCTTAATTTTTATCATAAGTTGACTTGCAGGGCATGATGCATCAGAAAATTTGGTATGTGCTGTGTGGGGAAAAGAAAGAAAAGATGAATTAGTGCATGCCTGCAATTATATTAACATGCACTAAGACTAAAACAATAAGTTGAAAATGAGTTGTGACATAAACATAAACAAGAGTACAAACATTTCTTGTCCAATTTGCTAGTACTTTCATTGTTGATTACTTTTTTCAGTTAATCGGTTTATTAGTTATATGTAGAAGCTGGTAATCACTTAAATATTCACTTCTTAGACTACGGAACCAGTGAAGTTTTAACATTTTTGCCTAAAATGCATTAAACAATTAAACAGTCATCTAAAAAATGTTGCAAAATAAATTAATGTTGATCAATTTATCCTAGTATTAAATATTGTAATTGTTTCTGCTCTACCTCTGAATTGTCAGAAAGCCGATTATTGCTTTATGTCACCTCTAGGCCTCCATAGAGTTGGTTAAATCAGTTGTTTTTGGCTAGTCTTGTCAGACAGAGAAAATTAAAAAGCTCAAAATATGTCTAATAAAGCTGTACTTAGTGTTCTGTGACAGCACACCACATGCCATATTTATTTGACAACCCTACCAGTAGAGAAACACAGTTTTAAATATGTATTAAAAGCACCGTGCTTCTATGGAACACCTCAAATTGGAAACCTGTGATTAAAAAAGAATGAACTGTGCTGATAAAGTGAACTGGTAAGCGTGACTCACCCTAGAAAGCTTTGATACAGGAGATCTCTGTAAATTCTGCTGAAGATTAAAAACCTCAGAGGACAGTTTGGCTACATGGAGATGTATTTTAAATTTAGTAACTGTTCTAATGAAATCACCATCCTTATTCCCATCTCGATAGCTGTCCTGCCCTTCCATTACCTGTTTCTCTGCCCTCAGTCTTCTCTCCTCTGTTCTTTTATCCAAGAATGAGTAATCTAGTTTGCTTTGCTGCGGTAACCACGTTCTATTTTAAGGAGGAAATACATAATTAAAGCCGACCTGACCTGGAGGCAGAGAGTAAGGGCTGTGTATGTGTACAGTATGTGTATGTGGGCATAAAGGTATTCATATATCCACATGTGAAAATGAGAGACTCTGACAGTGTGAAATACAGTGAGAACTAGACCTTTGCTTCTTATAGCTGATATGAGAATAGACTTTTTAATCTGTGTGGTACTTATTTCCCTCTGCTTTTTGTTCCCTGTAAGTTGGTTTTGTGGATCACGGTGTCCGTCATGAGGAAAACAAGTCAGCTTTTTAGGTTTTATTTCCCCTGATTAATGAATTGTTTAGCTCATATTAAACTGCTGCGTAACATAAACACACACACCTCTTCACAAACACGCACCTGCACATAGGTGTGAAGCATGCTAAGCGATGGGATTGGACTCAGATGAGAGCTAATGAGACACCTATTCGTCGTCCTTGGAGATTGGATGTGTTTATGCATGTGTGTGTGTCTATCTGTAGTTCTTTTTTATGTGAAAGAAATTACGATTATCTCACAGGCACACACACACTTCTTTTTCCCTTTTTGATGTGTGTATGAGTGTTCTTACCGTTAAGTGTTTTTGAAAGTGCTTACAATGTGCTTCAAGGACAAACTAGCTAAGATACTGCAAGTGTTTCTCAATAGTACTGCGCTTGTTGATTAGATAACGGTGTTTCCTGGAGCAGTTGTGGATTGATCTGTATCTCTGGGTTCATACACACTGCCAAGTACTTTGCAAGTACTTTCTATGACTCTCATCTTAATTCTTCCTTTCGTTCACCTGCTTCGTTTCTGTCTTTGTTTTGATGGTTTCTCACCTTATACCAAGCTTCCTTTTTCCTGCATTCAGTTATTTATTCTTTTTGTTCCTTTTTTTCCCT
This sequence comes from Sandelia bainsii, assembly GCA_032362345.1. Classification (NCBI taxonomy): domain Eukaryota; kingdom Metazoa; phylum Chordata; class Actinopteri; order Anabantiformes; family Anabantidae; genus Sandelia; species Sandelia bainsii. The sequence continues at coordinate 21,112,099 of JAUMHL010000013.1, forward strand.
CCCTTTTCTTCTCTTGCGGCAGGATTTCCACAGAGCACTCACCCAAACTGCAGATCCGGAGTCACAGCTACCTGCGGGCGGTGAGTGAGGTTTCCATCAATAGGAGTCTGGACAGCTTGGACCCGGCAGGGCTGCTGGCCTCGCCTAAATTCCGCTCACGAAATGAGAGCTACATGAGAGCCATGAGCACCATCAGCCAGGTTAGTGGTACCCAGGGGCCCATGCCTTTCTGCCGTTGGCCATTACACCCCCTGTACTTCCACTGCTATGTCCAATAAGGTTGTGCAGGGGGAGGAAATCCCTTCAGTAGCAGTCCTAAGGCCTGTATTAACCAACAGGCCACCATCTGGCAAAGTACGAACAGTACGAAACCCCCCAAATCTTTCAATTAGTGTACACCACTGTGCTGTTTTCTGGAGCTCAGATGATTTCAGGCGTATTCGGATGTGCTAATGTGCTCCTTCTGCCTGAGCATACTTTGTGAAGCAAAATGACAGGCTAAAAATGATCACCTCAATTTGGCATCTGCTATATAAGAGGTGAAAAACAAGAATTAAAACCAGCCATATTAATTTTATGAGTAATTGAAATAGTGATTGGCTAGAAAGGATGACGGGCATTTACCTTGATTTGATTTGTTATTGAACATATTGAAAAATTGGCCTGGAAACAGTGTAAGTCTGTTATTGTCACAGCTGCTGCAAAATAAGATGCTTGTCATTTTGGATTTTGCGCACGGCTTCATGGTCTACATTATTTGGAGTGACAGGAGAGCTTAGCTTACCTTTTTGCCTGGGTGATGAGGATATGTACTCCTCTCCAAAGCCCAGGGGCAACACTTTGCTTTGCCAACTGAATGATGGACCCTTGAGACATCCCTTCAGGTCCTGGCATAGAACAAGCCCAGCGGAGAATGACACACTGGACCTGGCATCTACAAAAATGCCACTGAATAAAAGAGGTGCTGCTAGGCTCTCTATCTAACTCACTCTCACTGTATGTGCATAGAGTGAGGACTGACACATACAAAAAAGAGGCTTACATCATTGAATCGAGGTCCAGAAACCTTTCTGATTCCAAGCTCTATAGTACACACTCATATTTGTCCAGTAGTTTTAGTCCCAGGCTACATCCCATTCCTATGTGTATCTCCCTGTGCAGACATCTTGCAAGTTTTTCTATATATAAACTAACGGAACAAGAAAAGGAATGGAATGTAGGTTGATGTTAACCCAAACTGCACTAGATTGTGATGTAGGTGTAGATTTTCTCAAATCCCAGAAGTCCTTATTCTCACCTTTACTAACAACGTTCATAGTATTTCACTCCTTAATATGGTCCCTTAAAGTTTTAACCTACAGTGATTCCTTTCCCTCTGCACTCCATGGATGTTTTTTTTATTCAATATATTTACTTCATTATAAACTTGCACATTCCTATAAACAAATTAAAGCTTCACAAGGCAGTATTATAGTAAAAGATGTGAACGTTTGATCAATTTGAACGAACATATTCAGAAATTACGTGTTACATGTTACATGAACATGTTATTAACCACCTAGCCAAATTTGAATAACTAAATAAATCGGTGAGTTTATAAAATTAGGTTTCAAACTCATGATAAAATAAGCAGAACGCAGGGGACCGTGTCTGGTGATGCACCTGAGTGACAGAGTGGGTATTTCATGTTGTAACATGCTTTTGGCCACATTAATAAAACTCACATATGCTCTCTTGTAAAGTCATTATTTCAGTGTTCTAGCTGTAATCCCTGCTGTCTAAAAATGTCTGCAGTGTTCAGTTCTCTCTTTCCTGCTGTTCTTTCAGACATGTCTGAACTCCCTGCCACCTATTGATTCCTACATGGACTCGAGCTATGATTTTTTCCTCATGGGAAATAGTGTTCTTTGAAAACCTTGATAAAACTAACTAATTACACTGCCTACTGTTGGAAAAGGCTATGTTCCAAAGCAGGGATTTTAGTTGTTTGTGATATCATCACACATTATATTTCAGTGGAATTTTGAATGTGATATTTGGGAGTTAAGGGTTCACTTCAGTTCAGTTATCAAGCTTCCTTTCTGCTCCGCCTAAAAAATCTGAACACAAAAATCATAAAAAACTGCCTAAATCCACAGTTCAGTACTACATAGTTTACAGACTTTTGGTACATTTTCAGCTATAATTTCCTAACATGCACTAAATTAGTGATTTTACCACAAAAGCTCATTGATGTATGTGGAGAACAAAGGTTAGCCTTCTGGTCCAAGCCCACAGAGGAGCTACTGTAGCACAAAATTCTGAAAATTTAATGCTGACCATGATCGACAGCTGCCACAACACACACTGCATCACAGTGCCATGGAGCAGTCAGAGTGCCCACCACCGAGATTACTTACAATGGGCATGTGAGCATTATTTACTGAGGAAGAGATGGCACAAGGATTCTTTAGTCCGATCCATGGAGGCCCTCACCTCTCAGCTTACAAGACAAGGATATGCTGCTGACATCTTGGTGCCAGATACCAGAGGACACCTTCAGAGGTCTTGGCTTGATGGCTTAGAGCTCTTTTGGCAGCAGATGGGGACCCACACAAGATTAGGCAATATTATTGAATGTTGTGGCTGACTGGTGTGTAACTCCTGCCTAGTGAAGCTTTAATCAGCAGAAGAGCTCTGTGCATTGACTAGTATTAATAGATCCTTCCCTGGGTTTTGCATCTATACTATAATGTCCATTCACATTTGTTTTGCACTGTGGTGGTGTGTGCCTGTGCATTTTTATTTTTCCCCACGCATGCACTTTTATTCTCCTGTGTGCGTTTTTTCGTCTGGGTGTGTGTGCACATGCTGTATGTCTGTGCTTGCTCCACAGGTGAGTGAGGTGGAGGTGAATGGGCAGATCGAGGCGGTGTGTGAGTCAGTGTTTAGTGAGATGGAGTCGCAGGCGGTGGATGCCCTGGACCTGCCCGTGCCCGGCTGCTTCCGCATGCGGAGCCACAGCTACGTGCGTGCAATAGAGAAAGGATGCTCACAGGAAGAGGAGGAGGGTGGTGTCATGGTGGGCAACAGAAGGACCAACTCCCCCCCTCGCTCCACCACCACTGTCAGAACCATCCAGAGCAGCACAGGTTGGTGGGAACATGCACTTAACACAACATACTAAAGCTCATAAACGTGTGCACATACATAATCCATAGCACATTATAAATTGATATGTATGCATAGAAAGTATGTATTATAGATGTGCTATGTGTCTAAGTTATGCAGCATGTGAATAGTGTCAAGAGACAAAAATAAATATTATAGAACTGCAGTAACTGTAAAGGGAGATTTCACTTGGTATGAAGTTTGAGATTGAGATTAAATATAATTCTCTCAATTTTATGTTGAAAATCAGTCTTGCAGTGAGAATTTTATATTGGGGAAAAAAAAAGTTAACTTAGCTAGTTGACCAAAGACTATTGCAAATGCAGACCCAAACCCTCTGCATTATTATTCATCTGACCCAGTTCTCTTCTCAACTACAATGAGATGAATGCAGAACTGTTGTTTCCACATAAGAGCTTATTTGATCTGTGAAGCTCAGTGGCTGCTGGGTCTTATTTTAGTCCTCTTGTGTGCCTCATGGTCTGGAGCGCTTGGCTTTCCAGCATTACAGCATGCAGTATTGATGCTGAGTGGTACTGGCATCCAGCACTGGGTTGGTCTGCAAATCCGAATGTTATTCCCTTACATTGTGCATGTTGAGTCACCGTCGCCTGACACACTCCTCCATTCTTGTTTAATTATGGCCATTAAAAGACAGCATTTCCCAGTACTAACCGACAAGGTTACAAGCAGCTAATTAAACACATTTACTGCAAATTGGAAGAATGGAAAAAATAGTTCAATCAATTCAAAGGGCTTACCGTTGACTCTGAACATTTATTTAATTGCTCCAACTGCTTCAACATCATCCAAGACCATCATTTCCATATTCAGTTAATAAAATTAGCCAAATTATGAAGTTTTATCCCAGTGTTTTCACTATTATACATCTATTGACAGCTCAAGCTAGCAATACAATTAAAAGGAATGGAGGATTCAGCTGATTGTTCTATTGTGTGGTGGTAGTTATTTATCTATAAAGGGAGACTGATAAAATCAAGAGAGAACATTCAGAGCTCCTTCCCCTCAGGAAGGAAGAGATAATGAAGACCATCTATCAAGTGAAGTGTTGTAGGGACTGAAGTCTAGTTTTCAAGCTAGACAGCTGTTCTGTCATGCTACCTAAACTGCTGCTCCACATGACACAGGTATTTTCTTTCTCTTCCTTTTATCTGTCCGGTGCCTCTCACACACTTTGGAGATGCATCTTTCTTAAGTTGCAGTTGTGCTGATAATATACCTTTAAATCTTTCTCAAGTAAGAAAATACTAAGCAAAGGTTAGTGTGTGTGTGTGAGTGTTATGTAACACACATGTCAGCAGCAGTAGCTTCACAGCTGTTGGCAATTTAATGAACATTCATTTTTGCTACCTGGGTTTGTCACTTGATGGATGAATGTTGTGAAAGTACAGAGAAATGATATTAGTCTGCTGTGTGGTCGCTTATGAGCCAACATTACGTCGCTGCTTGCAATTGAGGGCAATCTTCTGACTGGCTCGCATAGCTCAATGTGATTGGCTGTCAGCTTCTTCTGACCCTTGACCTTCATTTGCTGCCAACCAGCTCAAACAAATGAGAAAGGGAGAGCAGGTTCAGGTGATATATTATGAGGCAGTGTGGAAAGCAGTTCACTGTGGTTGGTTGTGAAGGTAGAGGATTACTTCAGATTACTGTCATAGTTTTACTACTGCACAATACATCACCTCCTTGGATGTTCACCACCGAATCGTCAGTCACTGTAATTAATTAGCTTCCTCTCCTTTTTCTGCTCCTGGGGGAGGATTGTGATTGAACAGGAGAGGATGAGAGGGAGGTTGAAAGGAGAATAGGAAAAGATTTCACTTTGACTACATTTTACCTGTCTCGCTGTCCTTTTCAATGCTATCACCACAGAGTAGCATGAAGCTTACTGTAATTACAGTTTTCAGATTTTTTAACACAGTATGTATAAAATACATTTGCTGGGTACACAGGTCATTGATATTTTTATTAACACACCTAAATCTTAATTAACACCTGTTGAAAACATGGAAATCTGATAATTCAGTGGTTTCAACACTTCTGTTCCATACGGCTTATTTGTCATATTAAAATATTTAAAGATGATAAGCAACACAGGCAGTAAATGCAGGCAATGTATATTTTGCACAGCACAACGGTTGATTGTAACTACTGTTTCTCCATTTAGGAGTACTTTATACTTTATTTGCATTGTATTTCAGAGGGAAATATTGTACTATTTACTCCACTACTTTATTGGGCAGCTAGAGTAAAATTAGGATAGTTGAATAAATATATACAATAATTATTAATTTGTTCTAAATTTAAGATTTTACATACATGTAATAGCTTATAAAACATGACATGTTCTGCTGTATGTAATGTGGTTGAAATTAGCTAAACCTCGACCAACTACAACATATGATTTCCCACATTAATACAATACTGTATAGCACTTCAACTGTTTCATAACAAATATTTTTATTTACGAGTGCATACTGCTGATAATACTTTTGTGATTTTACTTAATGCAGGACTTTTCCTTGTGACTGTGGTATTGATACTTAAGTAAATGATCTGAATACTTCTTGCACCACTGATAATCTACTGCACACGTAATTAATGGTTGCCAAGTAAACATTTACAGCTTCTACACTTTTGTTTTTATCTGCCATTTCACCATGCAGGAGAAGGATGCATGCCAACACTCAGACACACAAACACACACATGCACACATTCATCTCTTTCACAGGAAATTGACTGGGAGCCCAAAGTGAGAAGTGAAAACATTGTTGTAGTGAATATTGCATGATTCTCAGAAGGATGGTTAAGGCACCAGTTCCAGAAAAACAGCCTTAACTTATGGTTTCGGCTCCCACTTGTCCCTGCGGCGAACCGCCAAAATATCACACATGCAGACACACACACACACACACACGCACACAAACACACATACACAGGAGAGACCTATCACTTTCTGCTCATACTCCTCTCCAGTTTGCCCACTGTGCTGCTCCGGCACATTATTATTGATGATCTTTTTAATCCTGAAGAAGGAGACCAAAGTAAGGTGCTGTACTTTGATCTCTTCTCTTTGAATGTCAAGTGGTTGCGGCTGCTGTTGCCTGCCTCTGTTCCCACTCAAACTAGCACACACGCATACACACACTAACGTGGAATCACTCACACACACACATATTACTATTGCCTTGGACAGACATGTTGGCCTAGACATCAGCTCCTTTGGATTGGTTTAACAAAATCTGGAGCAGATCCTCTTTCTAAAGCTTGGGAAAATCCATAGCAATCGCTTAATGTGAGGATTTTATTGCCTCTAAGCCCTGGCTCCTCCACCCCACGTCGTCTTGAGTTAACATATTCATCACCTCTTCACTCTGCTTTGTCTTCCCCTTCCTTCCTTACGCTACAGCTACAATAGGTCCCCTGCCTTTTCACAAAAGCACTTAGGTGTGTGGTTAAATCAACCTGTTGTTTCACTAAGAGGAAGAATTGACCTTCAATTAGACAGAGTATACACACAGGTCTCAAGTCTGGGAAATGTGCCATAGTTTTGTGTTTCTCTTCCTCTCACCCTTGGTTTCCCTGGCTCAGTGATCTGCTGTCAATTATCCAGCCTCATTTTCGCAGCCACTATCTTTCAGAGGTGCTCAGGATTGACTGAAAGGAGAGGCTTTCCTGCCCTAGCTCGTTGTAACAGGCAACAGGACAATGTTTAATTTAATGGTTGTGAATTTCCTACAGCCCTGAACAGAGGCGTCATGCTCAATAAAGCATTCCTTAAGTAATCATTTGAAGACCACTGCTGCCCAAATAAAGACATGCTGGAGGTGCTTTCAATGCCATTAAATGAATAATGACAGGAAACCATCTACACTCCCTGATTTGAATAATGTTCACTTTACTGATGTGAGCTATGAGTCAGGGATTATCTTCAAAGAGAGCCGCTGTTGTTTCCCGATGATGCAGGAAATGCAGGAACACTGATATTTAAGTAAAATGTAAAAATAAACTTACTCCAACAAAACAGTTGCAGGTTTGAGCTCTCTTTATGTGAAGGTGTCAGGAAAACACAATCTAAGTCAGGAGATTTGTATATACATTTATAACAATATGGTACATCAAGAAGAATTGATCCACATAAGATGTACCTTAACTATTTAGAAGCTCTAAAGTAGTTGTATATATGTATATATCCTGGCTGATATTCTGGTTACATTGGTTAGCAGATTAAGAGGGCACACAATACAACCTTAAAGGACTCTGTATGAATATAACTTAAAACATCTAGCATAATATATTATAAAACTCCCTGTTCAATCACATTTGACACGTGAAACAAAGCTGGGGAGAATGCATGAGGAGGATAACAGCACAGATTCATTATTTATTTATTTATTTTGGAGAATTTAAATGATGATATAATTTATGGCACAGATTCCTGACACCTTCACTTAAAGAGAAGTAGGTATGAAATATATCCAACTTATATGGTCCTGCAGTCTGGAAAATTAACCTTCTAAAATCACATTCACTCTTATGCTTGCAGGCTTTTTTGTTGCTTCTGTTTTCCTAACTCTACAATCCTACACCACAGGCTAAAATAAACCCTGTACAACACTGCCCCCAGGGGCTCAGTGTATCACAGCACTGCACCTCTGCCTTTTCTTTTTACTGTAACAGTGTGAGTGGGTGGATGAAAACTACCAGACAGCTTGACCCAATTAACAACAATCACTGCCAACACCTGTAGTTTTCCAATAGTTCTTTTCTGAGAATGTATTTGGATTTCCCACTGTGCTACATGTAAGTAGCAGGGGGACAGACCACCAAAGTCTGAGCAAACCAAGCATTTGTCCAGATCTCCCCTCACACCTCTACCGGCCCACACAAATTTCCAAGAGCAAGGCTAAAACGTGTTTGTCATATGCCAGGGTGACTCAGATGTTATAAAAGCAAAGAAAATACTGCTCTAGGGCCCTGTGTGTGTTCCCTGATGTGCTTGGAGAAGGTCCCCTCTCAAAGTGCGTTTGAGAAGGACCACAGGTGAAGGGCCCCTGTGGCAGCATTAGGTCTGACAGAACTATTGGTCCTGATAACACTGAGCAGTGTTACTTTGCTCCATGTTGCTGCAGTCAGTTTCTGTGGGTTTGACCATCTTCTTGCCTGTTAACACAGAATGATGAAGTCAGGAAGGTAAACAATCCCCAGGCCTGTATGACTAATGTGCAACCAGCTTATTGTCGCATGTTGCCAAGTCGTTTGTTAAGTTCTCCCATGGTTCATTTTTCCAACACAGGCTAAAAGGTAGCATGTAAATTTGGGTTATACAAAGTGTTTCATGTAATGTGAGCACAATGACATTCACAAGAAGATCATAACCCTCTAAGGTCCACTATAAAGATATATCATGAGGTTTTTAAATAGAAACATTACAGGCAACTCGACTATATTTTCATGTCCCCTGGGTGTGAAAACGCTGAGTATAAAGTCAGCTAGCTTAACCACAAGGTGGCACACATTAGACTGAATTTATAATCTCGTCTTAAATTTGGCTTAATGTTTTTGTATCTGTCTTTTATTAATGTGGTACTTACAGTATTCTACTAAAACAGATTACATCAATAGCTATAGGAGGTCACAGCTCATCATTGGTGTAGTTGTTTTATAAATAATTGTTTTATATTTTATTTTGAATGAACAAGAAATTATTTAGTTTATTTTGAGTATCTGATTCTACAAACTGTTCATCATTGACAAGTAAGCTGAGTCAAACATCTCATTTGTTAGGTAGAGTTACCTACTACTTCTACTGCTACTACTACTGAGACTTACAAAGGTCATATCTGCAATATTAATGGAAGCGAGTCTTTTAATGAAAATACATTACAATTACACGCATGTTGGGGTTTAAAGGCTTTCAGTTTTTAAGTTAAGTTCAAGAGTTCAAACTAAGAAGTCTTCCAATATTAGACAAAAAACTAAATAAAATAATAAAATAACTTTAAAAATAAAAATGTGTGTTAACCACAGTTACATACCAGATACACAGGCACTGTAGTAAATAAAACTGTTAACGGGACTGTCCCAGCCAGTGCTGAATGAGTTATTAAGTGTTTGTGTGTGGGGCGGGGGGTACGATCAAGGCGCGTCCACATCCTGATATAAGATCCAGTATCGTCAGAGTGATAGAGGCAAAGAAGGAGAGAGGACTCCTCCTGTCATCTCAGCGCAGTGTTGCAAACTCGCGGTTTTCATGACGTTACTTCGGTGTGTGTACAGCGCGCTGCTCGGCATGTGTGACTACTGGATTCGCCTTTGTGAGTAAAACCCGCTGTTGTGTTCGCCTGTTTGTGAGTGAGGCATGATGCCCGGTGCCGAGCTGCGGTCAGAGAGAGGCAGAGGCGGGAAGTTAGGAGATGGAGCTTTCAAAATAAAGTGCGTCAGGAAAGAGGGCGAACGCAGCGAGTTAGCCAATTAAAATTATACTGAAGACGAGACAAAACACAAGTGAATTGGAAGATGTCTTATTGTAATCGAGTAAGGTTGTCTAACGACGTCAGGTCAGCAAGTCAAATTTAAAATGCCTCGCTGACCTTTTATTGTGAAAGAGTGGGCTGGAAAATGTTTATCTTATTGTGAAGGGCTTCACACTGGAGCCTTCAGCGCCCATCCCCTGCTTTCTGCTTATTCATGCCTCACATGAAAATGGCAGAATCCTCTTAAATCTGTTAATGGCTACAATGCCGATGACCGAAATAAATAGAACCGTTTTTAGATTTTTATATAGACTAGGGTACTGTTTTATTTTTAAGAGACAGCCAATTGAGTTAATAAAACAATTTTTAAACTTTTTTTATTTTTTTATTTGTGCAGACATGGCTTGCATGGCTTACAAACTATTAACACTTTTATTAGGTTTTCAGCCACTGGCCCTCTCCAACTCCTTTTTTCCTGCTAACAGGACTCAACTATATGAGCATACTGATAAAACCTACATGCTATTTGCTTTCCTCTCTGCTCATGGTAGCTGTGAAATGTTGATCGCCTTCCCGCTCCCGGTCTATTTTGGTATCATATCTCTGATGGGTGGAAGACAGGTGTGGCCTGCATCACACTGAGCAAGGCTTGTCACAGCATCACAACACATGCCTCTGCAGAGTCCACTTATTTAGGCCAGACTAAGGGTTCCTGTGGAATTGGAGTTTGTAAGAGTTCATCTCAGGCTTATGTGCTTGTTAAAATGATCATCCAGAGGGCAGAGGAGAAACTCACTGGTGCCACTCACCAGTTTGGGGCCTGCAAGCATAGATGGAGGGCCCCTAACTTAACCCCTGCTGTGTGACAGATGAGCAGTCTATGGCCCCATGTTTCTAACCGACCCTCTGTGTTTGAGTGACTCATGTGCACACTTAAGCTCACACATGCCGGTGATGCCAGCTATGCTGCCTGCCTGCTCACCTACCATGTTTCTGCTTTCTATTTTCAGACAAGGCCACAAATCCAACTGAGGTCAATATGCCATGAACACACACACACACACACACATATGTACAGTACACATGCATCTCCACTGGTCCAGCTAGGTCATAGTCATGTGGGATTAGGGTAATGTAATGTAAACGAGAGAAGATTTACTGAATGTGAGTTAGAGGAGGCTCAGCTGTTGACATGTTAATCCAGGAAGTCCTTAGTCATAGGGACACTTATTCAGTGACAGGTGTTTTATTTGTTATCAAGTAATAAATAAAACAATTGCAAGTTAAACTGCAAGTACTGCAAATGCAAGACGAATTTTAATGATTTGGATAATAAGCTGACAGAGTGGAGTTGAATGTATTAAAAGTGTTTTGGTCTAGTGTAAATAGTCTCAGAGGAATTGAGGAAAAATACAAACACTGTCCCCACCTTACCCTATGTCTGAATGGCATTCAATGGTTTACATACTTTTTTACACCAGATTGCTTTGCTTTGTTGCAATAAAGTCATTTTTCACAACTGAAGCCCATTAATTTCTTTGCTATACCTACTTTCACCCTGAGGGATCATTACCCTCAGTTTGATTCAGAAATTGTTCCAACTCATCAGCAGTGTCTTGACATTTGTCATGATAAACATTTTCTTGACAGGACCATATAATGAAATGCTATTTGTTTAAATGTTTTGACATTTAAATTGATGGAAGTACAAGGTTTCAGGAGTGAGCATTTAAAAGACCAGAACCATAGCTTTCTGTGGTCATTGTTTAGATTTTACATTCTGTTGTGCTTTATTATCGCTGTGGAGAAACATTAGGAGGTTTCTTCAATGTAGATCAGCTACAATTACAAATAATTTCTTAAATATATCTCTACAAAAAATACAGTGCAACCACCAATTATTGTATAGCTTTTGTATGGTCATAGAGAGCTGTATTCTGTTGAATAAAATAAGTAATGTTTGTAAAAGCTCTTGATGTGGGGGCCGCTGTGACTCCTGGCCACATGTTGACATACCCTTGGGCAAGACTCTGAATCTCATGTTACACATTGTGTGTGTTAGAGTAATTTGGTAGTTGCTTTTGATGAAAGTGTCTGCCAAACAGCTAAATGTAAATGTGTAAATCTAAGTGGTATTTCTTTGATGCACATGCAGTACTGTACTGCAGTACACTTTAAGGGACAGTGTATTATTTTGTCTTTTAGTAGGATGAAATCAAACTTAAGGAAAACTCTAAATAAAATATGTAGTCAAGTCAAAGTAAAAGTCTACTCATTCAAAATATAGACACCAAAACTGTGTTCTGTTTGTGTAGTGTCTTTAGATTTGATGTATTTCACTAATTTGCCTGCATACTTTCACAGATTTTTCTTTATTTTCTTCTGTGCTTTTATTTTTATTCTTTCATCTGCCTCCTAATTCCTCTGTGGGCAAAGTTAATTGCAGAATTCCCCATAAAATGACAAACAGAAGAAAGAAGATAATGAAGTCAGTTGAAAATATGGTTGTTGATTAAAATACTTCAACACTAAGCTGTGGATACAGAAGAGAGACCTTCCTTTGTATTATGCTTGTGTGTTATAAATTTCAAAATTCAAATCTCTACCAAATAAGAGAAGTAAGAAAATAAGCCAATGTTTTTGTATATGAATGGCAACTACGTCTTTCTAATCGTCCACATTTGAAAAATCAGAATAATTGTTAAGTAGTTTTTTTCCAGTAAGATACACTGCAGTTCATACAGTATAAAATAGTTTTTAGTTTTCCAATACTCATTTGTCACCACTAGAGGGAGCTGGATCTCTATTGTAAAGTGGCTCGTAATAGCTTTCTGTTCTTTTGCCACAACTTTTTTGGGGGCAACTCACAAGTTCTGTCTTGAGATTGCTGTCAGGCATTAATTCTGTTTTATCAACACTACCAGCGTGTTTGTGTGTGTGTGTATTATACAGAAGGAGACTGAGATAGAATAAAGAATTCAGGAAACGAGTGAGTGTGTGACATACTGTGCCCTTGAGTCATGACTGACATTCATGCTTTGCGTGATGTATATGTGCCTGTGAGACATGCTTACATCAAACGAATCATACGAATCACTGAGGACTTTGCACAGAAATTCTCCTTTAGGCTTCATCACTCCTTCCTTGTCTTTTTCTCAATCACACAAGCAGACACAGAGTTCTCCATTTCCTGCTTTAATTACAGGGATAGATAAACCCCTGCCTTAGCAATGTATGGCTCATGTGAAATACACCTGTGTGTCAGTGGATCAAAGCTGCCATCCTCTGAGGTAGAATTATTAGTCAAAGAGGGGATGTAAATTAAACAGTACTCTGGTGTCATCTGTCTCATGTTCTCTCTCTTTCTCTCTCACTTAAACACCTGCATAATACTGTATTTCCTCTTGCTTTGATGGTGCTAGTAGGTGTGTTTGACAGGAAGAAAGGGCTGAGTCAAGGCATGTGGTGACACACTTGCACATGCACACTGCGCTGTACAGAATATACAGGAGAAAACACACCGTTCTCAGTTGCGGTTGGCAGCCGTGCATACCAACATAGAGCTTTTAAGCATGTGGGTGTGTGGGCACGCATGTGACTGTACGGTGTCAGAGTGTCTGTGTGTGGCTCCATCATTTGCAGCTGTGGGATCAAACCTGAACTGGGAGCTCGATGTGGGTAAACTGTGATTTGGCTATCTCTCTTCCTGGAGGAGATAAATCCTAGCCATGCTGGTGTGTCAGCCACTCAGTAATTACTTCATCCTGTCACGTCTGTCTGAGAATGCAAGCCAGTGGGAACTTGTACTGTCGCTCTTTCACTGACACTGGGGGAAAAAACATTCAGCATCTCTTTTACTGTATGTGCCTCAGTGTCAGCTTAAGAGTGTTAGTAATCAGATAAGTAGATCCAGAAGATTCAAGAAGAAGAAGAATGTACTTCTACTCTTTCTAATGTCAGATAAGAATTCATTTCAAACTTAACTAGCTTCTTATGATTCAGATGTAAGCATGGAATATAGTAGGTTTTTTTACTTGCAATATGAAATCTTTCACTAGATGTCATCATAGCCTCAGCTGCTTTGAAGCACGTTGCCAGTCAAATTAGGTCCAAACTACAGGGTTTTGAAAGTGATCCAAATAATGTGTAACATAACGTTCTGAGTCAGCGAGATCACGAGCAACCTATGCAGACGAATCACACCTGTAGGCACTTGCTGAATATTTGTGCAGAAATTGCTATATCATCATATCAATCATGTGTAATTGTGTATTTGCGTCAGCTGAATGGACAGTGATTTCGTGCCTGTACATGCTCGAAAGCAGAATAAAAGTGAATAGGATAAATGTGCAGGACTTAAAGCTTTGTTTGGTGGCTGCTAGGTGTTTATGTTTACTTACGACTTAATTGGCCCCAGCTTGTTAGGGCCTGGAATGCTTTGATTATAGACATTTAGGGAGGAAGAGCAGTGTTTGGATATGTTTTGACACAGGAAGCACAAGCACAGAAAATGTCATTCATTCCTCTCCTCCTTTTCTAAGTTTGAAAAGGGGAGAGAGAATCACAGGGAGGAGCTGACAGGGCTACAGCAAATACAAAGAATGGCTGCGGCGCTGCACCCCTGCTGTCCCCCACTCAGCAGAAAGAACACAGCAGTTTCCCGTTAAAATCAAGAAATCAGTGATTTACTTTGAGAATTACTTTCCCAAAGGCCAAGATATAAACAGCCCATGTCTATTTAGGGGGACAGGGGCTGTTCTGTCAGGTAGGGGCTGTCCCACTCTTCAGTTTTTCTTTTTCTTTTTTTTTGCTCTTCCTGCCTGTGTTTTGTCATCAGAAAGAGCAAAGGAAAAGCAAAGCCTCAAAAGGATTTCCTCATTGTTGACTGTAGGTGATCCTCTTGGCTCCTGCATGCTAAAGCTGGGCAGGGCAGGGCCTGCAAACTCAAATCCCTGGGGGGAATGAAAACACATAAGAGGGGTCTGGATATAGAGTTAAATCCCTTCTGAAGATATGAAGTTATTTTAGGGCTAGAACATGTGCTCTTTTGCTCTTTTCTCTTGATAGGATGTTGAAAGTTTTTAAAGTTTTCCTGACAGCTAAATTGTGTGTTAGAGAGTTCATGTTGCTTTCACTGTTCTGGAGGGGAGGGAGTATGTTGGAGTAACTCTGAGGAATTGTGCATGGCTGTAAGTGGGTGGTTTGGGCTGTGCAGTGTGGGAGGCCAGGCCCCAGTGCAAATTAAAGACTTCTCTGTGAAAGTCCCAGACTCAGCTACAGTAATGTGTGTGTGTGTGTGGCTGTAAGTGACTGAGCCTGTGTGTAAGCGGCTGGCGGGGAAGAGACCCAGCCCTCCTTTTTTTTCCTTTTTTTTTTTTAAACCAGTCATTAAAAATAAGCCACAACTCACCCCGGGTACACACTGAGAGACAGCAAGAGGGAGAGAAAGAATGCATCTCCTCTTTCTCCCTTTCTTTAAGCTTTGCTGCTTCACTAACCAAGTAAAACAGGGAGGAAAGGGGAAGAGGGGGTAGGTTGTGTTCAAGGGGCCTGATTCCACTCAGAGGTTTTTAAGACCCACAATCAGACCCCTCCTCCACGTAAAGGGTTAGCGAGAGGGTTTTTTTTCTGTCCAGGAGGTGAGCGAGAGAAAGAGATGAATGGGCAAAGGAATGCAGGAGACAAACGAGAGCTCTCAGCAGGAGAGTGGGAATGTTGGAGAGACCATTGTTCCTCCCCCACAAGATTCTGTAGGGAGTGGATGTAAACACACAGGAAAAGGGGGAAGAGGGGTGTGAAAAATCACACCTGAGGGACAGATAGAGCTCTGCAGCATCTTCTCTGATATTTATACCTATACATGCTGTCCGCATTGCTTGCTACTTTAGACGCACACAGCTACACACACACATGCAGCCAGTGCCTATAGATGCCATCTCGTCTTTCCCTCCTCCCCCTCCACTTCTTCAACAGGATGCATGGGGTCAGAGGGTCAGGACTGGAAACCACAAAAAACACTGCATCAGTGTAGGCTGTTTCTTGTTCCAGACCCCCCTTTAGCCCCCTCTTGTACTTCCTACCTTTCTGTCTCCCACTCTTTTTTTCCTCTCATTTTCCTTCTTCTCTCTTTTAACTTTCCAACTCCTTCTCTCCATCCATCCTCCCCCGCCTGCCCCGTCTCTCTCACATATAGGAGATGCAGAAGTCCTGATGTTTGATTTTGGGCCCAGATGGTTTTAGCATGCCTCTGGCGGTGGATTAAGCCGCCAGTGTCTCCTTTACTCTCCATGTGCAAGTGGTCAGGACAAAGAACGTCAAACAAGGGGAAAGGGGGAAGGAATGTGAGGGAAAAAAACAGGACTGTGAAACAACACCCGACACTGATGTTTCATGGCATTCCTGGAAGATTAAACTCAAACGCTTGTTAAAAACTGCCAGCCAGCTTTCCTGTTACTTTGTCTGCACAGTCATTTTATGAATTTGGTTATGACTTCTTCTGCTTTTTTAGGGTCATCCCCAAAGCGCATGTACAATGCAAACCCATGAAAAGAATAAGTGAACTTTTGACCACATACTGCTGCATTTATATGTAAAAAACAGCTGCAGCTGTGAAGCAGTGATCTCACATGTAATGGCATGACATCGGCATTGTGTTTCAACCCTCTCAGTTAAGACTGATTCCCGTGTGTGCATGTGTCAGCCTCTTGTCTTTTTGTCTGGCTGGCTGTTTGTTTGCTATTTTCTCCTAGCGTCCATTATTCCCCAGGCTCGTGGTTATGTTTTCCTGTACTCGACTGTAACTCAACAAGTTCTTGTGGACAGTCTCTCATGTTTTATCAGGAGTTATGTTTAACACTTGGAGACAGTGTGGTGGCAACGTTGCTTTGCTGTTGTGTGTATTTTTACCAGACGCTGGCCTAAGTGGCCTGTATTATCTACTTAGCAACACAAGACTCTGTCCTTTCTTTTTCTTTCTCTCCATCTTTCTTTCTGTGTGTTGACTTTAACAAGTTACACATTCTGAGATTGATGTAGACCTAGTCACTGCTCAATCACAAATCCAGTTTCATTTAATGACTAACTGATCTCCCCTGGCTACATGATTGCCACAGATACTTATGCTGTCATTGCCGGCACATGTGATGTGTCACAGTGCACAGCACGCCAGTCTACTCTTATAGTCTCAGTCTGTCGGTGAGCAATGCTGTGGGAAATGAGTGCAGTGAAAGCATGCGTGAGATGTGTGGGCGTGTTAGCTTTAGCATTAGAGCTAATACTATGGACCACAAAACAGCTGGAATGTACAGGAACTGAATGAAACAGCGTGGCAAACCTATCCTCTGTCCTGTCTTCTCCTCTCCCCTTCTTTTTCTCACTTCCCATTATTCTTTATCTCTCTTACACTCTTCTCTTCCTCTCCTTATGTTGAGTGACTGTACTCTCTCTTTCAGTGCCCTGCAGGCAGGTCTTTTGGCCAGAAACAAAAGACTGATGTGTCTCTTCATGTGGTTGTGGACTAGTCAGGGTAAAGCTTTTGCCAAGAAGCAGTAGAGAACAATGGAAACAGCCTGGAGCTGCCACAGGACCAGGGCCGTCTTAGACGCATAGGCTACATAGGCTGCAGCCTAAGGCCCCACCAGCAGGGGGCCTCAGTGAGCTACATGGATTGATAGTTTAGTTTTTGATTTGTTTTAAATTGTGTTTAAATTATTTGTACGTATATTTCATGTTCCTTCTGTTTTTGTAACCAGTGTGAGACTACAAAAATATAGCTTTCAGTAATATCTATTCATGATAATGATTAAAAATCAAAATAAGCTCAGCTATTTTTTCGAGTTTGTCTGTGACGTCATCAAGACTAACTCTGCAAATTGTAAACATGAAATATAAAAACGTATCTTGATAAAGACAGCTAAAAGTGACTATATACTGAGGAGGTGGCAAAATCTACAACATATTTCAAGAAAACAAAGACTGAGAGAAACAACAATTAATACGTTTGTGGAGAAACACCCTCAGCAAACTTGCTAACAATAGCACAGTCAGTTAGCATTAGCATCAGCATCAGCAGCACCTGCGATACAGAAGAGAAGCTGGAGGAGCAGTAAACAGGACAACTCCTTCTCCAAACAAGCCAGATTGTACTGTCAACACGTAGTTCAGTTCAGTTCTGTTCTGATGATAACTTTTGTTGATTCCTTTTCTTCTTCTTAGCAGTACAGTGCCATTTTACTGACGGTCAGGTTAGAGTTGTCTAATTTGTGGTAACACCAGTAATGACATTTGTTAAAATACAATTTTTGGAACCTGCATATTTTCTGGTTGATCTCTGACTTCAGGCTCATTATTGGTGAGACCCTGTAAGATATTAGTCGCCATGTTTGGTTTCATTATTGTCTTTAATTGTTATATTATCAATGTGAACCTGGATCCAAAAGACAGTTTCCCCCAAATATTCATGCAATATATGAAGTGCTCGTTGTATATGAGGATTCAGCACCCACACAACTGTTTTAGTTTATTGTTAATCAGTAGCAGCACAGTCTTATAAGCATAAAATGTTCTACTTCTTTCAAGGCGACAAATAGGGCCCCAAATGCTAGCAGCCTAGGGCCTCAAGATTTCTTAACCCGGCTCTGCACAGGACAGGTCTGATGAGAAAACCCCCTTCATGTAAGAAAAGTCTCTAGGAGATTAGTCCAGTGCCTCAGATCTGTACATGGGGGAATTTTGGGACGTTAGCTATTATAAGATTTAAAACAATCAGCTGCATGTTTAGAGTGATGTTCCTCCTCAACATAAGTAAAATAAGCTTTCTACCACAGTAGGAGTACAGAATAAAGACCTTAATGTGATCACCAATAAGACTGTTTTGAACATGAAGTCTTGATTTCCATTTCTCCGCCCCAATGGTTTTTAACTCTCAGCATGTCTCTCCCTGCCTGTCACTGATTGACAGGTCGAGGAGAGCGTCGGGCCATAAAAGAGGAATGCAGGTAACCAGTCTCTCTATTTGAACTCGGAACACAGGAAAGTGGGTGACTCTATTGCCCAACAGGCAGCAGCTGCCTGGCAGATTTAGCTGTGGCTGACAGTTGTAAACAAACTCTTATCTAGTGATTCAGGAGACACAGACCTGCCAGAACAGTTACCCACTGTTGACACGGGTTTCTGTCAAAAGGGCATATCGAACAAGCAATTTTGTTGGTCTGGAAACACCCGAGGCATATTTAACAAATGTTTTGTGCTGATATGCATACTCAAGAAAAAAAAATCAATGCAGCAGTTAGTACAGGATGTTTTAACTCCCTCCCAATAAGCACTCACACATGCTAAATATACTCTTTTAAAAGGCACTCCCAGACTGCCACCTTCCCCTCCTTGCTCTCACATACACACAGAGGCGTACACAGTGAGCTATTGTGTCTGAGAGAGTTCTGGCATCTGGAGAGCAGTAACCCTCTTTGGTGACCTCTGACCTCTGGTGGCGGAGAATTGTAGACTGACATGAGGTTTTCTGTGAGACTTTCAGGTGAGTCAGAGGGCTGTCAGAGGATTTTCAAAACACCATTATATGTGTGCAGCATTTGTTGTGTCTCCGCTGTATTATCTAATCAACAGTGTTAAGTTATGAGCAACAAACCTTCAATCTTAGGTTATTTTAGCACATCAAACCACGTTCAAACTCACAGCTTTTTGTTCTTCTTTTTCATTTTTCCACCTCGAGTTGTTCAGGATGTATCTTGTATTGCTGCTTTGTTATTCACAACAGCAGTGTAACGTCAAACGGTGTGAACCTCTCAGGTTATTGTCATGTCATGACACTGTCCCAGATACCCAGCGACAAAGCTTTTTGAAGTGGGTCCAAGTCAAACTGGTTGGTAGAGTTCAGCAAAGTTGAAACATTATTAGACATTCACTCACTTGCTCTCTCTATGTAGTCATACTGGTGTTTATTTGATTTTTAAGTTATACTAGCTGTGACCCATTACTCCCGCTGTGTTTTCTTGTTGGCTGGTGTTTAGGTGAGTGTCAGTGCAGCTGCAGTGCACCCTGTCAAGGTAAACAAATGGCCAACAGAAGCTCCCCTCTGTTTACTGCTGGTAAAACGCCAAGCCTTCTGGCAAACTTCATGTTGCTATGGGTTGCCATGGCGACGCTATCACAAAGGACTCCAGCTGGTTCTCCTTGCATGTGTATATGTGTGTGTGTGTGTGTGTTTGACAGAGAAAGTGAAGGAGAGGCAGAAATGGACAGAGAGCAGGCATACAGAGCCAGGCATTAACTCTCTGATTTACCGTCGTCCCTCCTCCTCAGTCTTGTTCAGCTCCTCTTTTCTCTTCACTATTCTCTGCCCTCTCCCCTCTGGCAGACCTTCATCCCAAACACAGTGCAACTGGGCTCAGCTGTCAGTGTTCCCCCATAACGACCGGCCCCTTTCCTGGCCTTTGTATTTGTTTGGATGGTGATGAATTTGCCCTTGGCCCCCACGCTGGGGGAACCCGTTCCTGTTAGCTAGCCTCTTAAACCAAACCGCCTGCCCTTTGAAGTGGCCTATCGCACAGATACGCAGATTGGAGATTACAAGGCAGCTGTCTGCCTTCAATCTGTCCAGTAACATGAACACAGTGATTAAATAAAGGAAACAGCATACACCTAAGCAGACAAACAAATAGGACACAGTCATCAGCAGAAGCCAAAAAATAGGTGGCTAGCTTGTCTGTTTTTGTTCTGAAGGCTGCAGAAATGAATGGAGACTGCTTCGTCTCAGGGGAGGGAAGATGGCTTTCTCTGATCTTATCAAACCGAGGCGTGGGGGGAGTGCTCTGCCTGAACTGCTATTCCCACCAACTTGTCGACATGGGACTTTTGAAGCATTTGTCAAAAGAGAGGTTTGGCATAGAGCCACTAGAGTTTTGTCATTCACAAACTTTTCTTTGGGATGACAATGCTCACAGCAGGCTGTACCTACCTCTGAGAGGGAAGAGAGACAAAATTCTGCAACGCATTTCCACTAAATAAGGAAGTTGTTCCCAGTTTTTGTTGCACAAACGAGAATATGAGTGATGGTTTTCTTATTGTCTCATCAAAGCTGCATTAACCTAATTTTCTAAAGTGACGGAGAAGCTTTATTGTGTGATCCAAAGTGTTTATTTGTGGTTGGTGAAGAGTTCTCCACATTCCTTCTTAAGGATCTGATGGAATCCTGTGTCACATTCCTACATCACTCTGTCCTTGACTGTCTGCGTGGGGTGGAGGTCTGGGGCAGTGTGGTTATTTGATGCTTTCATGGCTGCAAAAGTATCAAAATACTTCCTTATCATTTCTGTGGAAACTGGAAACTTTGCCTGTGTCAATTGTTGTTGTGGTCAGATCTAGGGAAGGATTAGAATATTTACTTGCTTAGTTTCTTAAACATAGAATTATTTGGTAAATGTTTGAAGACACATGTTTACTCATGCTTGCATACAAGTCATTGGCATGGGTTGGATTATTGTTGACAACACCTCCTGATGAATGGGGAGTATATCAGTGGTAGGAAGTCTGTGGTCTGCCTTGATGTGGAGAGGCTGAAACATTAAGCTGCAGTAGGTAGTATTAGTGTTACTTGTGTGCCTCTGCAGGCCTGTTTGTGCACACGTGTGTATGTGTGTGTGTGTGGGCATGTTCGGACTCTGAGTGTGTTTACTTAACCTGTCGAAGCATTCAACTGTCATTCTCCAGTGTGTCTGGCTCTCGCAGTGACAGCTAGGTGGGACATGGCACGTCGTCTCATGTTTCATAAAGAGCTTTTCCAAGCAGACGAAAACCCTGTCTGCTTTAACCCTTCTGGGCATGAGAAGAGTGCATACACACACACCTATTTACAGTCATTCAACATGCACACAGACATACACATGACTTTTAGATGACTTCAGGAGATAGATGCTCTTAAAGGGCCTGACATTCTATCCTTTGAACCTCTATGGTTAATAGGGGCAGGACCTGGCCCTCTCACTCTGTGTGAGTGCATGTGTGTGCTCACTGTGTGTTTTGTGTTCTTTTGTGGGTCTGTACTCCCTGACCTTTCCAAAGATTAGTCCTGGATGTTGATAATATTCGCTAGACTCTGTGAAAATGCAAGACGGTGGTGCAAATTGTGGTATTCCTAGATGGTTTCATCTGAGAGGGCTTTGGCAGTCATTTCTGCATGTACAGTATCTCTATAAGAAGAAATATATTACATCTACATGTAGGAGGAAATACAGTAAGTCATTTTCTTTGCCTTTCTTGTGGTTTGTTACCACACAATTAAAGACACTCACATTATAGAATGTGAGGACTTTCCAGCTTGTCAAAACCTGACTGAAATCTCATCTGGGATCATCAAATCACTGCTCACTGAGGGAGTCGGGAGGGTGGGTGGAGGGCAGCAGATGACTCTAACAAGCCAAGAGGATGAATCAGCCCTCTGTTCACCTTCAATACGTTAAGGCCTCTCTGTAGCTGTCAGTGAGATGGCAAGAAACAAAGCAAATAACATCCTGCTCTAATAGTTTTAGACATGGCTGCTCGTGCTGGGTGTGGTTGACAACAGTTGTCTGCTGCACACAGAGCAGTGATCTCGCCACGGTAGGATGTTTGTCTTTTGTAGGGATTAAAGGGATCCAGGAAACTCATGGTCCTAGTTTTGCGGCACAGAGAGAGTGACCTAGTTTTGTTGATAGCACCAGGCCAGGAAGGAGATTCCAAGGTATAATACAGTTAGAAGGTTACTGATTTTACTTCAGACACGCCATGTTTTTTATCTGTTGGCATGTTTCCCTATATGTTTCTTTTGACTCAGTTTGTGTGAGAGGCTCCATTGTCTGTGCAGAACCTGTAGCTGTAACCTGAGAAAAGTAGAGCACAGAGCAAGAGCGCGAGTATTTCTCAACAGCAATATTATGTTTTTTAATATCTGTTTGCTTGGATTTAATACAAAGCCTTTAGAAAGCACCAAGCTGGCTAACTGCTTCCTACAATGTTATTTAACCTCTGCGCTTTATCATAAATGTCATTTAACTTCTGTGCAATTATATGTGCAAACAACACCAAGGTAGACAAGCACACAGGACTTTATTCAGCACCATCAAATTGTTTTGGATGTGTACAGTAAATGCACAGAGAGTATAGTTATCTAGATCAGTGGGTCAAGTGGCTGACATACTAATCCTATTACTACACGAGGCTCTGATTTGTTAAACTTGGCCCTAATCTACTGTCCATTTTGATTCCAACACAGTGACCTAAGATATCCGGGTAAACTGTCAGCTGTTACCTCAGTAATTTCCTCTCAGGCATTGAATTTATTTAGACTTAATGGATTTATCTTTTTTTTACCACAATATTTTTATCTCTGTTCTTTTATTCTATTTTTAATTTTTAATGTTTAAAAAGTATTTCAAATGAGTCTTACACACACACACACACACACACACAAACACACAGACACACACACACAAACACACAGACACACACACACACACACACACAAAAATTGTCTAGCACTTAACAATTCCTAGCATGTTTTCTTCTTGACAAGTTTTG
>JAUMHL010000013.1:21135415-21204803 GCA_032362345.1 Sandelia bainsii
CCCGAATGGTAATTGCATGTGTCTTCCCCTTGTAAGTCGCTTTGGATAAAAGCGTCTGCCAAGTAAAGTAAAGTAAAAGTAAAGTAAAGTATTTTTACATATTGCATCTCAATGTTCTATGTGCTGTTATTTTTGTGTTGCTTAACTTATAACATAGAAATTCATGCTGTATTTTCACACTTTTGTTGCTAAATTTCATTATATAAATTTCTACATTTTATATTTTAGCCCTAGGTATTGTTACTACTGGTTATTGTTTAATATTCTGAATATGCATTAATTACTTATATATTATTTATATTTAAATATTATGTGTAATGCATTATATTGTATTGTATTATATTAATTATGTACAGCTGCATCAACCCAAAAGTCAAGACTATTAAAAGGGTAGAGAGATTATATATTAAATTCCTATAGCATTTCACAACTCTCAAGAGACATATTTAAACCCAATAGGTCAAAATGGCAGCAGCAGATGCTGATATATGCTGACTATTAATCTTTCAAATGGGTCTGTCCCCCAAAACACTGAATCCTACATTTCCCATGATGCAACACAGTTGTGTGTTTCATTTGAGTCCACTGTATGTCTACACACCTCAATTCTGTATATGCAAAAAAACTTAAAATCTCAAGCCAGCGTAACCCTGATGACATCGCTATGACATCATATATCCTCAGACCGTTGAATGCCCCCTCCAAAGAAAGAGTAGCTATTAAATTAACATTTTTCACAGGATGTGCATTATTTGTGATGAGTAAACTGAACTCCATGTGTAGAATTGGTGGAATTTTCCTTCAAAACTCCAACATATTTCGTCTTTCTCTATCTCCTCCCTGCAGTGTCATCATGCATCACCACCTACAAGAAAACACCTCCCCCAGTCCCTCCAAGGACCACCCCATCCAAACCCTTCATATCCATCACGGCCCAGAGCAGCACCGAGTCTGCCCAAGATGCTTACATGGACGGGGGCTCTGGGCCACGGACAGGCATGAGCTCCCAGCCTGGCCTGTCCAACTCCACGGAGAGTATTGACAGCATGAAGGCCCTGACAGCAGCCATAGAGGCAGCTAACGCTCAGGTGCACGGCCCTGCCAGCCAGCACGTCACTAACAGTACCATCACCATCACTGCCACCGCCACTACCTCTGCCGTTGCGCATGTGTCAGCAGACAGCAAGGCACAGAGGGAAGCACTCCGCAAGTGCCTCTCCATAGGGATCCAGGTTTGTGGATGAGCCTAGGTTTGTGTGGAAGTTTTGAAATAAAATTCTGGCATGCATTTTGACAGTTTCTTCCAACCTCTCAGGTGGACCCAGAGGAGGGAGGGCCAACAGAGGAGCAGTCTAAATTCCAGTCGATAGGAATCCAGGTGGAGGATGAGCGATGGTGAGTAGAGGGAAAAGAGAGAAAGAGGCTCTAAGAGTGAAGTTAGATAAGTCTGATCGCATAGGTGAGACTGAGATAGGCTGAACAGGAAAAGGATTTAGGGAGACAGAGAGAAGCGTTTAGTGTGAAACACTAGCTTCCACCCCCCTGCACTGGCTTCCTCGCAGCAGCTGTCCCCTGTTTAGGAGAGGTTGGCGTCAGAGCCCCCTCAGACAGGGGCCCCAAGTGACAGCTGTACCAGAGGATGTGGTGCAGGGAGCTGGGAAGGTGGAGGGGGTGAGTTGACAGCCATCTGTTGCTCCAGTCATTGTGATTCAGGCTACTTTGAGGCTGCATGTGTTTGTGTATGTGTAGGAGGGAGGGAGAGAGAGAAGCGGAGGGAGTTTGATTGGGTTTGTTTAGTTCTGAGAGCCTGCTGTGTGTCAGCTATAGCCTCTCATTCTGCAACATGTTCCCAGTTTGAGAAGAAGCAGCCTAGTTTGCACACTGTTTCATTAACTCACACTGAACCAGGCTTATCGAGGTCTCTGGTGTGGCACACAGGCATTTATGGCTTCTTTGTCTGTTTTCCTTCACTCTGTCAAATCAGTGACCTTCTGTTTGGTGAGGGAAGTTGACAAATTTAGGTACGGTACTGATTTTCGTGCCGTAGCCAGGGCATGTTTCAGGAATTCAAAGAGACATCACCATTAATCAAAGGTCACAGAGAGGACTATGTCCAGTGCTTTAAAGCACACACGTAGACAGTCAGGGAATGTGAGGGGCTTTCTGAAAGGGGAGGTCTCAGCTGACTGACCAAGTTCTGAGCTGAGTTCTGTGTTTCCTGGCCAAATATTAACTCATTCAGACACCTTCTAGTCTCCTGAGGCTTGGATGTTATGCAGCACTGTAGCTTGTGCATTTCTATGGTTAATGTTTGAAGTAGGTAGGAGGGTATTTTTGTTGGTGCATGCTTGTGCATGCTTTTTTATCTGTTGGCATGAAAGTGTATGTGAGTTGATCCATGCATCTCTCTCTCTCTCTCTCTCTCTCTCTCTCTCTCTCTCTCTCTCTCTCTGTATTTCTCTACCTGGGAGGTCTGGCCATGCTGCCCCCTACATTAGATTCCCAGACAGTGAGAGTGCCAAACTCCTACAGCCTCTCTCCAGTGCTCAAACTACCTTATTTGTGTCTGTGTGTTTATATACAGCTGTCCCAGGTCATAACCCCACTTTGCTCTTTGAACTAGTAAATAACTGAAAGGGAGTGGAAGAGAGTTGTAAAAGAGATTAACACAACAAACACAGACGCACTGTACAGAAGTGTACCGATGTATATTTGACAGATTAATTGACCGTTTCGGGCCTAGCAAGTTTAGGGCCTTGATGGTTGGTGGTTACCAAATGGCTTTGCAATCACAGGGGAGGTGATTCATTGCTCATGGACCTGTAGTCACTAAACCATCTGCACAACCATCTTGAAAAATCAACTTAAAGGACAGCTACAGTATACCTCCCTGTTCTTTTGTTACTGTCATAAGACAAATGAACAGGACACTACTGGTGAATAATAAACTTTTAAATGTCGATCTGTGGTGCAAAATTGTGTGAGTGGCTTTGTAGAACAGTGTTTTCTGTCATTCAGCATATCCTTTCACTTTCTTCTGGGCCTTTTTTTCTACATCCAAATACTGCATGAGTCTTTGTTTATAGATACTTCAGTCTTTCTTCATGTCTGTGGTTTAAACCACGCTCTTTGCAGAAGAGAGGAAAATTAATAAGACTTAAATAAAAACTAGAGGTACTATATAGAGGCCTTTTAAAGTCCATAGCATGTGGAATGCCTCCCTCTCTGCCCTGATTTACAACTTTCCTTCATGTTCATTACATTAATCTAATGAGAAAATTGACATTCTGTATTCTTACTTTCGCTCTTTTTTTTCCTGCATACCTTCCTCATATGTTATGATTTCTTCTCTCCCTCACATCAGCTTTTTTTTCTAAATACACTTTGTTGTTTTTTAACCTTCTTCCTATTGATAAAGTATGTCTGTCTTACTGTCTGGACTGTGTTTGGCTTTGCTTGTCTTTGCCCATGCAGGAAGTTGTTAGCAGGCTGATAGAAAGCAGACTGAGGTCATTAGAACGGAACACCTGCTCAGAGGAGTTACTTTTTAACTGCTCTTCACACACACACTTGCGTGCTTCTGGTACGTACACATAAAGCACATGCACACTCTGTTTGATCTACCCGAAGCCACTCCCTTGTTCTTGCTCCCTTTTTCATGTTCACAGAAGAGGAGAGATGAATGAGAAAGGTACAGATAAATGGGAAGCGCTGAGGAGGAGTGAGCATCCGGGGATGGCTTTCTGTGTGTTATGCTGCAGGCAGGTCAAGCTGAGGTTCATGTGTTACAGGATTGCAGGCATGTTTGAATAGGAGTAGAGCTAACAAGCTAGCAAGTCGGTCTCTTTTCTGGCTTGTCAATTGTCTATTGTCACCACATTGTCAAATATGTAAAACCATATATGGTGGATAAAAACAGATGAAAATAGGCATACTTGATCAAATTTTTTGTATGTGTTAAAAAATGATGTGCCTTGAGTTGTAATCTGGCAGTGATTAGTCCGCTGGCTTCCACATCTAGCTGGCCATTTTTTTCCCCCAGCACCCGCATCCCTCTTGCATCTCATTCATTCATTCATTACAAGTGTGTTGAGCTGCCATATAGAACATAGCCAAATGTGTGTGTGTTGATTTAATCTTTGCACATGAGTGTGTGTTTGCTGTTGCACATAGTGTGGAGGGACTTGGCAAAATCTGTCCAACAGCAGCACAAAGCCTCTGAGCCAAACACGACATGCCACACCCAACTGTAGAAGGGTCCCAGGTGTATGTGTGTATGAATGTGCATTTGTGTGCCTGTACTATTTGTGTATGTGCATCAGCCCCAATGCAGGGCTTGTGGTGTGACAGATTGCACACTTGGTTGCTTCTGAATAAGCCAGGTGACAAAACACACTCATACAAAAGATGTTCCACCCTACAATGGCTATTCATCACTATGACTGATGAGATCGCAGTGATCATTTCAATTTTTCATACCAGGAGCACCTCAAGAAACTGTGTGTAAACAGTCTTATCAGAATTTCTACTGAATGTGAAGCACAAATGTGGCATTGCTATACGAAATGAGTATATGTAATCAGTACTTTCAAAGTCAGTTCCGCAGCAGGTGAAAAAAACAGTATCATGCCATTCTTTGCCTAACCTTAACTTTTGCCTCCTCTTGCAGTCACCGAAGGATGACTCGCTCCAACAGTGTAACCACGGCTGTGCAGGCAGACCTTGATGACCCTGCAGATGCCCCAGAGCTGCCTCCACGTCACTGTGCCACCATGCCACGGCAGCACTCACGTGATGCTGCGACCTCTACGGTCAGCATTCAAGGCTCGGGAAACCACTACCATGCCTGTGCTGGAGATGACTACGGGGAGGTGGGGTTCGACCCATCTATCCTTCCCCCTCCCGACCCCTGGATGGACAGCATGGCTGAGCCAGAAGTGGAGGCTTTGGAGACTGTCAGCCGAACGGTGTGCCCCCGTGACGGCCGCTGGTTCCTTAAGTTGCTGCAGGCTGAGACAGACCGTATGGAGGGCTGGTGTAGACAGATGAAGCAGGATGAGATGGAGAATGAGCTGCCTGATGAGAGTGAGTTGAATCATAGTTTTTCCTCTGATTTGGACCATGCTGGTATTCATGGTATTGGACCACAATAGCTGCTTGTTGCTGTCTCAGGCCCTCTGGCCTCCTCAGACATACCGTGCATACTTATCAATAGGCCACTGCTAGCCCTAGCCACACATCTGTCCTCTAGACATACAGTATAATGATCTCACACAAACACAGTGAAGGGGTTTCTGTCAGTGCACCTTCCAGACAACTATTTGATCTTGACGTAACAACATACACACACACAGCACTACAGCAGTGTCTATACACAGGTCTAAATACATTTTACTCACACACCAGACTGAGCAAACAAGCCGCAGGCAGTAGGCACCGTATGTATACCTGTCCTTCCTATGCGGCTGATTTCATGTCTTACCAGAAATGTCATTGCTTATGCAGCTAGTGTGCTGTTATGGTTCCAGGGAAGATATTCTCTCACAGACGTACAGAACAGGGAGGTGTTCTCAAGGTTATGTTTTCCTAGATCCAACACTGCCATGTGCACACACACACACACATCCTGAAGGGTTGTGTTTGTAGTGCAGATTCATTACTCCCCTCCTCATCATCGGATCTCATTCTGTTCGTGTAGAGCAATGCATGCACTGACAGTTCCTCACCATAGGGATATGTGAGTCAATAAAACTGACCAATGAAGTCAGGATATGCAGTACAACCCTGTTTATCTCATATTTCTGGCTGCCAAACTAGTGCTCTGAAATGAATATATTACATTTTAAAATAGGCTTTTATGATTGATTTGGCAACAACAGAAAACATCCCTATTCACTGTTTTTAGTTTTACAAAGCATTGTTTTGGATTTGGAATTTGTGTGCACTTCAGTAATTATTTCACACCTAATAATTTCAGTTCCTGAGAGGCAAAGATAAAAGAGGATTCTAGCACATCCTTTTCTGTTATATTACTAATGCAGCCTGTCTGTTAGCTGTGCAACATGCCTGCAGAATGCGGTTCTGTGAGTAATTGCATTGTGAATTGTGTGTGTGTGTGTATGTGCATGTGCATGCATGTGCGTCTGTGTCTTTCTGCAGTCCTGGGGAAGATCCGCAGTGCAGTGGGGAGTGCCCAGCTGCTGATGTCCCAGAAGTTCCAGCAGTTCCGGGAGCTGTGTGAGGAGAATCTGGTATGTGTCACCTCATCCTCTGCATGCTCCCCCATCGCACACCCCCCCTTCACACACACACATACACCACACCGCACTGACATCATCCTGCACAAATCATCCTGACAGACCAGGCCAGTGCTCATTTACTATGCATCTAGTGTGTACACCCTTTACTGTCTTTCACATACAAAACAGATATTGCAGTGTAGAAACTAAAGCCTGACAAACAGGTATTTTTAGATCCTAATATCAATATATATATTTTTGTGTTGAGGAAGCCCAAAGCTTTTCTGTTTGTGCGTTTTTGTGCAAATATTTTACATTTTACATAGGTAGTTTAACATTTGCCTGTTGAATATTACACACATGTACTATATAATTTACTTATTATATAACAATAAGATATGTTATGTACTGTTTATTTCAATCACAGTGGTGTGGAAAGTCACATTCTGGATACAATTTGCGACATATTGTAAGTTAAATTATAAGTAAAAATCATAAGAATTTCAAATAAATTAAAACTAATTCTGTGATTAATGCAGCTGCTATAGTGAATCATCAAATAGCAACAACATCTTTCAAAAAATGTGTGATAAGTATGCAAACAATATCATCTGTACGTATGTGTTCAAGTGTGCATGTGTGCAATCTTTTGTGTTTCAGAACCCCAATGCACACCCACGGCCCATCTCCCAGGACCTGGCAGGTTTCTGGGATATGCTCCAGCTGTCAATCGAAAATATTAGCCTGAAGTTTGATGAACTCCACCAACTCAA
The DNA here is from genome assembly GCA_032362345.1 of Sandelia bainsii. Taxonomy (NCBI): domain Eukaryota; kingdom Metazoa; phylum Chordata; class Actinopteri; order Anabantiformes; family Anabantidae; genus Sandelia; species Sandelia bainsii. Next base: position 21,142,428 of record JAUMHL010000013.1, read on the forward strand.
AGCCAACAACTGGAAATCTCTGACACCCCCAGAAATTCAGGTGCAGACACACAGAACAAATATCACATTCACAAGCCATTCTCTTAACCTCAGCTTTGTTTTGGAATGCCTTACTAACATGCATGTTATCTGCTGTCATTATTGTATACTTTGAATTTCAAGTCCTACTGATTCACAGTTAAGCTTTGTTGCAGCATGCAGATGTGTGTTGCGTACTGTCACGTTGCCTGCCTGACGTCACCTCTTGTATTTGTTTTTGTGTTTTGTTCTGTTTTGTTGTCGACAGTGAGCTGCTTTTGAGAAGCTACTCTACCTGCCATGCACCGTTGGGGCCTGTCCATCTCCAATGGTCATTTTTACCTCACACAATGGCCACCACCGTGCTCTCTTACCCCACGCAAATGGCTGCCACTGTGAACCATAGCCTCATTCAAAGTTGCATGCTCTGACATTATGCTGGCAACAGCTACACCACTCTTTCTAACCCTTATGTAAACTGGCTACAGTTTTATTGCTACTTGTTGTCTTTAGCTGCAGCTTTTCATGAGGACCAAGTCTATCATTAAGACCATTTGTCATTCCTGTCCAGGAGAGAAGGATACCCCCTCCCGTGCCAAAGAAGCCCCAGAAGGGCCACCCTCCCCTGGCTAGGGACCGCTCGCTGGAAAGCTCTGAGCGCCAGCGTCTGGAGGCTCGCAAACGCCTGCTAGCTGCCAAACGTGCCGCGTCAGTTCGGCAGAGCTCTGCTACCGAAAGTGCAGACAGTATTGAGATCTATATCCCAGAGGCTCAGACTAGGCTATGAGACATGTGAACACGTGTACCTACACCCCAATAATATGTCCCATACACACAATAGCACTGAATAGTAAGGCTAGGGTGCTAACTTTACATAATCACATTTTTGCAGAGTTCCCAAATCACTGTGGGGTCAGTCAAAATGGAAGTTGTTGAACAAGAAATGTGTGTTGTATTTATTTCCTTATTTATCTACCCTCCCTCCTCATTTCCATCTCCCAGCTTTAATGTAGCACTCCCTGTTTTCCTTTTAACTCCACCTGCCCCTTTACCCACAAGAGTATTTTATAAATCCCTTTTTTAAGTGACCTGATATGTGAGCCAGGTGTAGCACAGCAGCAATGCTTCACGATAATTTGTTTCAGGAGCTGAGATTTACAGGAAAAGTATGTGAGTAAGATGATGCATGTGATCTGAGATTTGTGAGATCACATGCATCAAATCAAATTGAAAGACCAGGTCTATTTATTAAGTTGACTTTATTTTTATATTTCTATCAAGATTACCTGATGTGAGTCTGAAAATACTATACGCTCACAGGTTTTTGATTCATATAATGAGGCAAAACCTGAGCACTAAAAATTGGTCTTTCCAGTGGCAGGAGCTCGACCCTGTAGAAAAACTCAAGAGGTCAGATGTTACTGCTCCAGGTAAAGAAAAGTGGCTGTCGAGCCAGGAGCAGATTTTGAGGCTCTACAAAGTGTGCGGCTCATTGAAAGAATCACTGTTCTAAAATGCCACAAACCAGATCTGTGTGTGCGACTGAGAGAAAGCATGTGTGTGAGAGTTTGATTCAGATGTTCATTTCAAAAGTGCTTCCTATTTTACTAGGTCTGAAGGGTCCTAGTTGTAATTGAATATTGAGGTAGCAGTAACAAACCAACCATCTTGTCTCATTTTAGACTGAGCAAAACATGTTTGTATAGAGGACATATAATAACCTAACATGCATGCTGACACAAAGTAACTAATATTTTTGTCTTTTTTAACAGGTTCTGATCCTTTTTCATGTTCCATTCAAGCTTATGGTGTTACAGATTTAAGTTAAAATACTGATATTTGGTACAATACTGGTAGTTGTACTGTATTTTATTATGTACATTTTGAACAAGAGAGGTTTATTGACCGTATTGAGACTAAAGGACTGAAAAGGGACTAATTTCTTCTCACTGTGTGTGCACCATCTCTGCCTCCAAATGAAGCAATTATTTGATGGTCATACAAAAAAATCCAGTTTCATATATTTTGTATTCATGTTTAATTTATTGATTAGAAGAACAATGACTGTTTGACATTGTGATTAATATTATGCACTGACAACAAGGCCCTTATACTGTGTTTATGTTTTATTTATGTTTGTTCTTTAGCATGACAGGCACCTTTTTGTCTTTTCTGTTTCAGTGATCAGCCTTAATTTCTAATATGATAGTCGAGCACAACTGCAGTCTCAGGGGAAGAAGTGTGTGTCTGCATGTATGAGTGTGTGTGAGAGAGTGTGACTGTATGTGACCCATGGTTTTGTCTCTCGCTGTATATAACCCCTGTCACCAGTATAGGCCATGACCTTTAATTAAAGGAAATAGTGTCCATGCCATCTTTTAAATGATGTTCCTATTGAACATCTCTGCCCTATTTAAGTGTAACAAGTTATATCTGTCAGCTGCTTGAATGTGGAGACAATCTGAGCTGGTTTACCGTCACATTGTTTTTGTTTCAATAACAGAATAGTGGGATTTTGATGTGCTGGTCTAATTCTATGACAAGGTTTTGTGCCATTGGATAAATATTGGAAAGGATCTATTCCTGCTATTTGTCCCTATTGAATGCTACCGAGAGAATTAACTGAGAGACGTTTATTTATGAAGGAACTCAAGCAAAGTATTAAACATACAGTATGATTTGTATTTGGTTTAGATTGTCAAGATACATTTTAGAGAAGGTGCATATAAATAACAGTAGTTCGAATTTAATGCCATTCTACGTAGATAAAGCTCATTTTAGCATTTTTTACTTTGAAACTCGTATTTGAATTGAAATATCTGTCAAATGACTAACTTCTTATTTGTGTTTATTATAATAACATATCAATATAAGCAGGAAAGTTAGAAACCAGAATGTTGGATTGTTGTTGGAAACTTAAAAGGCACAGCAATCCTGGCAATTCTGAAGCTTGTGATGTAGTTATACTAAGAGAAAAACATTCAAATAAACATTTGTACATAAATGAATGTTTCCCTATGTAAATGTAAACTAAAAACCCAATCAAATTACATATTAAGCATATATACATTTTGTAATTAATGTTACTACACTGTTGATGTTACGGCACATGTATGAGCTCTTATCAGCATTAAAAAAATATCATTGCCATAATTCTGTTGTGTTCATTTCTTCCCCGTCTCCACATGTGTTTTCAATTGGAATATAATTAAACAGATTACAAGGCCAGCATGGTGTGTTTTAGGGCATTTCCTTTCCGCAGGGCGGGTCCCCATAATTAGACAGCACTTTTGGCCTTGGCTTATCCTTGACGCTCCTGTACATGCAGCTTCTGGTGATTTGTCGTTCACACATCAGTCCTGCTGAGGGAGGGAGGCATGCTGATCTCAGTGGCCAGGGTTCAGGGGTGGGGGAGGTGAAAGAAGGAGTTGTGGAAGTGGATGTTGGACTGTGAAGGCATGGGTCAGTCTGCCATTCACATATTGCCTACCATGGTGGGCTCCAACTGCCCAGTATGTGCCTGGAGGTTTATTTAAATGGTCATTAGTGATTACATCCTCCTCACTGGGCCCTGCCTCCACCACATGATCTGTCACTTTTGACAAGCAACATCTGAAAAAAGGTGCAAAATGCATTCTGAACATTTGTTGACGGTCAGCAAAGTGAGGCCTTCAGGGGCAATGCTCTAGTCACTGATAATTAATGCTGTCTATTAATAACAAATGAGCCCTATAACCAGTGGTGGAGGAATTATTAAGAACCTTCCTTTTTTGCAAAACTACAATGTAAATATACCATAAAAATGCAGCAGAATGTTTTTGAACATTATACATATAGTCGCTGTGCCTGTAAAATAATCTACATTTATCATATCTAATCTGAACATTTTACTGCTTTAGTTTGTAAAAGAGCTGAGAAAATGGTATGAATGAAAGGGTGGAATGAGAAACTTTAGGATTGTTGCAGGTCTATAAGGGAACAGCTGTCCACCTAGACTTGAACAAGGTAGCATCCTCAGTTGTTAGCTGCCTTACATTGACTATTGAGACGCAGACGCACACAAAACCATTGGCAAGAAACTGTTGACGTCTGCTGTTTGCCTGTGTTAATTTATGGAGCATTATGCTAATTGGCAGGAGCTGTTGTGAACCTCTCACACAGGAATGTCTGAATGCTGGTAACCAGTGAAAAGACATGAATGCCAAACTATTTCTGTCTTACTGTGCAGTAATCTTCACAAACTTCAGCTTGATTTTTATGAGAACCTGTTTAAGAAGGTTAAGTTACTATAATAAGAATGATCAGTTCTGAGATGTAGAAAAACAAAACTTTATTTGAATCCCCATGTGACCCCTATTTGCCACAAACATTGCACAGTATGAAAAGAAATCACATCATTGGGCATCATGTCACATTAACTATATACATACATATAATACATGAAAATGCTTTTTGGTGATTTCAAAATGCTGTCTTTGTCAGGTTTGTAAAACAGCAAATGCAGAAAAGACATCTGTAGTGTTTAATTTTCCAGTCCACTGGCCGTCATTTTTCGCTGAGTGATGGGATGAAGGCTCAGACTAAGAACCTGCTACATTGGTCATCTGAAACATCCCTCGGTGGGTAAAAAAAAAAAAAAGCATAGGTTTTTTTTTTTCTTTTAAAACAACTAAACGTAAATTACAAAATCAAAACTAAACTCATGAAAACACATAACATTTACTACAGTAGTGAATAAGTTTGTCATAGATGCCAAGAGCAAAGCATGTTTAAGACACTGAGATGACCTTCTTCTGCCTTTAGTGTGCAAACAAACAAGGCAGACCAATCATGAACTGATCCTTGAAATGTAAAACAGTAAACGTGTGTGAGTGCGACCAATCCATCTGATGGGTCTGTGAAGGAGGGTTGTTTCTAGGTCTTGCTCTATTCTCTAAAATGATTTACAGTATAATGGAAAGACATAAGACAGGCAGCATTTCTCTGATAACATTTTTGGTCCCTGTGTGCAAATAAGATACACATGTAGATACATACGCATGTATATGAAATGAATAAACAACTTACAGCCAAGGCACCTCAATACATTTTTTTTCTCAATAAAAAAAAAACTAAACAAAACATCCTCATCAATTTGATTGGTATACCAAAAATAGAAACGATCAGGCTTTCATGTGGATTTGTTCTTTGTTGCGTGCAGACAAGTCATTGAGGAGTCATTGAAGGAGTTCCATAGTTGAGACACAAAGTCAGTCTCTATTCCCTCCTCTTCTTCTATTGTTTCCCTATTTAGGAGACCAGCTGTTTGGCTTGCAGCTCCATCTCTGCAGCCCGTTTAAGGGCCACATCCACCAGGAGCTGGAAGCCACTGAAGTCTTGTGTGAGGTCTGGAGGGGTGGGGGGAGGGGTATTAAACAACCCGCTGCGGGGGCTCAGGTTGCCCTCCATGCCGGTGCCACTGAGGAGAGTGGTAGTGGTGGGGAGTGGCTGGCTGCCTGGCCCTTCATCCCGGCACCTTAGCAGCGCCTGTGCGGACTGCAACAGCTCAGCTCCTCTGTCACAGTTCATTCCTGGCACAGAGGGGTGGGAGGTTGTCGGGCTGGTCTGCATCGCTGTGGTGACAGTGGTGTGACAGATGACAGAAGGACGAGTAGGCATGAGCCCTGGAGAGGGGGACGTGGAGGTTGGAGAGGGTATGGAGGGGGACACTGCCTTCCTCAGGACACTGGGCATGGCAGGTTCGAAGCTGGATGGGTGGAGAACACGTTTGTCGTAGCTCTCGTCTGTACCTGCTGCAGGACTGCTGTGTTTCGGGGACTGGGAGCTGTCAGAGAAGCTGTCACCAGCTTTGCTACCTTTCCTGGATATGGTGAACTGGTTGGGGTCTTTGCCATCTTTCCTTAGCATCTCCGGGAGAAGTCGCCGCCGTGCATTAATGAACCAGTTGCACACCTGGAGAAGACAACAACAAAAAACCATGTTGTGAGAAAGCTGCATCACATGGCTCATTTATGTTCTGCCTTGCAATTTAAAAGAAGATCTGCTGGTACACTTATCCCCAGGTGCACTATGCACCTGTGTTTTCAACAGAGAATTCAAAGGGTAAACACTAACTATCACACCCATGATTTCACACCAGGGGCTGTTTATTTCACACCATTAGAATTTCCTGTTTACCATTTCACCAGTGCAGAAATGAAAACACAGCCCTCTAAAGACCTAAACCCAAGATTATGATCATAGCTCAAACTTTGAGAAGCTAAATAATAACTTTCCTGCAAATGTCTAGTTATGACTTATTACAAAATAATTTTTAATAGAAATAGATTTCTTTTGTCATAGCGGTAATCACTGTCATCTTTCTCTTGTTTTTTCCTCAGTCCTCCAGGCTAGTCGTAACTGGCTCAGGGAGGCTTGTAGCTAACTATGTAAATGAGTCTGCATTGTTCCCAGACAGCTGGGATGGAAAGGGGCTGGAGAGAGGGAAATTCCTGTCCAAGTGTCTCAGCCAAGCCCACAGCACACTGTGAGTGAATTTACTCATGTTGTCTCATAGACTTTAATGTTGCAACATCAAGCTGGTTTAAATGACCTTCACTGTTTGTGTGTCATGTTTTGTTTGCCATCTGCGCAGGAAATGATTCATTCATTTTAAAACTTGCGTCCTCTTTAGTTTTACAGTGGTCTGTTGACACTCATAAGCTTAGGTAATCACACTTATGTCCATACCTGCAGTGTGGAGAGTTGAGTCTGCTTGGACAGGAGAGCTTTCTCCTGTTCAGAGGGGTAGGCGTTGTAACGGTGCTCGTACAACCAATCCCTGAGGATTTGAACAGACTCCTTAGGCAGGTTCCCCCTCCGTTTCCTCTTCCCATTGCTGCCCGTGCTGGAGGACAGATCTAGAGGGGCATCTACGCTGTCCTCGTCATCCGTCTCACTCGCTGACAGCATCATTAAACCTGCGAAAGTGAAGACAAAAAAAAAAGAGCGTGAGTGTAGGACAAAGAAGAATATGTATCCTCTTATGTCAGCCACCCTGTTGTCAGTCTCCCAGCCGCTCTGCCGCAACCGTTTACCAAACGCAAGCTGTCTGGGAGGCAGCTGATGTGTCAGAAGCAAGCTGTCAAGTTCAGCCATGTGATTCATATAAGAAGCGAGGGAGGGTATGAGGAGGAAGAGGAGGAAAAAGGGAGAGGGGGGTGGAGGAGACGACGTCACAAAGGCTTGTCTGACGCGGTGTCAGTTATAAAACCTGCCTCGACAAACACAAGCCAGGTCTACTGCAGGCTGAGAGCACACCTTGCACGCTTGGATACGTAAAGTGCACTATGCTGACCACACAAAAATCACTGTGTAAAAGGAGACTTTGTTTTGAAGAACGGGAGCACTGTATTTGCAAAGATTAAAGATCTGGCATCCTTTTTTTTTTTTTATTCAGCATTTTAAGTCATGTCTAATTAAAGTCAGTCACGATCAAACAGGATTTGTGCCACTGAATTACTTTGGATGTCAGCACCGACATACCCATATATTACCCATATAAAACAAAACCGCTTATAAACAGTTTGTAAAACCTAGTTTGATCATCTATTTAAAACTAGAGTTCTGAATCCAGCTAATTGTGATATTAATAGCACAGACAGTAAGGTTAAGCAGACACAAATTGTGACTATTTCTTCTTCTGTTGAGTGAAAATGATTTTTAGTGTGATGTTTAGGTCACTTCTTACATATGAATATCAGCAATATGCAAAAAGCCCAGATGCCTTAAGAAAATGAAGAAACTAGAAATAATATTTTATACTTAATCCACAACATTAGGCCGTCTGATCTGGTGCAAACTAGTGGGAAAGGACTAAGAAAGTTCCCAAGTTCCTGAGCGGCCAACAGGATGAGGTAATTACGTAGGCTGGAGAGAGGGGAAGGGGGAGGGGAGACCTGTTGCAAATCAGCGTCTCCAGACTAAACAAAAGAATCTAAGGCTGCGTGGTTCTTTGTATGCAATTCAAAAGTTTCTACACGCAAACAGTGACTTCTCCATTAACTTCAACCTCACCGAAAACCCACAGTACAATAGTGTGGTCAGAAAAAGTGTTTTAAGCCAACGAAGACACAGGTTTTTGTAAGTTTAAACAACTTGTAACAGATTTTCTATTGTGTGTGTGTGTGTGCGCGCTGCACCACGAGGTCCGTGAATGTAACAAGCCAACATCAACTTCCCACAATGAGGTCAGGATGAACATTAGCCTACATTTGGATTTATGTACAATTTAAAGGTGCGGAAGCTATTTCCGTTCTTGCCAGACAGTTAAAAAGACTCCGTTTTTCAAACTTGCACGCTGTAAAAACGTAAACTTAAAACTCTTCCAACTCACAACAGTCGCTTGACTTTAACTTGTCTCATCACTTTTCGTCGAACTTCGACACGAATGTAGCCTTCGTCAGTCAAATTACAGTTCCTTCAAACTCAAGGGAAGCCTCGTTTAATCCAATTTTGACATCTTTGTTGCGCTTTAAAGTTAGCCTAATTACATCGTGACATAACAAAACGACACAGTCTCGCCATATCGTGTCAAAACATGAATAAAACACATACACAAGTCGTCAGTGGTGGATAAATGTAGCTATATCGACTTTTGACATCGCGCCAGCACATGGCAGAAAAAGCCCCCTGTCATGTCTGGAAGGGAAACAATAGACTGCATGGTTTGCATATGAGGGAAATGGCTCTGTTAATTAAAAAAGTCTCCGCTTACTTAAAACTCATTTGACAAATTCTATCGCAAGCATCCCACCGACCTTTTTTCGTCTTCATCTCTGTTCGAAAATGCCCACTTTTTCTTCGTCAGGCGCAGAAGAAACGCGTCTCTTGCGCTGCTGCTGTGTTTTTCTTCTTTCCTCCAGATATCCCCAGTGTGTATCCGAATAGTCCTAAATCCTTATTCATCTAAATCTTTCGTTTTCTCCTTTTTCGACTTTTCCAAAAAAGAAAATCTCTTGTCGTCGTCCTTGTTTGGAGTCTTGAGGGGGCGGGGGGTACCTGAGATCTCTGCGTCCCGTCGGCTCAAAGCGCTTTTCTCATTGACTGTGTGTGTTTGATCCTGAAACTGGGTGACAGCTATCTTTGACAGCTGCGTGACTCAACGCACAGAGATCCTCCCACCGCGCGGAGGGCAGAGGAAAAATCTCTGACATCAGCGCGGCTTGTTCCACTGACATGGATACAGTTGAGCTTAAAAACTGCTGCAGACCCCGTAACAAAACCAAACAAACATCCACGCCACTCCACACACACACACACACATATGTATATATATATATATTAAATGATGATCCAGAAAAAGGCGTTGAATTAGGCGGGCTGTGCGAATGACAACAACAACAACAGGCTGGCGGGGAGCACTGCAGACCTCGTGGTAACATCCACCACAAATGATAACTAAATCCAAACATTATTGCTACACGCTACACTTTTTTATGTTTAACAAATCAAACAGAGATTGCCACTGATCGTTTTTATACACCATTAGTTTACGCGTGTGCTTTTTACGGGTAACCTGTGTTATGATTTTTTTTTTCTAATTATAGAATCAAATTCATTACAATAAGCAGCCATTAGTATGTTTATGTAGGACCAGCAAATCGCGTGTGCTGCACTTTTCCCCTCCCGTGTTGCCTCTACAGTAGCTCGTTTTTCTGTATGTAGAAAAGCAGTAGCATTTGTGTCATTTCCTTTTTAATACTGCCATTATATAAATGCCAATTTCTCCAATTCCTCGCGGCATTGAGGAAATGTGTCAAATACAGTATGTGAGGGGGTGTAGTCGGGGGAGGTTGAGTCAGTCTTGTAGCTGGAGTTTAGTGCATCAGCTCAGGACGCTGGAGACAACAGCGAAAGAAACGATCAATGCCTTCATTTGTATGCAGCGCACAATCTTGCGACAGCTGCTATAGCATAGTGTGTTTGCATGCATTTGTTCCAGACAGCCGTTCATTTCTCCCCCCCTCGAGCTAAATGTCGCCTCCGCGTGTGGACATGTGGTACTGTACTTGAATGCAACATAGCATGACAAATATAAGGTCCTCGGATTCCCCCTGGTGGTTATTATAGAGCTGTGCCTCTGCTGACAGACTGCTACTGTATTAACCCCCTGATGCTGAATTTCAACAAGACCTTCCTTCAAGAAAAAATATTATTTATCTATAACAATATATTAATATATTATTAATTGACTGAGGTAATATCTATATTGAACGCACACGGTCTTTGGAAACACGTGTAGCACGACTCACTGTTTCACACCGGACACATTCATTGTATTAAAAATAGAGATGTGAGCAAGTTGAGGCATGCAGCAGTTTTCTTTTGTCAGCAAGTCGGTATCAACCAGTTCCTCTGTTATACGTCTTACAGCCGCGTTATTAGTTGAGAGGTTATCAAACAAGTCATTTGACTGACGCATCAAATCCTTCAACACTTGTCGATTTGTGGACGTACACGCCTCAGTCAGGACTTGAAAAGGGAGATGCGTTAAGTCTCCTGCAGACAGCAAGAGCGATACCGGAAAACGAGTAGTGTTTATAAAATAATAGTTCAAACTAGTACTTCTCTTCCACAGCATTTGTTTCTAGACATGATATCAATATGTATCTGCTCGTTTTTCCTTTGTGTCAGTCCGTTGAAAATTATAGGTATAATTAATTATATTAAACTTTCTGTTTTGTTCCATTCCTGTCTGTTAACCAACACTATTGGTCTGTTAAACTTAAATCGCATTGTCATTTTCATTCCTATTTCCATTTTCATATATCCAAAAGGAGGAAAAAATGTGAGCCTGACAATTCTGCTTGCTTATGGATTTTGATGAGGTTATTAATTGTGAACCTGATGATGAAGCTGTTTCTTTAGATGATGTTCACCTTCCTGTGGTAGCACTAAGTGATTAACACAACAGCAATAATAATGTTGAATATTGTGTTGTTTAGTAAAACAACACATTTATTCAACATTTCATTGCTGAATAAATGTATTCTAAATGTTTTATGTGCATGTTGATCACACCTTTATGTCATGCATGTATAGGTAACCTGCACTGTCTATACAATTCAGCTTAAACCCCTGGACTTCACCAACAACTGATCTCAATTTATTTAATTATGTATGTACTAAATTTAATCTGCTGTAGCAGTGATGATTTAGTTGTCCTGTTGTGTATCACTGTAAAAAAAAAAGTCACTTTGAATCTATTTAGATTAAGTGTTAAAGCATAATAAAACACGCACTATAACATGCATTTTGCACACTGCTTATGTTATAACAAAATCATGTTGTAATACGTTTTCAGTGCAGAATAGCTACAGTGTAGCTAATGTTTAAATAAAGTAGTCGTCACTAACGAGTGTTTCACTTGAGTGGACTATTTCTTTAGAAACATTGTCAATACCTTTTTTATTTTGAAAGCATCTAAACGGAAGTTATTTTTGTTTCCTTGTGTCTGACTTGACTGCAGGCAGGGTCCTGTCTAAGTCTAAAATTAGGGGGGCACCTCAATGCAAATGACGCAAGAAGGCTAAAGTGGACAGTCCGGTCGTCTCTGTGTGTCAGCGGTGACAGGACTTAGGACCATGGAAACGTCCCCTACAACTTTGCTGTTGTTGATGACATGGAGGGTATTTTTAGCTGCTGTTGTCATGTTTTCGTAACAACCCGGCTGTGGCGTTCAGTATAAAGGACTCTTTGAAAATGCAGTTGTACAACAGTGCGCTGACACACTACCCAAAGTCGTCTTGCAAAGTTACAATAACTTTATCGAGCGGATCCGAGCGTTTGAACGGGACAACACCAAGTTCCTCCGAGGCTGACAAACCTGGAGGTATACCAGCAGACACAAGTTCAACGGCCAACGAGGATCCGGCGAGAGAGACTACTTCTTCCGCAAACATGCCTGCCTTTTCGTGTTACGAAGCTTCACCTATGAGGCCAGTTTACTTCACGTCGACTGCTGAAATATTAATCAGCAGACCCGATGGAGTGGAGAGGTCTTTTCCTGTCCATATCATAAGAGAGTCCGAAACCAAACCACCTTCCCCTAACTCTCATAAGGTGGCAAGAATCCTCTGTAATGATTGTGACTCTGATGTGATAGGGAATTTGATAGATCATCTGAGAAATGGGACAGATGAGCTTTTCCCTGACTGCCCAGAGCTGGTTGGAAATCACCTTTTCAACACTAACAACACCTGTGAACCCAGAATAGAAGAATACGAGAGGACAGAGGGACATTCAAGTGAGGATAATACAGCTTCAGTGACTAATGCTCACTTTAGAAGCAATGGATGGGACTTACTGCATGAAGTGGAGCCAGTTCCCTCCAGCACAGCTCAGCCTGAAGACCTCATCAATGAAGACTTCAGTGACCTGAGCAGCGGCAAAGCTGCTCCAGCAACAGATGAGAGACGGGCCTTTGAGCTCAGTGTTCTGCAGGAGTGTCCTCCACAGAGGTGTCAAGAGAAAGGGGATATTAACGACAAAGTCACCCGGTACCTGGCTGAAGTAGAGAAACAGAACAAGTACCTGCAGGAGAAGCACAAATACAGGTACCACATCATTCCAGATGGCAACTGTCTGTACAGAGCTGTGTGCAGAGCTGTGTACGGGGACCAGGCGAGGCACGGGGAGCTGAGGGAGCAGACGGTGCACCACATCGCTGACCACCTGGACGAGTTCAACCCAATCATCGAAGGGGACGTTGGGGAGTTTCTGATCAACGCGGCGCAGGATGGAGCCTGGGCCGGGTACCCCGAGCTTCTCGCCATGAGCCAGATGCTGAGTGTCAACATCCACCTGACAACAGGGGGGAGCTTGGAGAGCCCCACTGTCTCCACCATGGTGCACTATCTCGGGGAAGAGGATGCTTCCAAACCAGCTATCTGGCTGAGTTGGCTCAGCAACGGTCACTACGACGTCCTCTTGGACAGGTGTCTCCCCAACCCCGAGTATGAAGACTGGTGCAGACACTCACAGATGCAGAGGAAGCGAGATGAGGAACTGGCCAAGTCCATGGCAGCCTCGTTATCCAAAATGTACATTGAGAAAAATGGATGTGCGTGAAAGAAGTGTGTTGAAAATTAAAGGACGCACACTGTTTCAGAAGAGTGTAGAACGGCTGTCTGATTTTCTATAAATTATTTTTTTATATTGTGAGAGAAGTGCAGTGCACATACTTCTGATTTTTGTATATGCCAGTGTCTCTGAAAGTGTTTGAAAATGTGTGCATTTTTTTTCACTTATTGTTATTCTTATTCTTATTGACTTAGCCATTGTTTTTGCATAAAAGTCTCATACAATTGAGTCAGAGAGTTTGTGTCTGAGGACAATTCATACATTTTTTTCTGTTATTCCAGTTTTTAAGAAGTAGAATATTAAAAAATGGTTTGAAGAAGTCTGATTTAGATTGCGTGCTCATTGCTTGATTATCTGTCCCTTGCCTATATTTCCACACTGCTGTAGGGCTATAATAATGTCACCTATATCAATATTGGATCCATGATTCGACATAACCAAAATGGGATCCATCTATTAAATTGAATCAAGGCAGGGCAGATGATGTGATGTGTGCTGCCCTCATGCTCCTTCTAAAGTGAAAAGTTATGTTTGGAATTTATGACATGGAGTAAGCCTGGAGCCGTCCAGTCCGGTCAGACAGCAGAACTCGGTGTATTAAGTGACTGTGGTCTCAGTACACAGATCAGCAGGGGACCTGTTCTGAGTCAAAGCTACATGGAAGTTGAAAGCTAAAGGGTGAAGTGTCATAGAGCAGCACAGACATGCAATGCCACTGTAGTTTGTGTGTTTGTCTGTTTGGTGTGTGCCTTTAATTAAATGAATTCCTCACAACCAGCTTACTAACACTAAAATGTGATACAGCCTAGATTGATTCTTTTGTTACAGTTTTACTTTATTTTTCTTTAAGTGATCTAGGGATATTTGCAGTATTTTCCTTTGGAGAATTTCACCGAATTTATGAGGGAGCAAATTAACAATAAAGAAGTAAAGTGCAAGACGAACAATATAGGCAACCATTAAAATGAAATGTTGATCACCAGTGGGCTACAGTTCAGTGCTGCTCACTACTACCTTTGTACAACTCACAAAATGATTCAGCTCTGTTGTGATCTTTGTGGCTGACTGTTAAAAAGTGTTAACTCCTAAGGTTTATGAGTTGTCAATGAGATAGACCCAATTGTGTGCGTGAGAATTAAAAAAAATTCTACTTTGCCACCTGGGTTATCATCTCTTGACCCCTGGGGAACACTGTTACATGTATTTGTGTGTGAGATTTTGCTGCAGTTGTTCAGGATTGCATTTAATGAAGGTAATCATTATGATTTGTACAGCCAATTTCTGCTGCTGTAGGATTCCAGCCAGTTTATAACGTTGCACCTTTCTTCCATTAGGTGGCATTGCAGCCCCCCATATAGTCTTGAACCAAGTTAATGTATTATTGATGAAATTTGTTCTGTTTCCAAATGATTGCAATATACCTTCAGACTTCCACGGCGCTGCATGTACTGCATAATTTTCTGACTTCTGTAAACAACTGGTTCAGGCTTAGTAGGAGCTGCTGGTGCAAATTCGGGAAATCAGAAAGTTTGAATTGAATATTAAAATGACCAAAGTTTTTTGATATGGAATAAAAACTGCCAACTTTGTTTCAGCTTCCTGATTTGTCTGTTCCATGTGGTCCCACAACACACGTGGCTGCAATATTAATGTAAAATCAGCACATTAAGGTTTCTACTTAAACTTTAATAAATGTCATTATGCATCTTTTCCCTGAAAGCTTTATGGTGATGACGTAATCCTGCAGTCTTGTGGACGCTAGGAAAAACAGTTTTCATCTTTTTTTTAATTTTTTGCTGCTGGGGGAGGGAAAGTGCCTCCCCCCGCCTCGGTGTGTGTGTCGTATATGGAACTTAGGCTTCAGAGCAGAGGGCAGGTGAGTGTGGACCGAGCGGGTTTCTTCACTGCAGCACTGCCACACAGTCCGCGCAGAGGGAGCAGAGGGAAAGTCAATGACAGACGCTCCTCACCGGTGTGCGCAGCGGGTCTGATTCCAAACGGACGGGGACGCGATCACGTCGTCGCAGTTCAGGCCCGGTGCTCGGAAGTTACCGGATACTTTAAAACAACCAGGGAAACTGAGAACACAGTCGGTGGTCGTGGGACTCTGACCCAGAGAGGCGGTATCGAACATGTCGGGACACCGGGTGCAGTTCGCAGACCTTCCTCCGAGTGATCACAAGGGAAGTCCCAAATTCCACAGTAAGGAAAACTACTCAGCTGCTTAATCTTTACTGAGCTTGATTTCATTACTAACACAAGACAAAAGTGAACACTTGAAGTTTTGTGGTTGATTTCTAGGAGCAGACTTCTGCGTAGTCGTCAACTATTTCATACTAACATTTAGTAATAGGAGGTAAATTGAGTTAATGCTGCTCTCCCATATCCTCCATAAACATCAAATGCTTTAACATCTGTATGCCAAAATAACATTAACATTTTAAAATGTAGCTGTTAATAAGTAGATTTTCTTTACTGTGTCTGAAAACTTTATTTGCTGTCTTATCTAAAAATGCCCTTTACGTGCTGCTGCTGGGCTTTTCTCCTCAGGTCTCCTCAGTAAGTGTAACACTTCTTGTGCTCTGTCTTAGTAAGGTGATGCTCACTTTGAGATGCATTTACTGGCCACTTCACTCTATGCCAAACTCTGAGACATATAACTACGCTTATGTGCTGCTGAGATGGTTTAAAGATGTGTCCTTCTGATTGCATGTGAGGTGCGACAGTGTCAGTTGTTCCTGCCTCTGCTGCTATGTGCTGCAGTGTATACACTACAGCATGGGACACGGTGAAGCTCAGCTCATCTCCATGGTGACAGGTTGAGTGACGGGACACGTGAGCAAGGACACAATAGGAAATAGCCCGTTTGCTGCAATGCTCTCCACAGGGGTGCATCTACCATTCCTGGTTAAAAGCCGTGCTGCTGTCGAGATTTAATGTAAATCTTCATTCACTCCTCATAGTAGACGCGTGAAATACATTTAACAACTGGACAGCAGCAGAACAGTGACTCATTCATCACTCAACCCACCATAGTCACCAGTGATCTTGGTGGGAGCTATAGTACAGCAGATATGAGTAGTGTGTTTGTCAATGACAGAATCCAGCTCTGATGTAGTGCTGCTGCTGGTGGTGGTGCTGTTCCATTTACTTGAGTTAAGGCAGTAATTTGCAACATCTAGAGTATGTTTTGATGTTTTGGAGATTCATTGTTGTGGTGTCCCCACACTGGACTAATGGCATTGGGTGATTTGTTTCACCAGGTTCACATTTTCCATTTTGACCAGCATCCCTTAGATTTTAGATTTAGATAAAAAAAAGTAATTAGAGTGTGACTCTTCCTACACTAAGGTGAATACAGCATTCGTTACATTTTGACGTGCTTTTTGCTTTGAAACAGGTCGTCTGAGAGCTGCACATTGAATTTCTAAAACAATCATATGTCTTTCAATAAGCTGCTTTACACCCCGGGCAGCTGCACTCTCAGCCACGATGTTCATCATCTCAGGTTTCCAACATTATTTGAAGATTACGACAATTCTCATGAAGAGAGGGTGGAGAACATCCTCAGCTCAGTCACTTAACTTGATCTTCACAAAGAGCAGCTCAAGCCTCTCTGGTTTGCTCTCAGCCAAGAAGTTCTCTTAACTGATGTTGTTACTGTGGCACATATGTCTTCCTCCGTCTGCCTAAATCAGTCATGTCTTTTTGTGCACCAAGCCAAGTTAATTAAATTGATTTGTTATGAGTCCAAATTTTCTTTTATTCCACAGCACTCCATCAGACTTTCTTTCAACAGCCAACTGCCTGTAGTTTGTAATATCAGTGGGAACATCACTTTCCCCTTTCTACACATGCATTTTCTAAGCACGTATGTGTCTATCTATGCATATATGATTAGGTACTTAAAAGAGATTATATGAATAATCAAGACCTACTGAAACTAGATATGATGCCAGTTTAGTTACAAATTGAATCTCAGAGGACATCCAAGTATTACAATATGAGAATATTGTATGTTAATATGCAGTCTGTAATGATCACATAGTATGTTACCATATTATACTATATGATTAAACGGAATATATTCACCGTGTTAAGTATTCCAAACATACTGTGTGGTTTTGAAGTGTTGACTGAGGGTGTGTTGAGTCGCACCTATCTAGTAAACAGTTTTAGTGCTGTCTTACCTAATCACTGCAGTAAACAAGATATTTGCATTGATGCTACTGATGATGACGACATTTTTAAACCAAAAAAACAACCAGGTTGAACAACTTGTTTGTGCAACATTTATCCTGTGCTATAGGTATTCTGAACGTGAACACACCTGAGTAATATCTTTAGTGCTGTAAATAAATTATGTAAAGATATTTCCACTTTCAAATGTTATACCTTACCTGACATTACTTTAATGAGAAGTTCTAAAATAATATCACAGCACAATATTTGTTACTTGCCTAAAAGTTTGTCTTTCACAATAATTAGGTGCTCATCATATCTACCTAAATAAATAGGAGACCGTGCAGTGCCGCTGACTCTATTAACCCATTTTGTGCCTTCTAACTACATTATTGAAATCACTTATCAGTGTTTCTTTATCAGGATGTCCAGAATGAATAATAAACATGGCTGCTTGTTATCATACTCTCAGTCCCTATGTGATTCACAGGGGAAATGTGAAATGTCATAGGGGAATGATAATCACAGAACGTGCTTCTTTATCAGCTTAGGAATGCAGATGGTGTCTGTGTCAGAGTCAGGCTTTAGAGAACTCCTCAGTGCCACTTACAATTGTCCACGAAAATAAGCCAAATAGACATGAAGGTAAGGATAAAGCTTGGCCTTAATTTTCTAAGACATATTTTCTATAGATAGTTCACTCACCACTAATAATGTCATTTTTTTTAGTGTGCTGCTTTCCTCTCAGAGAAGGTTTCATTTCTTGTAGGCGTTCTGCCTCACTGAAGATGCTGATCACATTTGATAGGTACTTGAGATGATCCCTCTGGAAATAGCCGAGCCCCTGAGATGCTAAACAGCTGTTTTCACAGCAGATTAAAAGCTTGTCCCTTAAGGGCTCTTAATTATAAAACACAAAGATTTAAGCGTACTCTGTAAGAGTGGTATCCTGTTGTTTTTCTAGCTTTAACTGGGGATAAAAGGCAGTAACCTTGATATCCATTTAGTTTTTTCTTGCTTGAATACTGAGCATACTTTTGAATCACAGAGCCTGTGTGAATGAGGTTCAGCGGTAAAGATATTTTCTGCATTATTATCTCATCAATATTTCCTTCAGCTTTTATATATTATTGCAGCAATTGTTGATTCATGCTGTAGTTTCTTTTTTTGAGACTAGTCACTGTGCTGAAAGGGTCATTTATGATTGAGAAAATGGAAATCAAAAGGCTTACAGTCCTTTGAAAATAACCTAGCATACTTTAGGATCATCTTTTAAAATCTATGACTTTGTATTTAATCTCTAACGCTTCGTTTTCAGTACATCACACTGCATTGTATCCATTTACTACTGACCTTTTCATATCTTTCCAGCCGCTTTATTCAGTAGATCTGGTTCTAATGTTACATATTCAAGAAAGTGAAAGCACTTTGCTTCTGTTTGGCCTATTCTTGTAAAAACATTACAGAGTGTATTCTGACATCTGACATTTTCTTTCCTTATAAAGCATTTGTGAGAAAGGAAAGTTAACATAAAGGTCATTCTTGAGAAACAAAGTGGAAGGAGGATGACATTTTGAAAAGACAGAAAAAAGACCAAACATCAGAGATTTACTATAACAGGGCAACATATTGTACAGTAGATGGTATCTAGTTTTGATCCTGGTTGAGTCATCATCTTTGTCTCACTGAATGATTTTGCATAACAAATTTTTGCATGCCTAATGAATTATCCATCCTCTCCTGACTTCTTTGTCTCTCCAGCAGCGGGATGCCGGTGTTTTATTGAAAGAGGTTTTCGACTTTTTTTTAATTCATTTTTTTGTTATTGATTTGCCTTCATGAGTTCCTTCCTGAAGAGGATGCAATGAAGTATCTATAGTTGTCTCAGCTTGAGCAACTCATGTCAGTGCAAAATTTCAGATATGAAGTATAGAGAGATACTGAAGTTCACCTTTTCAACAAGTGACACATGGACCTCTCAGCACAGGTACTTAAACTCTCAGGGCCTTTGGACATCACAGCCTTGTCATTCTCACTGCTGCTCTCTTGTTGCCTGTGGAATCAGCTGAGCAGTAAACAAATACCTCTGTCTTGTTTACAGTAATCTTAAATCTCAGAGGATCTGAGGCCTGATAATACACAGTTGGCAGTGTAGACTGTTAAAATGATGACTCCCAAAGGGTGCCACAGCTCTGCACAATTGTCATTCGCCCGCCCTGAGGAGTGGTCTTGTAATATCTATGTTTCTTTATTGGTGATTAGAGACAATCTGGTTGTATTTTTGTGCTGTTAGGATACAGGGTGTAATAACATTCTCTGTATGCATTTCCCAAGTACTAATGATGCGTGATGACAGCCCTGATGACATTGTTTATTTTAAAGGAGCAATGAGAACAAAAAATTGATTTGGACACAGATGAGTGCAAAGTCAAATAACCTCTGCTTTGATGTTGCAGCAAGGTTATGTTCAAAGAAAAATATCAAATAGGTATGTTGGGGAGAAAATGAGGCAGTGTATACGTGAGTGAGGTTGTTCGCTGATGCTTAATATTAAGTGTGTGTCTGTGTGCTTATGTATGTGTGGTTACCTGATAATTAGGCTTATCTGAGGCCCGTCTCCAAACTCCATACTGATGACACTGAGTATTTTATTTTCCAGCTGTGACTTTATTGACTTTACAGATCAATCACAAGATCTAAGTCCCTGCTTCAGCGGTTGGTCTAAGCAAACACACACACACACACACACACACATTTTAACAAAAGAACTCTTGTGTCTGCAGACCTCATTGTTATCATTGAAAAAGATGTTTTCTCAGCCTTTTTTTTTCATGTAAAAAAAAAGTATGAAGATAAGATTTGGGAAATACACTTTTTAATTTTCTTGTGATCAGTTACATATGAAGCCTCAGCCAGCATCCCATTGGTTTAGCTCAGCATTTAAGTTGTGCGCATGTGTATACACCCTTCCTTAGTGGCCTACATGCATGTATGTGTGTGAGCCTTGAGTCCATGTGTTGTTTTACTATTTAGACATGATCTATACAAACTAAGATCTCTGAGACAAATATTTTAACAGAGCTGATGAAGTATAATAGAAACCAAAAACACACACACACATGCCTGAGCACATTTTCTCAGCAACAAACTGTATTTGATAAGTCCCTCTTGATTACAAGTAATTTATGCTCACTTAGGTGAAGACAAGCCATCTGACATCACTCATTTAACATTCCAAACATTTTGCTTCAGTATCTAATTTGATAACTGAGCTTGTGGATAGGAGAAGAATCCACTCCCAGTCAATAACCACAAGCCACTCCTGTCAGTGTGATAAATGGGAGGTTTAGTGCGAGGATACAAGTGGGTGTTTATAAGTGGATGGGACGCCACTGATTGGGTGCGGTCACAGTCAGGGACTGTGGGAGGAAAACATACATCCCGACAGTGCTGAGAAGTTTTGTGATGACCCTATAAAACGTTTTTCTCCCAGACCTGACGAAAAATACCTTCAGATGCAGTCATACAGAAAATATCTGTTCCAAGTTCAATTTTTTATCAGAAAGAAAAGTGAATGGCAGAATAAGCAATTACCTATTGCTTTATCAGCATATGTTGTCTAAAAATCTTTATCAGCAGTATACCCAATGTGAGAATGAGGAAATGAATATAGGTGGTGCTGTCTGCAGTGAATTATTTGGCACTTCCTGTGAATTTTCAGGTCAAGTTAGACTAATGCACTTTACTTCCTTTAAAGTCTATGAAATACCAGCTTGCCAATAAGTGCAGAGCTGCGGTGTTTGCATCAGCAAATGGTTGTGGATCCTTTGATCCTAACTGTAATCTGAAGACAAAGAAGTGTTTTTAAATTAAGAGCCTTTTCCAACCAGAGAGTCACCAACCATATTTACTGAGTAAATGCGCTCAGTCAAGCTTCTTGATTTGAAGAACAAATGATTTCTCATTTCTCATTGTAACCAACAAGAAAAATATATTTAAATTACTGTACAGAGTCTTTCCTTTATCTTATCATAGGACTTACATCAGCTGCAATTGATGAAATACTAATATTTAATAAGCAAATATGATATTCTGCCTCTCTGTGATGTATGTGTAGCTGAATGCTGCAATGATGCAGACTTGGCTGTCAGGAACCACTGCAAAGGCCAGCAGTTGTGTAAGAGATTTAATGGCTGAGCCTGGGAGTCTAAAGAGGGGGCAGCAATCACCAGACCTTTTGGCAAGGTCAGCAAGGTTCTTTACTCTCTGCTTCTCTCGTTCAGTCACTCTGTTAGTCAGCCTAAAAGATATTTTGGAGCTTTCCAGCCTCTAGACACTGTATTTTATGATTGTGCCTGCCAAAAAAAATGCTTTTAATTATATTTTGTTTTGATTTATATTGCTTATATTGCCCATAATTTTTAAGCACAGTGAATAAAACAACAGTTTGATGATATTTTTTATCTTTCAGTTTGTTAAGTAGGATCAATTAAAGCATGACTTTTGTCTGCTGTCCTCTGTTTGAACTGTAAATGAATTTTTATTCACACATTAGTGCAGAATTGTACTTTATTAAGGCCTGGGTAACTCCTAACCACAGCATAACTGCTTGAAACCTAGATAGCGATACACAGATGTATGTGTTTGTGGGTGCATCCATGTACAGTACTCTATGTGCCTGTTTGTGTGTAGGTAGATCTGGCATTTATTGTATATTTTTGCACTTTGCTAATTTAAGTTTGGGCCTTTGGGTGTTTCAAGTTGTCTTCTTGTGTTTATGTCCCAGTTTGGCCAAATGAAGCAGGAGTGTGTTTGACGCCTGCTGTGTCTGTGATAGAAACAGCCCCTTCAGTGTTTGGACCACCAGGGCAGAATGTACAATATTCTCAACACTGCTTTTCCTTAAAATATAACCAAGAGGTGTGCACTGTTCATAGTTTATTACCTCTCATGAGAAATGCTTAAGGGTCTATTTGTATGGGGAGTTGACAGCCTCAGCTAATCAGCCCCAGGGTGAGCAGCAGACTCAACAGTGTAACAGCAGAAAACCTGAGAGGTGGTCTATTTCACTTTTTGTTTTGCAGGTTTCAGTTTTTTCTTTGTTGGTCAACATTGTTGTTGTTACATTTGTTCATATGGAGCATTTTAGTGTCTTTCAGCTTGTTTTTCATTCGTTTTGATATATTTACTGGATGATGCTGCTCACAAAGTAATCATTAGCATTTCAATGGTTTTGAAATAATGAATTGCTATAATATTGACTAAAATATTGAAATATTATTGAAAACGTATGTTTTTTAAGCCAATTTTAAGTCAACATGGAGATTTGTGTTTTCAAGTGTATATTAAATAAATAAAAGTAAAGTAATAAAAAATAAAGTACACACACTAGTTACCATTTAACCACAGCTGCTAGTTATCATCTCCTGCATTTCTCCCTCCAGCAGAAAGCTTGTTCAGCAGTGGCCAATCACAGAGGTGAGAAGTTAGTTCAAACTTTCCACTGACCTTCAGGACCTTAAAGTACTCCAACCCTTGAGTCACCCAAGCCCTCAGAACTTGACACTGAATGGCGCCCAGAGTTTTAATATCACGGGGATTGGGGTGCTCCTGAATGATAGAGGTTTGGGGTTGGTCTTTGATGTTCTTTGTGCTTCTTAATGAGGATCAGACTCTGGGGGTTTTTGGCCAAAGCCCTCCCTCCTCCTTCTTCCATTTGGAGCAGAGGGCCAGCAAAGATTGAAGGACCAGTGTACTTCAAGAGAGGAGGATTTTTTCCTCTCCTTTTCCCTTCTATACATTTCTCTCCCTGTCTTTCCTCTCCCTGCACTTCTTTCTTTAATCAGCCTCTTTGGCACCCAGACTCTGTGTGTCAGAGTGAGTTCATCAGTTCACTAAAGAGGCCTTGGCCCAGATGAATCAGGCCTCTGAAGTCTTTTCATCAGCACCTTGGGGAAGCTGGAGGTGTGGTTAGGGAGACTGAGTGTGCGACACAGCACAGGAAACACACCCAGGGGGGTCCAACTCAGTCTTGACTGGACATGCACACTAAAACATGTGTGTACACAAACCTGTGACAAGACGAAGGGTCAGGGCAGATGTCATGGAAAGGGTGGACCTCCTGACCCAATCTGAAATCTGAAATTGAAGGCCAATCAAAAACACGTGTGTGCCAGTGCTCTAAGTTGTCTTTCCTGTTGAAAAGGCACATTTAAGAAATGGGAAACAAAGACCCAGTATAGTGTTACTGCACTTTGGAGTGCTGTTGGCAAGGAACACTTGCTTGGAGAATGTGATTTAGTCTTGTCAAACCAGAGCCTGTACCCACGTTAGTTAGTGGTTGTGAAACATTTTCTTAGAGTTTGCTCATCCTACAGAACCTAATAATAAATCTTTTATTAATTGTTTATTTTCTCGCTTTAGGTGCTCATTATCCGAGTGTGTCTGGAGTTTCTTGCAAGGGTCTCAGTTAGAAGTACCTCTCTTTTGGGCTGTCAACAAAAAAGGCCTGCAGTTATTACTTGTGCCATTTATGCCAATTGGCCTAAGGTCAATTCTATTTCTAGCTGAGGAACTGGTCTGTTAATTCAGATTATTGCCATAAAGAAAAGCCGTAAAGATTGGAGCTCATTATTCCTGTAGAAATGTTTGGGCCATAGCATAAAGAAGAAAAGTGAAGCTTAGGAATCTGTATCTTTTCTCTCGAGACCAGCCCTGTAATGTTTTTTTTTGTCTTCCACAGCTGCACCTAACCCATTCAATTTTGTATCTTTCCCTCCGTCATTAATAGCCATTTTAGCCCCAATTTATTTTATACCACCTTTATTTTAGTGCTCTTATAAGCCCTTTTTGTGTCTTCATTACTTTTTGTCCCTTTGTGTCGGATGCTTATCTAAGTCCTATGTTTTCCCAGGCCCTGGCTGATGCTGTTGTTTGCTCAGCACATCTCTGCTGCTGACTGAAGCCTTGTGTATTTGTGAAGCAGTGCATGTGTGTATATGTGCCTGCCTTCTTGATTTTATGTTTAGGACTTCCTATTGTGTTCTGGCAAGGATGCTGGCGTTTGCTGTCATTGCATTTCATATGTTGCATTGTCCCTGCTGTTGCTCAGTCACCACTGGGACTTTAGGAACTGTATCCATAGCCATACACAGTCAGTATCTCATCTTTTCTTAGAATTTAACTGTTGATATCTCTCAACAGACTTGTATTTTTTTACACTTAAATAATAGACACATTAATAACATGCATATAAATAATCCCTAGAGTTGTTTTTACAATATTAAAGTTCATTGATGTACATTATTTGGATTCCAAACCAAGTTTAAAGGGCTTTAAGAGGTCTTTAATGTCATTTAGTACAAAACTTAGATATTTTGAAGGCTCTTACAGTATATATCCAAATTGCTTAATAGTATGGAAGCGCCTCAGAATTTGGGCTGTGCTATATGCTATCGTCCACGATATATCATATTTTTTTCCCATGATAATAATTTGTCATATTATGATATTGAAGATATAGTTGCATGATGACATGTTTGCACATGGGCAGATTAAGTGCCTATAAACACAACAAGCATGGTGGAAGGTAAAGCTCGCACATTGGAAGTCTGAAGAAGAGTTAATTCTCTAAAAAGGAACTTTCCCTGTCTTTTGGAAATGGTTCGGCAACAAATCAAACATGAATCAAACATCTAAAATTTAAAAGTTGTCAGAAACTCATACCGACAGAGGATGAAAATGTAAATCAAGTTTCTTTCACCACCTTGAGCACAAACACCAGCAATATTAGGAGGAGATCATGGAGATGTTAGACCAACAAACTCCTTTAATTCAGAAGGATTCTGTTTGCTAGGTTCTCCCTCAATAAAAGAAGTAAATGCTGGAATAAACTGACAGAGGTGGTGGTTATGATAAAAAATAGACTCTAGATACAACATTTTGTGAAAGAAATATTTCATTCATGGTCTATTTTTTGACCTGCTTAATTAGTTTAGTTTAGTATTTGTTAAAATATACTGTATATATTTGTTAATCATTGCTTGTGACCAAACAAATGTACCATGGTTCAATGAAATTTAATCTTTATATAAAATGGTAAAGTTAATTCTCACATGGGCAACTCTGTATGTATGCTCTAAGATTGGAATCTTTCTCGTCTCTACTCTTTGTTTCCAAGCCATTTCTAACCTCTAAACTCACCGTCACAACTTTTTTCTCACTTAGAGTTTTTCACTTTTGTCACTCTGTCTTGCAGTTGAGGACTGCAAAAAATGCTCAACAAGGAATGAAAGAAATGTTACATTCATTTATTTCTTGTTTTAATACATCCTGTTAAGTGATAACACATTACACGGAGGATGAGCTCATGCTTTAAATAAATCTATATAAGGTTTTATACAAACCTCTATCCTGTTAGTTGTAAAGATATATTTTTGCCACTGTTAAATTTCCATCATGAGTTTCACATAGTTCATTTCAGTCTAATTTACAACATATGTTTGTGATGTTGAGTGGAACTATATTCACTGGTGAAAGTATGCAAATTTATAGGAATGATAATCAGTCATTTCAAAGCTGTCAGCTTGGTTTAGAGACTCAACCCATGAAAACCCGCAATGAAAATGTAGTGTCTTGGCAAGGATGTGTACACACAGACATGCACACATGCAGATATACAGACACAGACACACAGGGATTAACCACAATTCTCCTGTGAGCGCAAAGACAAATTGCATTTTTACATATTAAAGGGCAAAACTGACATAGCTTCTGAAAGGAGGCAGTAAATTTGCGTACTCTACAGCTACTAAAAGGGGGTCATCAGTATAAAACATGAATTACTTCAGATTGAATAACTTCAAGATGAACTGATAGAGATGAAGATGATCAAGATGAACAAAAGCAAAACAAAACAAAGGAATCTCCAAACTAACCACCTGGAAATAAAACTATTTTGGTCTGGAATTTCAGGATTTCACTATTCCTAGTGTACATAGTGTTGTCTCCACTCATCATGTCTGTCATGTTTACATCAGATTAACGATTCTGCACAAGGATGAGCATATATTTTATTTTATGTAGATGAGAATATTTCACTATTTTGAAAGAGCCATGAGCAGAAGGAAACCAAGTTGCAGCTGTTCAAGCACAGAAAACATGATCATTCCTCCTCCATAATATATGAGTCACTAAAAGGCTCCTTTAGCTCCTCAAGCTGTTTACATGATGCTAAGAACAAGATCTAACAGATCTTTATGGTGGGGATGTGGCTGCTAGAGCATGCGGATGAATGTTTGTGTTTTTTTAATCAGATCAAATTTAGGTTCACTAACGATAAGCAGGTTGAATACAAATTTTTAAATGTCTCATGTTGGAGATTTTACCTGGAAAAACATACAGTATTTATTTAAGTATATTAGTAGTATACTTCTATAGTATACTTCTTTTTCTGTTTACTGAACACATGCATTTTGGTTATGTATTTGTGCCAAAAATATAATGAATTCAAATACTTTGGAAACCTAATACTAGAATATTGTTATCACAACATGTAAAGAAGTTCATTATTTTTTCTGAACACATCTAAACAGGGATGTTGTTTTCATGTTTTTACTGGTATGTTTGCTAAGAAAAACAAAATATACACAATGTCATGAAAATACATCCATTCATTACTATAAAAATCTTGACAATATAATTGTCTTACAATAGTTGTCTCAAGGTTCAAGGATCTTTGTTGTCATTTCGTGTTACCACACGGAACGAGATTTGTCCTCAGGTTTGGCAGCTTACAATTAAGCTATAAATTCCTAAATAAATAAACCTAAAAATACTCATAAATTGCTCAGTGCTTAAGGGACTATATAAAAATAAATAAATAAATAATACACGATAATACTATGAAGTTAAAAACTATTAAAAACAGAACAACATGTTAAGACAACTGAGCTCCCTTTCATAAGGTCTCTGATTTTATTCAGATTGTATTTGTATGCTTGTGCGTTGAGAGGCAAATACTTGTTTTAACATAAATATTTCTTATATTTTTATGAGCTTAATGATGTACAAATGCCGTTAATGTGGCTTGGCTTTTGTTCCCAGAAAGATGCTGCTATTTCGAAATCTATTAACTACGCTTCTCTGTCGTTTTTTTTTTTTTTGTGTCTCTTCCGCTCACTTCTTTCTGTCTCTGTCTGCAGTCCGCTGGCATTGAACTGAAAGTCAATAAGCCATAAAGTGAGTGGAGAAGCTTGTTATTTACATCAGTTTTAATGGAGAGGTGTTTTGTCCCACTTCATATCAATTTATACACTTCCAGCAGAAGCAATCAATTTGCCTCCAATAACACACCTGACAGACTGTCCAGATAGGAAGCTAAACTCTTCCTAAATGCTGAGGTGTGAAAGATAGGACGGGGCTGTGAGCTTAATGTGTAGGTGTTGCCTCTGGGGAAACTGGATGAAAATATGAGTTTAGAAGTCGACATTTCCAAACTGCGAGTTTCTGAGCATGTGAGTGCTTGCATGTTGAGGGTAAAAAGCAGGAATGATTCATAAGGCCACAGGGGGGCCCCAGAGACAGGACATAAGGAGGAAGAATTCATGATGACAGACTGGGGCACTTCATGCAGGATCTCTTCTCACTGAAAGCTGTAAAACAACTCAATGTTGACTCTCTATTCATTATTTCTGTATTGTTGTCTCTCATTATGTGAGCCGCATGAGGACATTTGAGGTAAATATTTTCTATTTTGGTATGTTTTAAAATAATCCTCTTATGGGTCCATGTCAAGAAGGGGCTCTACTTATTCCCAGGGACAGGACATCACCAAATTGAGATGCATGACTTTGTTCCCCAAAGCATTTCCTTTTTTGAGTGAGCTTTTCTAGTTATTTTTCCTCTTCTTGTTAACTACAAATTGAGCCTGTTCTATCACTGTGAATTATTTCCTAAATGATGCATGTCCTACCTTATAGGCATCTATTTCTATTCATTTCATCTCAGAAAAATAAGTCAACTTGCAGAAGCTCCTGCATGAGTCTGATGATCTATCACAATGCGTTTATTTCCAAATTCCCATTACAATTGCATGGTGCAGCGTGAAAAGGTCTAGATCGCTAAATCTCACTACTGATGTTTTTTTATGGTGCTCAAACATCCAGGATTTAAGATTTAGTTTAAGTAGGTTTGGAGATCCACGTTTTCCCAAGAAATATTCTTCTGTGCTTATTGCTTCTGTCAAGGTATTCTGTCCTGTATGGATTTCAGTGAGATTGAGGGAAAATTAAGAACAAGGATCAACTTTTGAGTTTTTGGTGTGTGGACAGAGACAGATTCCAGTTCTTATAACGATATCTGTTAAAATTGTGAGGTTTGTTCTACTATTATCTAACGATGTGTATTTCATGTTGAGTGAGGCCAAGATATAGAAACAATATAGGTGGAGACATCAATTCATTGAGGGCTTTTGAACTGAATTTTCAACACGATAGTTTATCTGTGTCTGTGTGTATCAAATTTACCAAATGTAGGAAATCAAAGTCTGACACTTATGCTATGATTTTCCAAAACTTCTTAATTGTCTGAATGTTTTCAAATGATCTAAAATCTGTCTACCATATGCTGCCCAGCCCTCCCTCTCCCTGCTCCGCTATGCTCTTCTACAGTCTGCTACGCTAATCCATCAGGTATTAGTTTTTATCAAACCACAATAAATAAGAAGCTGCAAAACGTACTAATCAAGTAGAAATTGCTAACATTGATTAGTGTGAGCCTCGCTGCAGTGAATATCTCTGCACTGCTGCCAGTGCTGACAGACTTCACAGAAGACACCGACAGCACGTCTCTTCAAAAAACTATGGTTTGAAAAACGTTTTTGAAAAAATATCTTTTAAAAAGTTGCATACTGTAGCTTTAAGTTTCGGTTTGATACTAATAAAATGGTGCCAACTTTGAAACCTTAAGGCATGTTGTTCTGTTTAATTAGAGTGTTCTGTAGACTCGCTTCGATCAATCACGTTTGTTTAAGCGACAGTTGACGATAATGGTTGAGACAGCACTTCTCCTGCTGGAGCTGCTGTCCTGTTTGACCTGTTGCATGAGTGGCAGGCTACGCTCGGCCGCCTCTGTGTGATCCCTGCTGCATTTGCTGTGACTTAATGCAGCAGATAATGTGACATGTTGGATGGCTTTCCACAGGGAGCAGCTGAGTGTTAAGACTAATTGTCTCGTCTCATTGTCTCATAGATTTCTTTTCTGCATTTGTGTCACTTTTCTTCACATGGGAGTCAGGGCTACAGAGAGGAGTAAAGGAATTCATGTTTGAAAGAAAAATACAGCTTATCAAGCATCTAGCAATTGTGCTGAATCTTAACTAATGACTAAAAACTCTCCCATGTCAGTGTCTTACTTTCAAATTTTCCTCCGAAACACCTGTCGTAAATTAATGCGAGCAGACATTTGTTTGTTTAAAAATTCAACTGCCAAAATCACTGCCCCCTTTTGCACTGACAATTTAATGCATGTAGGCAAAAACGTAGGTAACAGATGATTACACAGTGATTAAAAGCTTTAGTAATGCGCCACTGGAAAGCCACTCATAATGTGGCTGAGCTGTGTGAAATTTTTCTCATCAGCTTTATCCAATCAGATTTTTTTCAAATTTCCTTTAGTAGAGCTGTCTGTGCATCAAATGGAAGTTTTAGTTTGCTCTAAGTTAGGACCTCTGAGTTGTTTGTGGATCATACGAGTAGCTATTTGGCTACTAAATAAAGGATCATGTAGTGCATTCATAATCACATCAGTATCAATGCTGAGATAACTTATTTCAATTCCGGTCATAGCCTGGGGCTGTGATTTTAAGGTTTGTGCCTTTGATGACTCAAACAAAGACGACAGTGATTTGCTGAAATGCAGGTTGTTTATCATTGATTGAGTAATGAATTGAAAAATACTGGCATCATCTATGGTTTTCTAAAAGGGTTTAAAGTTTGATTTACAGTATAGCCAAAATTGTCATTTCTGGCATAACTGCACCTTCCCTGTGAATAAAAGTATAAAGTTTTAGTGATTTTTGCAACAGCATGTGTTGTGTTCGATGGAGCATGGTCACTTTTTGTCAGTATCTTTTAATGAGCTTGGTATCATTAAGTGTTAGCAAAACATCTCTCCTCGTGCGGAATCTGTGCAAACTTCTGTGCCTGAACACCATCTCCTAGCAACCCCCTGAGACCTCCTGATATCTCCTACGTTTTGGTGGAGATAGGAGAAATCTCTTAAGCTAGGAATGTTCTTATAATGCTCTAATTTCTAGTCCTAAAAGTGTGACCAAAACGTGACAGTGGCCAATTAGGTGTGATTTTCTATTCTTAGACGCTTGGTAATTATGGACTGTGGTCTTAAACTGTGTTAGGAAGCCCAACCTGCTGCAGTACTACAGTTGCCTTATACTTAGTGTTCCTGGTCTGTGTCTGTGCATTTCTGTAGAGCTTGTAGTGTACCTTCTGTAACTGATTCAGCGCCTGATACTGAGTGAATGTTACAGTCAGTAATGACTCATGATATGGTTGGGAGGGAGCTCTGAGATGGAATGTAGAAAAAGAAACAACTAACCCCCGAGGGCTTGGAAAACATACTCAACCTTAATCCTCAGCAGAGAGGTACACAGCTCACCCATCCCCCCAACTGTCTCCCAAATCCCCCACCGTGTAGTCCAGCATCAGCCCTTTAAAAACTTGGACTTTTTGTTTATCCTGCTGTTCTAAGAGCTAGTAAATGGGAAGTTAAACCTGTTAGAATTAATATTGTTATATTAACACTGGATAAAATTACTAGATGTATTTAAAAAGCTCATAGTGATAAATCCTACCCGCCCTTATGGTCAACAAATGTACTGTTTAGGTTCACTCTCAAATTTAATGTTAAATCTAATGCAATAACTGATTTAAACACCATCTTCATTTGATCTGGTGAATTTATAAGGAAGCAGTTTCTTATTTACACAGCAGATGCAGAGCAACATTAGCATCAACCTGGACTTGTGTTTCTGTACAACTAGTGATTCTAAGTGCAATATAATAAGTATATTCACCATTTGGTGTTGGCCAGGTAGCAGACATCTTTTTATAAAGCTTTTCTGATGAAACCAGCTGCCATGGCTAAATACTACACTATCAGAGTGGTGAGAGTGAACAAAAACACAAAGTTGTGGGCCAGGAAATAGTGAGCTGAAAGACTTTACAAACTATGGAAACTGTGGGGGGAACTATGAATTTTAGTGATAATTCTCTGTGGGTTTGTCACGATGACCAGCCCCTTTGCGTTACTGTACAGGTATGTATGTGAATTGTCAGAGCTTTAAACTGTAATAAATACATCATACCTGTTGCATTTTGCTACGCATGAGAGACTGCAAACATACACTCACAAATTTCAGTCACATTATCTCAGAAAGTATTTAATTGCTTGTGTACATCAATATATATATTCGAAAAATGTAAGCAGATTGTACACCAACAGCACATATAGCAAGCTCAGTCTTCACTGGCTTCAACTCAGTTTATGAGATGTGAGTAGTTTGTAGGCTATGCCTCCAGTTTAATAATAACCCTCAGACAGAAAAGGCAGTTAATTAGAGAAATACCACAGAGGCACTCAGACAACCCTTGCTGGGCCCACTATCCCTCTTAAATATGTCCAACAACCCCTCCTCTACACACATATGGGCCATAAGCAGCTATACTGGAACTTGTGGGATTTTCTGCACCATTGTATTTCCATAACCACCCATCCCACCGTTCCACAACTTATACAGTACTTCTCCATCCCCGACTGCCTACTCCCTGCTTGAGAAGTGAAACAGTAGTTGGTTCTTTGGCTTGAGCTTGAACATCTGTGGGTGGCAGTTTTGTCATTAGGGATTTTATTGTCAGTGCCAGTTTCAACTCATCAGATGATCATCTTTCACAAGTTTAGTTTTTGAAGTTTAAATACTTGTGGTGAGCTGTTTTCCACTTCTAGTTTGAAATGCACATTGATGCCATGCCTTGTGTGTCGACGCTGTGAATCGTTATTTGATACATAGATGTACTTTATGATCTATCACATTCCACAAAATCACAGGCTTAATTAGGAAACTCAAATTATATCCATCCCTAAATGCTCTGTTATTTAAAGACTTTGAACCGATTTCCCGCCATTTGTCTACTGTACAGTCAGAACTGGCTTAAAGTCTGGGAGGCAGCCAGTCCACATAGAGGGTTTTAATTTACTCCCAGCATGTACACACACACACAAATAGCAATGTAACAGACAGTTACCATTTCAGTTAGTCACAGAAACATGTATGGAGGCTGTGTCTTTTCATGATCGCAACCTTTTTTTTTGTTTTGACGTAATCCTTATACTACGATGCTGTAAACATTGTAGAACTCAGCCAAACTGGTGACGCTCATGTATAATCTGACACAATTCTAATATTTAATCTTATGGTAATGTCTCGATGTTCTTCACTTTTCTCTCTTCTGAAATTCCATCAGATATGCAGCAGTTCCCATGAGGTTCTTAGCCCTCAGATTTTGGCCGCGAATTATTCATTGGGAAAGTATGTAGGTCAATCTGCTTTGCTCTTTATCTAAAGCCATACAGATATGTGGCAATATGATTAATATTTCATATCTATACAATCAGTGATGGCTGTCATCATGTTCAGAGAGCTTAGCAATCCAAAAGGCAATTATGAGGTGAAGAGAGGCTTGGTGTGGAGCTGGAACGATTGAATCTTTTGTAAAGACTGTGCACATTTGAGTTACCTCTAAATCCCTGTGTAAACTTCCAACATGTATGTCATTGTTTACTCATCCAATTCAGATCCAGACAGAGGAGTAGATAAAACATGGCATCACATGTAAAATATCAAACCAAGTCTTTTCTATACTGTGACTCCTCAGTTTTATATCTGAGCGGCACAGCACCAGTTCAGAGAGTGAAATCGTCCCTAAGCCTGCGGTTCGGTCCATGAGGATTGTTGCTCTTTTATAACGTGTTGCCTGGACACGGCTGATCCTTGTGCTCACTGTAATCCATTTTCTGGTGTTTAGTCAGTAAGCATGTAATGGCGTCCCTGTGTATTATATCACATTTCCATTTCACATGCTGCAGCATATTACACAAGTCTGGGAGCTCAAACAAGGTGACATGTCTGCAGAGTTAATGAATTAGACAAATTTATATTATTATGATTTACTTTCCACAGTTATTCTGTCAGCAAATTATGCTTTAGTGTAATAAACAGAGTGGTTCTCAATTCACTTTTAAAAGTGAGCCTAAATCATAAGGTTCAGAGTTGTTTTTTTCTTTTTTTGTCTATGTGTCTACCAACCGATACAAATTACTATATTATTATGCTTGTCTGGCAATGATAACTCTGTAACGTGAAGAAAATCTCTGTGGGTCACAGTTGTCAAAGAGAATAACAGTTTCTTCATGTGAGAAGTTTGAGAATGTTGTTGAATGTTTGTTTTTGAGAATAAGAACTGGATTAGTTTTTGTTACGTTATTATTATTTTTTTTCAGGTTAGAGGGTAGGAGGGAAAGAAATGTTTGAAAGCTCTGATCTTCTATTCCTCGCTGTTTCTCTCCCAGAAAACTTCTGCTCTTTTATTTTTTTCTTGTCACAGCTGATGTCTTTGGTGTGGCAGATCAGAATAGCTTCAATGTGTCTCTTGCACAAAAACACACACGCTGTAACACTCCCCTCCTCTGCGCTCTTTAATTCTCTGTTAAATTACACCAGTGAGTGTGTTGTGCTGTGCATATGTGTGTGTGCATTCTTGCCTCTGGTAGCCTGAACATCTAACCAGTGTGAGGAGTACAGGCTGTCTGGACTGGAGTAACTAACACAGACAGAGAAAAAGATGAAGAAATAGGGAAAATAGAACGAGGTGAAGCCAGTGATTGTACCAGAGCGTGGCTCAGAGCGGTCGACTGATGACGTGAAACGCTGCACACACATCTGGAACAGCTTGAGCAGCTGCACCTGAAGAGAAGAGCTTCTCTGCAAAGCCTCTGCCGGCACTTTCTCTTTCTTCCTTGTGTTCTTTTTTTTTTTCTCTTGGACTATCTAAATCTTTCTCTCTCTGGTTCTCTCCGCCTGCCGGAGTGCTGGAATGGTAACCCACTGAGCATCAGCAACGAAGAGCGAGT
The DNA here is from genome assembly GCA_032362345.1 of Sandelia bainsii. NCBI lineage: Eukaryota > Metazoa > Chordata > Actinopteri > Anabantiformes > Anabantidae > Sandelia > Sandelia bainsii. The sequence goes on from JAUMHL010000013.1 coordinate 21,176,955, forward strand.
CAACCGAAGCAAAAGAGAAGGCACAAGAGGACAAGGGAAAGAATTATTTGGCATGAGGTAGGAACAGAAGTTGACAACCATGTTATGAGTACAACTGAAGAGGAGAGGGAACACAAGTAAAAATAGGAATGGAGAAGGAGAGTGTGTGAAAGGCAGGGAAAGAGAGGCAGAGTGGGGATTTAAAACCCGGAATGCACTGACACTGGAGACCTGAGTTTCTGTTTGCATTTGGCACAGCACATCCTGTCACTCCACAGGTTTATCCACACATACGCAAATCTACTAGCACACACACACTGTTTGCTTTGGAGGATGATCCCAGGAGGCCACGCCAGGAGGAGAGAACACCTTCCAAGGAGCTATTAACCCCCACCGCCCCTCACCTTCAGCTTGCCTCCCACCCAGCTTCCCAAAAGTAACCTCCCTCCCTCCGTCCCTCCCTCCCTCCGGCCCTATCAGTCTACCTGTACCAGTCAGAACACGCTGGAACTGGCGAGTCACATTCACTGAGAAATCTTGGTTTGCCCACAGGACACAGCTGTAGTCACACTGGCTGAGAAAGACTGAGGAGTGTTACTGATCCACTGACAGGATGTCCAAAGCCTCCAGGCTGGCCCGGCCCCCCACGGCAGGGGTCGGATCCAAGCTGCCCTCCCCTAGGAAAGAATGCCCTGGTACGGTCACTGCTGCCGGTCGGGCTCGGATGCTAACCGTGGGGGAGAAGCTGATGAGGGCAGGTAGTGACGGTATCCTGAACAGACAGAAGTCTTTAACAACAGCTGTGCCACAGGACAAATCACAGAGTGAGAGTCAGGCAGAGACTCAGGCCCCCAGCCAGGGTCCAGATGAGAAGGGCCAAAATATGGAGATCGTCCTTCCCAAAAGCAGGATCAGCCCACCTAAAGCCTCAAGTCAGCAGCAAGGCACTGTGCACAGTAAGTAATCGTCATATTCTAGACTGCTTTCTAATGTGATCTGTGTACATGAGAAATTCTGATTTGCTGTCTGTGTAGTATCATATAGAGTGCATAAAGGGATTTGTTTAGGCTAGTAAATACTGATGTGCTGTCAGCATTGTGATCATAGTTCCTGCTTCTGTCTTAAAATGGAAAGAATGATATTGAATTGCTTTGAATGTATTTGTACTTTGTTGGGCAAAGTAGTATACATTAGGATTAATTAGGCTTTTCCTGCTTGTTCAAGGTCCTCTGTAAGGCTAGGTCATTGTGTTGTGTACTATAAGGATTAGTTCCTCCTGTCTAGGATCTCTTTCCTGCCCTGTGGCAAAGGATGGGATACTCTTGTCAAGCATTTATCATTACCATTAGTGAGGCCCAAAGTAAAAAAAAAAAAGTAAGAGTCTTCACTGGTGGGCCCATGTTGCTACAGTTACCAGAGGGAAAAAAAACCCATAATGTCAAGTTGAAGTAACACATCTTAGAGTTTATCCTCCAAAAACTGTGCAGTTTATAAAATTTTGAGGATTATACAACTTAGTTGATTTACACATTTCAGTTTACAAAATATACAATTAGGAATATACACTTGCATGTATTTGATTACGAGCATGCTTGATTGGCCAGCACAGGTATTGTCTGAGAGAACCGCAGTCTATTGCAGCAAATCATACGATGAAAAGTCGAGATTAAAATTTCTTTGTGCCACATTTCCACCCTGTACCTTCTATAGCGCCTGCTGTGCTAATACATTGGCCTTGTTGAAATGAACGAGGGAGCTTCATCTTTTGATGCTGCACTACTCTTGGTCTGTACGTGGTCTTGGTGGAAAAGAGTGGAATAGCTGCTCCTGGAATCTCTGTCACTATCCTACTGGCTCGGTCTCTGTGGGGTGCAGATTAAGAAATGGAGGACAGGAGGTTGAGAAAAGTGGTCTTATCATTCCCTTTTGGGTGTCGCACCAGATTCACAACTCTGCATGGTGCCAGCTTTCATGGTTTTTTCAGGTCACAGTCATCTCACTCCCTCAAAGGCAACATGACCAAGACAGTGCAAGAGAATGAATTTGTGTAGTCTCTACATATACTGTTAGCTGTTGAGTGTCTGATTGACAGAATGGCCATTTTTCTCCCTCTCTTTGAAATGTCTCTTGTCAGTCACTCTTGAATCACTCTTGACTGTTCAGCTTGTACTCAAAGACACAGTTGGGCTATGTAAGGGGGGTTTAAGTGTGAGGGTGATGTAGATGTAGGCAACAGGGGAGAGTCAAGTGAGAGAGTGACAGAAGGAGGTCAAGAATGTGAGCAGGGCATGCTGGGAAATCAACAGGTCTCGAGTTGTGTCTGTGTGCGAATCCCTCCCTGCAGTAAAGACGGGTTATGGGTTACAAGGGGGCAAGTTTGTACTGGAAACCAGATGTTCTAGTCTGTGCAGCCTCCAGTCTCTCTTTACATAAATAAATTGTCTTTCTTCAGAAATGATCCACTTCTCAAGTTATAGGGTGAGTTAGGGTTCAGCTGATTTGTTCATAAATGTGGGTTGAAGCAAAACTGATTTAATTTAACTAAACTTCCCTTCAAAAAAAGGAAATTGGACCTAAAACTTTTAATGGAAAATGCCAACCCTTTCTTCTCATGTCCTCCCTCGCTCATCTCCTTCTTATTGCACACTTTCTTGTGTTTTTTTGTCTTTCTTCTCTCTAGCACCCTCTCCACTTTTGTTTTTCTCTGTCTTTATTCCTTTTTTCTAGTTGTGTTCTGACAGCAGCTGAATCAGTTATTGACAGATGTCATGGCTGCCCACACACACATACACATAAACTCACAAAAGACCATCAAAAAGAATGAACTGTGTGTATTCTCAGTATTTTGCCTCTGTCCTAGCGTGCCTTGTCAAGTGTGAGTTTGTCTTTGGAGGCAGTGAGAACTCTGTACATTTGTTGTTATGGGCAGTAACTTTGAAGTTACTGTAACTTTGAAGTTACACTGAAAAGGCAGTGCTTCAACAGTCCAGTCTCTCAAGAAACTAGCTTGAGAGAAGACTGGTTCCACAACCCTTTGATATATAACACTTTTTTTACATGTCGTGCAAGGTGTTCACTTTAGGAAGCTGCTGTTGGGTTTATGGAGCCATAAAGAAACCAAGCAAAATATTCAGATTTTAAATAGAGCAGCACAATTAAATATCCTTTCCCTGCGGGCTAATGGGCAACTCATCATATTCTCTAGCCACTTATAGCTTGTATACAAACAAGGTTGCATAATGTGGGGGGTTCAGACTGGGCCAGGTCTCCATCTCCCAAGCTAATGCCAGTTACAGGGCATGACGGCAGCTAAAGCACAAACCTACAGGGTCACAGAGAGCTGATGCACACAGCACTGGCAGACAATAAGTACATGTGACAGGTGACATTTCCACTGTGTAAAAGCTTCTGAGCTGACTGCTGCTCGCCGAAGGGCCCAATTTCAGTCTTAACATGGCAGTTTCCACCGAAAGTAAAATCCGTGTGACATTCTCTGTGCAGACAGGGAATAATACAAGTCTCAAGTGCAGGTTCAAGTTCAACTTTCTTCTGATACTGTATGACATTGCATCAAGCCACTGATCAGCAATATTTTGCAATATTTAGGCACAATAGTAATTGTGAGGTTGTGCACTGATCTTGGACTATATGGCCTGCCTTGCAAATGTGTTCAGAAAGTGTTTTTAATAAGTTTCAGGCAGGGTTCTGTACAGGCTTTTTAAATTTTTCTGTAAAAATAGTTGATCTGTTAATACAATGAAGCTAGACTGTATTTTCAGTTTTTAAGATAACTTACAGCAAGACTACGTGACGTTAGTGGAAGGTTGCATTTTATTACTTAGAGGAAGAATATGTTTTTTCTTCTGTCAATCTAATGCTTTTACTTACTGTTATTAAAGCACTAACTGTAAATGACCTGTCTTGGTCATAGAAAGAAAAGATCTGGAAAAGTTAAGGTCTGGAAAGGCTCTGATAATGACTCAGTCACTTTCTTGCTCTCCTATCAATCTTTGCTATCTCTAAACCTCCCAGATGGTTTTCTGTCTTTCTGTCTAGAACAACTTAAAGTTTTTTCACCTTGTCTATAACCACATGGGTCCTTTGATCCCATGCTCCATCGGGCATGGATTTGTTCTCGAGATGCCGTGGAGATAAAGTCACCACTCAGATTTTTGGATGGCCTCGCCTTTTGGTGATTGAGAAGGTGAGTCAATAAAAGAAACAAAGAGTGTTGAGGTTATGGGGAGGTTATCAGTCTTGTCTCCATTTCCTTTACTTTACTCATCCAGACACTGGCATATGCACTTGTGTTTTGTTGTTTCTTTCATGCTATGGTTTCACAAGTTTATTACCACATGAATATGAGCGGGGTTGCTCCATCATGTTTTTAGGTGTCATAGGCTGTTGAGACATTTCAGTATTTCAGTGTTTCAGTGTGCACATATACCTCCACCTGCAGTGTGGATTAATCAATGGGGATAAATATTAGCTGCTACTACATATTCACTTTAGGTACACTATGTCCATTTTGCTCAGACATTTACTGTTAAACTTTAGTTTTTTGTTTTTTGCAGATGCTGCCTTACTTCCTTTTGAGAAAAAAGTTGAAAAACAGCTTAGTGTCATGGGAATGAGTTTGAGGATTGGGATGAGATCACCCATTTCTTTGACACTGAAGCTAAGAGTAGGGATTACATTAATTGCAGCCTCTCATGACTCTTTAAAACCCCCAGTTGACTGTCTGGGTTTTTATTCTTTAACAACTATCAGACAGACTACAAGAGTTATTAGGAATGCAAAATATTTTACTTCTACATTGGATATGTAGTTCAAATTCATCAGTAGTCCATTTTAATGAAACTTTTTTATGTAAATATCTCTATTGGAATTGGATCATTTACATGTTCTGACAAACTGTCTTGAAAGTGGTTTTTATTCTTCCAAAAGGGAATCAGTTACATTTCCTTTTTTGTGACTGACCTAACAAATTGAAGTCTGTGAGTAGGGGGTTGATTTTAAGCAGACCACTACCACCCCTTCCCCCTTTCGCTTTGTATTGAGCAATCACAAACTATCGCTGCATGTATTCATGGCTTACTTACCATTATGTCGCGCTGTTCTGGTTTCTTTGCATATGATTGAGAAAGTATTTTATCTTTCACAAATGTTGTAAAAGAAATTTGCAAAACTATCTGAATAGTATCTAAAAAAACGACACACACTGATAAAGGCGACAGAGCTGCAGCACAAAGAGGAGACATTTTTAAAAATTAGAAAAAAAATGAAATCTCAAATGAACCTAAGTAAAAGGGGGACAACATTTATTAAGCCACTTCCTCTAACCCACTCAGATATGTGTGTTTGTTAGACTTTTGACAATGTTCCTTTATTGACTGAAGTCAATTAAGAGACTCTTAAAAAGTGTTTTCTTAACTGTGGGAGACAACTCACCTTTGTCCTTGATTTATCAATAAGTACCCGGTGACGGGTGAGGAGTCCAGTGAATCATTAGAAGCATAAGAGTAGGTGAGTTAATGGTGTGCTCATGGGCCTAGGGTCTGTTTTCAGAAATTGAGTGAATGTGACTCATCCCTCACACAGAAATAGACAATAATCAGGCCACTGAGCAAGAAGAAAGAGCCCTAGTCATGTGAGTACTCATGAGTGTGTATTGTAAATCCCCCTGTTGGATCTGGTGTATGTTTTTCTTTTGGGCTGTAGCTTCAGGCAGTGTTGCTTCTTCCTGATTCCTGAGGCTGTTCAGTTCTCAGTGAGAGAGAACTCTGCATGACAGATTAAGGATAAAACAAAAGCTTTAATCTCCTTTGTGCCCACCCAGACTTCAAGTCAGAAGCTTTTCACCTGCTAAAGTCAAACTAATGTCATCTCTAAATCTTTTCCATAGTCACTTATCAGTGTGGTCTGTTAGTTTGGCTTGGTTACAGGGCAAACTCTTCAAAGCTAATACTGTAATACTGCAACCACATTTTTTTAAATTTTGGTTTGTGTACTAAAGAAACAAACATAATATAATGTAAGATTTAGAGCTGTTTATATGTAGTTTGAAAAGTTATCAGAGACAGGTTAGTGGTTTTCCCTTGCTACCAGTCTATGGTAAGATAATCATGTCCTAGCTCCAACTCCAGCTCTTGACAAGGAGGCGTAAGTGTATTTTACAAAACACTCAACTGTTCCTTTAAATAAGACTTTGAAAATGAACATAGTCACTGGTTTCTGGTGTCCATGGCTTTTTGGTGTGACTGTGTGAGTGTCTAGAGGTGGATCACATGGTCTACTGTACACTCTGTCAGATGACTAGGACATGTGATTTGATTGAAGTCAGGGGTGAATGAAGTCGAGTAAACACAAAGTGCAGGTTATACTGTAATATCACAGTGATGTCTGGATTCCACATCATCAGTATATACAGTACAGTTGCACATGACTGAAATTTAATTGCTTTCCAACAGCTGTTTCTTGTTAATTCAGTTTTTCTTTATTATTAAAAGCATAAATGTAACATTATTATAATATATATATATATAATATAAAAGCATAATAAACAGGTAACGGAACAAAAAATGTCCAATACCCAAGATGCTGCACCTTTATTATATGTAAATAAATTGTGCCAAAGTTGTTTAGTCGTGCTTTGAACACATCCCGAGCAATCAAAATTTTAAATAAAGGACACTCTGTCACAAGTCCACTCTGTGCACTCTGTTCTATGTGGACTCCTCCAGTTCATTCAAAGAGAAGCCTGCCGGCTTCAGTAAAACCTGTTAATGCCAGCCCAAACTCAGCTTTAGTGGAGCCCTGGTGACATGAGAGATTTATTCCCTAACACACACAGCTATGCGGATTCCACTCCTCCAGGTTTTTTAATTGAAATTTCCAAATAGGTAAGAGACAATCCTAAGAGAGCGTGGAAAAATTTGCCCACTTGGTTGTGTTTCCAACATTTACTGTCTTAGATTCATTACTTTGAACAATCTCACACAAGTAAAAATATATCTATGTACAGTCCTTACTTTAAAAAAAAAAAAGCTGTACATTGGTCTGTGATTAAAGATCTATAGCATTAGACTGAGCTGCAAGTACATTTTCCACCTTAACCCACCCAGGGTTAGAATCATAATGTGCCGCTTTTTTTTTTTTTACTTTACCCTATCGTCTTTGTTTGTATTGCTGGCTCTGAACCAGAACTGCAAATTTGCCGTTTGATGTGGGAACTGATTTTTCATCCTTGTAGTGTCACTCTCTAACCCTAAACCTAACCCTCTTAAATTAAGATGCGGCAGGCATGAAAGAGAAGCTCTCATACCATAGCATATAACATTTTGGACCTTTTGAGCTTAAATCCAGCTAAATGTCCACACAAGAATCATATCTAAGACCACAATGAAAAAATAAATCAATCATCACCCCAGAAATTTATCCAAAGATTTGAGTGAAATCACATTGTTTCTTCAGTAGCTTGCTATGCTACAGTTAGCCATGTGTGGTCAGTTTAAGGAATACAGAGTAATACTTGTTCTCCATTCAAATGCATTTTCCCTAAGGTCATTTCCCAAATCATAACCTTGGAGATGCTCAGTAGAATCACAGTCAGAATTTGAGTTCTCCAGCAGGGCCTGAATATGAGCTTTTAAGGGCATTTCTTGAAAGCATAGTTGTGGTTTGTGGTCAAGAAGAGGAACTTGTAGCAACACTAAACAGTCATGTCTCTATTCATTGTTGAGAACGGAAAGGGTGCTCTGGGTTTTTAATTTCTTGGTTCGCCTGAACTTGGGATAGGTGACAGCTATCCACAACAGAAGGTTGTTTCCACACTGGAATATTTTCTCTCTCTGCTCAATAAATGCTGGTTATAGATTCAAAAATAGAAGCATCATACATGTCTGAAGCACGCTGGTCATTTTGAATTTTCCTCTTGACTTTACCCTGTCGTCTTCTATGCCGCTTTACTGCAACAGCAGCTTTTAGTGGCTTGAAACTGCCCTTGTCTGTCCTAGTTTGCAGCACCAAAAGTGTCAACAGACTGTGAACATACAGTATCTGGGGTGACAGTCACACAGCTTTGAAAATGAGCAGAATAAACGCAAACTTTCATTTTTGACAATATTGCTTGTTCATGAATTTTCATCTGTGAACCAGTTATAATACTGTATGTGTGATTGTGCAAATAACAGCTTATGCTGTATCTGACACATTTCTTATCTTGTGATCAATTTGTGTCAAAAATAAAATGTTGCTAAACCTTTACGCTCCATCCCTATTAGACATGAAACTTAAAGCTAACATCATGCTTTCAAATATCACTTTTCAACCAGCAAAGATTATGTATGTTCTCAAAGGCTGTTGTAATATTGTGATGCAATTACATGCAGAAAATAAAAGAGGGAAATAATATCCAAGATGCCAACACTTGGAGTTTGTGGTTCCAACAGCAGCAGCATATTACTCTTGTGTTTGAGCCAATGCACAGGCTCGTAAAGATTATTGATGATGTACACCATGTGATACAAGTGCTGAGCAGGATGAGGCAGCATTAAATCTCAATGATGTATAGGCCTCTTTTTGTCTCTCTCTTTCACTGTCCTGTGTGAGAGAGGAAGACAAATGAAGAAGAGAAATTAAAAAGTTACAAGAAGGGGAAAAGCCCAGATATACTGTAGCAGGTTCAGACTTGGTATTTCTTTAGATTTTCTTCTTCTTTCTTTTCTTTCTTCTTTTTTTCTTGGCTGCATCAGTGGCATTTTTTGGTCATGGATCATTTATCCATGTGTTAGTGTTTGTGTGTGTAGACCTGCAATTGCAATGCAGAGGTTGCAATATACACTTGAAGCGGGCACATGTATCGACGTGCATTCAATAAAAGGGGGATGTGGAATGTGATATGAAAAGACTGTGTTTACCACCGATTGTAGTTACCTGTGTAGTTGTTAGAGGTTTTATTGAACCCTCTCGAATTATCTGTTTCCCAGCAGCAACTAAGTCTTTCACAGAAATGTGCATCACGTTATGGTTTCTACATACTGCAATGCATGGATAAAAAATAATGACTCAAGTAGCACTGACTGTGCAACACTTTTGGCAAAGGGCCACTTCAGGTTTTCTAGATGAGACACATAAATTGTTTTCACTGGAAGTAACTGTTGCTGAGGGAAAGCAACCCCCTCATACTCAGTGTTTGTCTAAACGTGAAACTGATAACTCATGCGTTCCCCTCGGTTTGAGAAGTGTGTCAACTCTGTCCCTGTTTGCTCACTCAAAAAAAAACTTGACTGTGTGTATTTGAAAGGCAAACTGATCCAGTTTCTCTAAAGACTCAGTAGCTCGTGTGTGGCTTCGCTTTTAGAAATGCATGTCAGGAGTCTTTAAATGTTTATAAGCTCTGCTGTGTCAGGCCTGTCATAGTGAATGAACTGAAGATATTGTTCATAACTTGCAACACAAAAGCACTTTTAATTGGCAGTGTAATATCTGGATGATATAGAATTGCTGGATTTGATTAACTATTTGTTTACAGTGAGTGTGATCTATGCTTATCTCAGTCCCAACGAGGGCTTAAAACCAATGTAATCGCATTGGTTATAAATTAATTAGAAAGATAGAGTTGTGGTATACAGTATGTTGAGATGTTCCAAATTAACAGCAATGCAGTCACAGAGTGCTGGTTTTTAAGGGCTGCAGTGCTGATAGGAAAATATTATCTGACATTGCTGTATATATCAGCTTGTACTAACTGTGTGCATGTGGGTTAACCATAAATAATAAAGTCGCTTTTAAATGCACGTATTTGCCAGCAGAACAGACAGACATTGTGCTGTAACTGTCTTGTACTCAGCAGGATCTCAGCCTGTCATGGTTAACATAATGACAGTCAGATAACAGAGAACACACTCACACTGCTCTGAAGGCAATAAAATCACTGGGACCCGTGTGTATGTATTGAATTATAACGTCCTGAATGCATGTGTGGTAACAATGTAGGAAAATGAAGAAAACTAATTCATAACGCAGACAGCTGTTTATATTATATCATCGTGATTTATTCTCTGGCTTTGGTATTTAACTTCTATTTGGACTCATATTCAACAGCTAATTGCATATTACATCCATGTTTTTAAATCACACCTTCTTTGAGCTTTAATTGTACTGACAATTTTATAAACACCTGAGAATTTTCAGGGTCTTGACCAACATGTAGAACATAGAGTATGTGAACTGTGCACTCCAAAAAGTAAAAAAGATAGTAAGATATATTCTTGCTGCAATGAACTTTGTACTTATTGCAGTTAGAAATAAAACAGATGTCCAGGCCACACATTCTCTCATAATTAGGTTTTGATAGTGAGCAGATTTCTTACCACTTCACATAATTATACCTTAAAACACACACTGTAAGTCTATGACATGAAAGTGAGTTTCTTCCACTCCATATTGGAGAGTTCAATAGCTCCTGGCATGTAGCGCCCCCAGCTGTACAGCTAATAGGATTTCATGTTGAACTTGATTAATTATGCCCACACTGGAGTTTTACTCTTCTCATACAGATTTGTCAAAGTGTTTGATTTGACATTTATTCATTTTACCCCTGCTAGCACAGCTTGTTCAGTTACACTGTGACTAAAAGCTTCACTTTTTGCTAAGTTTTTTTCCCCAAATATGAAACACAGATTGGTTTGACAGCTGCCCTGTGCTTCTGAGCATCTTTGGTACATTCTTACAGTATTAAACACTAGAAACATCAACTGAGGGATCAAACAAACTCCTCCCCCACCCTCTCTTAAATCTGGGGATTTTTCAAAAGGGGAATAATACTGTTTGGCTGTTTGATGAAGTCATTGGTGAGACATGCAAGCTTTTCAGCAAGGCAGCTAAAGCCATCATGAGAATGATGCAGCATTTTAGCCTGAGCTGCATGGAGTGAATGGGGGGGATTTCTGCTGAACTGATGTTAACAGTTGGAGGTTTAATACTTAACACAAAACTGGGATGCACACATGAAATATGTGACAGTGGGTTTCTCTACTTTTTTGTTTCATTTTTATCTCTGTCATGCTTATTCCAATCCATTGCAAGAATTAAATCAAAAAGGGTGAATATGTTATCAGTTTTAGAGGCATAGAAGCAAATGTGATAAACCATTCAACCAAGTGACAGGATAAAAAGATTTAATCCAGTTATTACTATACTTTTTATGTTGCACTGAGAGAAGTGGAAATACATTTTAAATCAGATTATTTAGGCTGCGTAAAAGACGAATGTTTGAATCCATTATTTGTAGAGTCCCTTCCTCAGCTGCAATTGTCTCCCTGAATTATACTCAGCCAAATAACCATTTGCCACGATCCTTCCCAGCCAATAGTTTTGCATGACGCACAGCAGAAGAATGTAGATGGGTTGTGATAGGCATCAGAAAGTCTTATCTAACATCCCTTGTTATATAATATTTGATTTCTTATGACCAGAGAGACCGGAGAAAAAGACAATATAAGGCAGAACAGGCAGGACCCATTGTGGCATTATACAACAGGCGGTGAAACAAGGATATAAATCAAATATGATCACTGTGTATTTTTTGCATGGAGACAAGGTTTTGTTGTGCTCTGATATGATGTGACATCTTGGCAACATCACAAGTCCGCAAATATATTAACACATGCGCAGGTGCTTAATATCAGGACAGATGATGCATGTTACTGTAAGTTCCTATGTGATGATGGTCACACTGTGTGGATGTGTGTTTCTGCAGGCTTATTGTTTTCAAAGAACAGATGCTGTGCTGCTGGGCTTTGGTGACGACACTGACCCGTGCAGCTCCCTGCAGATTGTCCTTCTAAACCCCATTCGAACAAACCCTCTTCACTCCAACTGCATCCACCTATCAGCACCCTTTCTGTCTTTGATTGTCTCATCTGTCTCTAACTAAAAGGCTGACTCAGAAAATGCTTTTAGCTTTCAAAAACCTCTTATGTTGTAAAATCACGTTATTACATTATGAGAATCTAGAAGGTGATGGACTGTATTTTCGTGCAACACTTGGCAACACAAGAGATTCACAGTTTTACTTGTGGAAGTGTTCTTCACCTTAATTTTCACTTTCCTGCTTGTTTATAGCTGCGCCTTAAAAATAAATCATGGTAATTTAACTAAATTCTCTAAATTAATAGTAATGGCAGCTGATGAAAAGGTGTATTCTTGTTGTGAAACATTCTAATAATTAAATTACAGAGATGAGAGTGAAATCATGGCGTAATATCAGCAAACTAAAAGCAGTATGACTTCCATTCCGTGAATTTATGTCATTTAAAAAGATTTATAGTGAATGTATATATGGTTTCACGCTGAGGCCACAAGAAACCACATAAATTCTGTAGATGTAATAAGAAAGCAGTCAGTCTTTTGTTTTCTTGATGTTCTCAGTGACAGAATATTAATTTTGTGTTTCTCAGCACTGCATATTTCATAACACATTTGTTTGTTGTTGTGTGATCCCCTGAAGTCCTCTGACAGGCAGACAAGGAGCATCTCTCATATCAGTGGGAAGTCAAGAACGTATGCTAAGTTGCTGATTGAGGCCCAACAGTTCACAATGTGACAGCTGGCAGTTAATGTGATATGCATGAAATAATCAATTATTCAAAGCTGAAACATTTTCCAGAGTAAAGTGTGCTTTTATCGATAGGGCAGTGATTATATGAAGTATCTTTAGAGCCGCTTATCTCCAAATTCCTTGCAAATGTGTTCTGAATAATAAATATTTTGAAATGCAGATGGAGCACTGCAGTTTGTTGTAAAGCCCTTGTTTTAATGGAAATCATATTTGTTCATTTTTCTTTTGGCATTACATAAAATATCTGATGATAAAATTTTGTCTCATTATTCTTGGCCATTCTGAATGCATTTTATTAAGAACCATAATTCTTGTTTTGCACCAGAAGGCTCTAAAGTGCACTTATGGGCCAAATACAATTAAACTAAATGCTTCTTATTTCCGTCTAAACCTGATTAGTAATCACATTTCTATGACAACAAAAAAAACATGTATTTACAGTTATTGTTTGCTGGGCTACACTTGCAATAATTTGAAAGTCTTACATAATAGAGGGAAAGGCACAGATAGAGTGGATAGCATGTGCGGGGCCAGGTGGGAGAGAAGAGCCTGACCTGACAGGTTTGCCACCAAAACCAGCTGGTGGCCCAGCATTGCTGCCAACCATTAAACACACACTCACTGTCTCCTCTTACTTTGTTTATTCCTATTTGGATCTTCGTTTTCTCTTCCCTGATGACAGTGCAGGACAAGCGGGCATTGACTCTCCAGTTTACTGAGCTTTACTTATCTAAATAGACTTGAATGAGAGTAAACTTCCCCTTCTTCATACCAGCAGTTGCTTTACAGGCTTCACGTGTAAACCAGCATTAGTACCCACACTGAGCATGTCACAGTTACAGCCAAAACAACTCGTTGCAGTGGCTAAGACACAGACTTGCACGCAAGGTCACTCACAGCCTCATTTTCAAAAACAACATGGCAGTTACAGAAACATCCCACGGTTGAGGATTAGCCAAAAAAATAAACCAGATCTGCTTTAAAATTCCAGTGGGGTCTATTTCTTGTTTGACAGTTGAAATGATCATGTAAAGCACTGTGGTCTACAAACAGTTATGTAAATATTATATGTGTTCATGTAAGTTTAGCATCATTGTCTGTTAATGCTATTTCATAACTGATCTAATATTGTATATCATATGCTGTATTTAGACATATTAAACCCAATTATCAAAAGATTACTCCACATCACAAGGGGTGCAAACACTGCAGTCAAACATAATGTGATGCCAAGTGTGACAGCAATGAAAAATATCTGAGATCTCCTTGGATTTGCAGATGTTTGACTCTCTCCACTAGTCATTTGTTTATCTGGCCTTCTGCCATTGTCTCTGGTCAAATGTCTCTTGACAAATGTGAACTCATTTGTCAAAAGAAAATGTCTAGTTCAACTTGTATCTTATTGGCCAGCTGCATAGCCCGACTTACCCATCATTACACCTGCTTTCAAAGAGTTTATCCCGTCTCCTGACTGTGGAGAAATTTCTCCTACAAAAACAAGTGTGTCATTGACATTCTCGAGCACGATGAGATGAGCTTGACTAAGAACAAACGTTTACAGAAACATGTTTCTAAAGACAGTTGTAATGCTGATTGTTTGCTGCTGATTTCAGCTGCCAAGCCCGCAGAGTGACCAAAACAGCAGGATTACACAGAGCTACAAAGGAGACACAATGGTTAAAAGATGCATTTGCATTTCAACAGCAAAAGATCGTACATCAGCTATTGTAGTTTTTGCAAAAAAAATTATTAGACAATGATACCACTTGTCTGCGCATTACAACTTTGTTGAAATTTAATTAGTGTTATAGTGGTAATTTAGGCTAATATCATTAATGTGGACTGGGGGGCTTCTGGATTATATACTGGTGCCAGCAAATGCACATGAAAGTGTTTATTTGGTCCATTCATATTACACTACCACAAACATTATTGAAAATTAAATAGTAGATGTAAACAGAGGCAGTCAAAGAGAAAAAAATAAACTCCCATCATGCAATGTTTTAAAGACTTCAAAAAATTATTAATATGGTTATTAGTGTAAATAGCACACTGTTAACTGTGCAATGTAGTACAAAGTAAACGCACTTTGCATATAAGATATTTCTCAGTCTACAATGGCGCCTAAGATTCATTGGGCTCTGAAGTACCTGTACTCAGCGACTGCTTTGTTATTCAGCCTTTGTTGACCCAGTTGTCACATTCATTGCTTTTCCTTTCTGACTCCGTCTTACTGGGAGATGGATAAACACAGAATGATACACTCACATGCTCACGAGGACATAATTTGTCTAGTCCCATCTTCATAGATTCTGCCACTTTAATTCATGCATGTATGGGTGACTCGAAGACAGAAAGACTAGTAGACAGACAGAAACACACTCATGTGACCCCTCTAACCCTCTGTACTATGTTCTCTGGGTGAGTTATGTGTCATTGTTCCTTTCTGTCAGTCTTTCAGTAGGCTACAGGACATTCAGACTGGCCTCATAGTGCCACAATCACTTCTCCAGCTCAGGTCAGATCTCACACCTCTCACTTCACAATCTCATTACTTCAGGCTATTATTAATTTATTTAATCAACATCTGTTGACATCCGTCTCCCCAGAAATCTATAATGACAGGCGTATTTTCCAAGCTGCTTCTTCCAGTCATGAGCAGGAGTTGTGGTGTTTCCTCTGACTCAGATGTGTTCTTGGTGGTTGTAATGTAGAGAAATGTGTATTATTGGCATAATGTACATGTGGTCATCATCTTCACTGTTCTCAAAACAGTAATTTACTCAGGACTTATGTAAGATTTCTCTTTGCACACCTTCTGAATATTTGAAACAGAGATCATACTAGTCCAGTAGCTCCATTTTTGCCATTAGTTAAACTCCAGCCTCTCTGTGGAAGATTATGAAACAGGCTTTAAAATAGAGAGCAGCAGCTCACCAGGGCTTTGGATGATTTGAGGCTAAGTATATGTAAAATGCAGCTTGGTCCATGGGCTAAAGTGTGATCTGGGTGGATGGCAGCCAAGACCTTTGGTGCCTTTTTCACACTGTATTAGTTTGTCAGAAAAATCCCCTGTAAACCAAAACCTAATGTGAGTCAGCAAGACTCTGAGTTTCTCTGTCACAGCTCGAAGAAAAACTTGACTTAAATACACAACTCAAAGACACAGTGTAAACATAAAAAGTGAGTGTTATTCAGTATATACACTATATGGGGTCAATACTGTATGTACCGGGTTCAAACAGTTTTCCTGTATATATTTCATGTACATGTATGAAAATGACAAAAAACTGAACTGTAGCCTCTATTTACTGTTTATAATTAGTGCATGACAATGTTTCACACACCTAGACTTTACTTTGGTACCACAAGTAAAACCACAAGTAAAATCTAATTCTGCTAATTCTAATTCGGAAACACTGCTTGAATAATAGTTATAACACTCTCTACCATACTAACATGGTTGTAAACAGATATAAGAATATTTCAGTGTTAATATATTTTTATTCATGTATTTCTATGATGCAGACAATGAATGGTCTGCACCATATTAGTTTTAGTCATGTTTTTTAATATTATAAGGGTCAAAGAAGTAATTGAATGATTTAAAGCACACAATCTGTTCATGCATGCAGTTGTACATGTTTATCATTAAGTATTATTGCATCTATATTACTGTTGTTAGTCAAGTTTGATATGTTTCATCAGATGCCTCATAGAAGAATAGCTGAGAAATAAATAAATACTTAAAATGTCTTCATACATGTTTGTATAAATGCTAAATAGGAGGATTAAAATGTTGGAACAGTATTAAAACAGGTACCTAGCAGAAAATTGTAAACATTATTTTTACATCTGCAGTATGTCCAGCAGTAACTACTGTTTTTACAGTAGTAGTTTCTACCTACAGAAGTAGTTACTACTGTGTTTAAGTCAGATTTTCTAATGTTTTGTTGCATCTGGATTTCAGCAGCATGCCACAATGTACGTTTCAGCCTCAGAGTCTTTTTCAGCGTATCCAGAAACAATAGATTAAAGTAGCACAATTCCTATGACAAGCTGTTATGTTGTCACAACTCATCCAGTTCCACATCCATTGTATATTGTGACTAATATTCACTGAATTTTACTGTAGTGCCATACTAAGATTTTTCTTAAAAGCTTTCTTTGAGATCATGACGCCACTGAGACTCGTTTCCTGAATCTGGTGGAATTTACTTCACTAAAAGCAAAGAGCCTGTCATTTCACTCTCTTTACTCAAATCATATTATACAAGAGCAGTTGAGTTCAGTCTCTTCCAAAACACACAGGTGGTTCATTCACTGGGTGACTGCAGGATTGGTTCCTCAATAGCAGACTGGCACAGTCTGAGGTACCAAACTGAATAGCTTCAGGTGTAATCCTCACCTGCTCTCTCACTGTAAATCCCAAATGTTTTGATTTATTTGTCTCTCACTCTCCATTTGTTTGTGTCTCTTTTCAGCAAGGGCAGGATTGATCACTAAGGGATTAGTCAAAGTGTATTCATGCAGGAAGAAAGTGATGCCAAAGCATTTCCTCTTTCACATGGCATCATGAGTCCAAAACACATTCATGAGCAAAACGCACATACAGTTTCATATACTTACATATCCATACAAATGTTGCACTGTATACACCTGCCTCCTGTTCTCTGCTCGATAAATGACTCTTTGGTCTAAGTCAACATCTCTTTCTTAGTCTTTGTTATGAGATTAAAGAAGCATAAGAAATAGATGCTGATGCACAAAGCCTTCATGCTGGAACACCTGAGCCGCAGAGGTAGTGACAGAGCACATTTCCTCTTTTCATGTGGGTGTTTTTTTGTACTAACTGGTACTTTGAAGTTCTGTTCTTTTGTGCATCTGAGGCCTTAAGCAGTGCACCATAGTCGTGAAAGTCCAGATCATGTTTGTCAGTCTGGGGTTTTCTGTGCTTGTGTGCACAAGAGGGGGTCTGTCATAGTGAGAGCGGTCTAACTGCTCCAACACATGGTGCCCAGACTAAACAACAAGATGAATGTTTCCTGAATTCAACCTGGCATGGAGGCACCCCAGTCTGCCCATGTGGTTCAACTGACTGCCTGAAAGACTCGCATTCAGAGCAGAAGCAAAGAGGAGTTTGGAGGAAAGAAGAGTGAGGTGTTCTTACTTTTGGTTTTACCTCAAGATAAAGTTGTTCACGTAATCTGGTCAAATGTGTAATACCTAAAATAGAGGCTTTAAGTATTACCAAACTAAAGGTCAAACTAAACTCTTCCAGTGACCACAAGGTGTTCCATCTTGCGATGATGGAATTGTTAACAACACCAACAAAAGCTCAGTGTGCTCCTGTCAACCTGCCTCCTCCCACACATCACCTTTCACCTCATTACTATGCACCCCCACATCACACCTCCAGCCTTTTTTATTTCATGCAAAACCAAGTAAAAGCTGGCCTGGCTGTGTTTGGCCAGCTTAGCAAAGCAGTGAATTAGAGGTTGGGGCTTTGGGAGAAGGGGCTGGCATATCGTGGTGAAAACTTTTGGCAGACTATGGGAACAGCGCCTGGTTTCGGAGTCAGAACTCTGAGGCTCTCGACGGGCTGAGCCTCATTGCAGTTTGTAACAGCAAGCTGTGGGATTTGGAGAAACAACTTTCAGACACACCCCCAAACCTTCACAATGCTGCTGCCCCCTTTTCCTTATGCCTCAAATAGTTTATCTGTCTCAGCAGGACATTCAAGCAGGAAGCCCCCTCCATGTGTTTTTCTTTAGTCTCCTAGCCTCGATTCCCTACCTCCTCCCTCTACTTTTAGCTTGTAGTTTGCTTCTCCCTCTGTCTTCTTCTCCTAATTGAGGAGAACTGGGCTGCAGATAGCTGCAAGACGTTAAAAACGTTAAAACTTAGTCAAGAGGGAACACACACACACACAGACACAGGCATGTACATGTGACAAGCCCCTGGCAAACAATGGCTGTTGGCTGAGACAGAGGAGGGGGCAGAGGAGCGGTAGTTTCTAGGATAACCTGATTGGAGCATAAACAGCAGCCCAGGAAGTGCTGAAGTAAGAGAGAGAAAGAGAGAGAGAAGGAGGGGGATCAGGAGAGGAGTGTAGATCTGCCGGGAGAGAGGAAAAAGTTTGGGACTGCATCGGTTTGTTAGCTTGTGTCAGTCCTGTTGCATCTAAGACTCTGGCTTTTTTCTATAAGGACAACCTGTATCACAGAGACCCAAAAAAGGTCAGTAGCTGGATCTCATACAAAGACACACACACTCTGTCACACAGATGTGAGCACAGAAATGCATACACATGTAAGTACAAACAGCACTTTTCTTTGTATTCAGATTTATGTATTCTAAGGCCTTGTGTGCACTTGAGAAGTGGCTTGTCCTTATTATTTCACACTATCATTTAAATTCCAGCAGCTTATCGAATGGCATTCAGTGCAGTGTTCTCCATGTGTGTGGGTTTTTTTCTGACGGTTTCCCCTGCCTCTCAAAGCTGCTTGTTTTTGCATAGCTGTTTTTGTGGTGCATTGAACTGCAGCCAGCCATTCAGTGTGTGAAGCAAAAAGGGGACCATCTAATGTGTGTGTAGCTGTGTCTAATTAAGCTGATGGGGAGAAGATTGGTGAGGGTCAGACCATGAGAGGTTCAACTTGAAAACAGCCCATTCACTTTCACAGAAACACAGGCCTTACACAAACTATGTGTTACATTAATTGTTTCAGATGATAGATGAAGGTAACTGGTTGTGGGTCAGATTTTCTGTAGATTTGGCCACGTATGGTGCTGTTTGCTCTTTGGATTAAATGGTTTGCTAAATTTTCCCACCCGGAGAGATATTGCATTCCTCCTGTCAAAGTGAGCATCATTGTCGCTGTGACACTTCAAAGGCACTATCATATTCATATATCACATTAACTAGGCAGAGCTGTAAAGTAGATGGTGAGCTCATTTTATTGGAAAACTATGGCTGTTAGTAGCTACTATTTCACAAGTTTGTCATTACACTGCAAATAAAGTAACATTTTAAATATTTTACTGCCTTAACAAGCCTCTTTTCCTGTCTGGAGCTTTTGAATGCTGCTGGAATTGCTTTAAAATTTCCATTGTTAAGTAGATTTGCATCTGGGAAAGGCTGGTCTGCCCAAGCCCAGGCAAATGGAAAAACTGAAGCTAATTTCATAACATATGTAAGAGTGTGATACAAATCTGTCAAACGTGGTTTTGAATGGGGTCTTTTTATCACAATGAAATTGTTAAACATCCACATACATACAATACAATTAACAAATTCTACAAGAAAAAGTACCAAGAGAAAGTAATTTCTAAATGTTTTGTTACTTGACGCAAAGTCAGCAACATCTTTAGGCAGTCCGCCAATAGCCATTTTAGCATCAGCAGTGTTTTGTGTTCAGTTCTGGAGCTATACTGGCTCTTAACGTTTCCATAATCCTATTTTTTACCACTCAAATGTTCATTGATGGGTGTGATTTGTTATGTCTCTTTCAGCCATAAGTATATCAACTTCAGTTCCCTCGCTAGGAGGAGAGATAAACAGGTCAAAAAGAAGCACCTCGTCAGAAAGACAAATGAGCTTGCACCTTTGCATCCCTTCCACAGCCCAAAAAAACTCATCCTTCATCACTTGTTCGTGCACTTTGACAGCGTTAGGGTGACTCTCACAAGTTTCCTCTGTATGCTGATGTAGCAAGTTGTCAATTCCTCACAAGACCAGAGGAAACTGTTATTAACTGGAAGGCTTTGGCTGCCAGTTTAATTCAGCCAAGCTATTTTTCTAAGTGCTAACATATGAAGCACAGTGATTTTGGCAGTGCCTTTGCAAGCAAAGGCACACAGTAGTTCCTGACCTAATGCCTCAATTTGCCTCATTACAGGACACCAAAGTCACATGTTGATCACTTGATTATCTGGCTGAAATACTTTTTTCAGCATCCAGACATAACAGATCATATCTGGATTTGTGCAGGAGATCAAGGACTAACCTTGGCCATATGTATCAGTTGATGTAATTCTGGACCTGTGGAGTTTAATGGCTGCCATGGGACATTGAGCTTGGTGGAAACACACCTGGGCCACTGGCATGTGGCCAAGCAATACTGAGGGCAGTGGGGGGAGGGAGAGGCCTGACCAGGTGTTTCTCCAGTGAGCTGTCTGCACTGTCATCCCTTAGTGAGCCTTGAGCCAACTCATGCCATGTGTCACTGAGCATCAAGGTTTGGTCAAACCTCATTACAGATAATTCATTTCGTGTTTACGTTGTGGAAATTATAACATTTTTGACTTAATGAAGCTCCCTAAATTATTTGTAAAAATAGATACAAAAAGTGATAAACACAGAATAAAAAATAGTGTGTTTTTTACAGGAAAGTGTCCACAGCTGGTATCATTTGAACAGTTTTGTTCAGTAAGTTATAGAGTATGCTTCAGTAGATTTTGCCTGAGGCACATTATATTCTCAATTAGCTGCAAATAACTGATCTCATCCCACAGAAAGATTTTTTGTCATTTCAGCAGCTTAGTCCAGAAGCAGCCCTTATGGCCAAACAGCTTGCAGCTTACAGTCTAACAGAGGTGAGCATGATAGCAAGGTATAATCAGGCAAAATCTCTACCACATTAATTGACTTCTACCCACTGCAAATTGACCTCATTTTCAGCCAAATTATTATCTGTGGAACAGATGAAGGTGCTCTTTGAATACCTTTCATTTCTACATTAGATGTTAGATTGGATAGTACATAAGGCCATATCTTGCCGCATTTTTAAAGAAGAAGAAGATAAGTTGTTTCTTTTACATATAAGCATTTTGTGAAATGATTTTTTTTGTCAGCAGCTAATGACAACATTTGAATGACTTGCACATCGAAATGTGACAGAGCAGAAGGAGAATTTAATACGACACTGATTTGTAGTTGAACTAATAGTGATTCATTAGTGTCAGTCTTCTCAGTTCCTTCCTTTTTCCTATGCCCTTTTTATTTGACATTCCCAATTGTGTCCCAGCGGAACTGTTAACTTTTTACCCACTGGAAGAAATCTAAAGCAAAAATGAATAAATATAACCACAAATAAAAACATGAGATATGAAAAGAAATTTTTCCCTGCATAGTTCTACAAAAAGTGATATTGCAAATATGTCTCCCTGATCTTGTGTTTCATTGTGCTGCTGGGCGTTGGTAGAGGCTTATGTTAGACGTCAGAATTTGCTGCAGCTACTGCTGTAGGCTTTGCTGTAACAAGGATTATCCACAGACAAAAATCATGCTTCCTGTCATGATGTCGGATGCTGGTGGTGCAAATGGAAAATTTGCCAAGACATAAAATTAGTTTTTTATGAAGGTCCCTCTGCAGAGAACATGTTGGAAAAGTCGCACATGTGGTAACTGGTCATACATAAGTGTGTGTGTGTGTGTGTGTACATATATATATATATATATATATATATATATATATATATGTATATATATGTATCTGAAGTCATGTGTTTGACCACCTACTCTTTCCTTGGCAATATGTGGGGGTAAAGAGGGGGATAAATGCTCTCTACCCACAGGCTCAGATAGAGGCGGGAGAGGCTCAGGCAGACGCTGCAACTGACATTCTTCAGTCACTATTAACCCCAATAGCTCATTTTTCTCAGTGTAAACATCCCTCTGCCTCTCCCTTCCGTCCACTCCTTCAGGCATTTACTTTGACGTGGTGCCTCCTATAACTCACAAAAATATGCCAGGGCTGTTTTTGTCTACTCACGGACATGCTTTGTGTACACATAAAAAGGAGTTGTATGTTTTTCTATGACTGTTCTGTTTATTACCATACCTCTGAGCAAATTAATCATGAGGAAAAATTAGGTAAAAATGATTTCAGAGGGAAGATTAAATGCAGACATACACTGATAATGATAATTTGGCTCTAATTAGCTCCCTACAAATGCCCTTATGTGTCAGGTCTGTATTCGCTTACATCATTCTCACTCTTTGAAAGCCTATAAAGCGCTTTAGATTTTCTTCATACAGTAAAGCGTTGTTAATTAAGAAAAGGTCGAGTTTGAGTATTAAAGCTGGCTAATTCCAATAAATATGGATGAGATTGCTGTACTGTCCTATTTAACAACCTACCGTGTCTTGTCATTTTTCCACAGATGTTGGCTTTTGTATGTTTTTATCGATTGAATTGACCTCTTGCTCACTATCGTGGAATGATTTCATAATTATCCCTCTTCCTGACAAACTCGGTACACTCTTATTTAGGCACGGCTGAGATTATAAAATTCCTGTTCCTGAAAATATCCTGCAAAGCCTGTGACACACACAATGTTTTTGTTAAGCTGGGCTATTCTCAGAACAGCAGTTACCTGAGCTCTGGAAGTGGAAGTTTTAGGAAACCTGTCTTCTATCTCTGTATGGTTTGTTTGGAAAACTCCTTCCTGCTCTGACTGATAAATAGACGGGACCATGTAAATAGTGGAAAGAGGCCCAGGAGAGCAGTTTAGTGACTATGAAATAAAACCATTTCAGGCTAAATGTAGTGACAGACACACAGAGAGTGAGCTGCTAGATTTGTTGTATTTGTGATACATGAAGGCACAGAATTGAGTCCATTTACTCTGAGGACTTTATTTAAGTAGTCGTAGGATTAAACAAGTTCGGCACTTCTCAACCTCAAGGACAACTTTAACTTTGAAGACAGACTTTGTCACATGTAGCACTAAAGTTTGGCTGTAGTTGTAGTTTATAAACAATTTCCAGTCTGTTTGATCCACTACTTTGGTCCAGACTGAAATATGTCCACAACTCTTTAATGGATTGCAGCTTTGTCCATTCTTACTCCCTAGAGGATGAATCCTGATTTTGATGATCCCCTTATCCATTTGTTTCCCCTGTAACACTGTAAGGCAGTTATTTTTAGATTTCAGTGAAATAGCTTGACAGTTATTGGATGAATTGCCAGGAAAATAAAATATAGTTTCTGTATGTTCAACCATGTCCATGAGGACCATGTCACCCAGTGCAGCAATGTGGCTTATGTGTTCTTGGATATTTTCAGACAACAGTGAAGGTCTATGATATGAAGGAAATAAGCAAACGATTGTATATGCAATACTAGTAATTACTAAGATCAGTTTATTGTTGATTTTGCTCTTTATGGGATTTGTTGACAATTCAATACTGGAGGTATTTCATTGACAGATGCAATATTCCATAATGTAGCTATCGGTTACAGTATTAAATAATTTGAGGTTTGCTTGTTTTTTTAGCTTTTTAACTTCTAGGTCTGCACTTCTGCTTCAGTGGGCTGTTCTACCTGAGACTTTCCTCATAGTAATAAAATATATTTTATAAAGCCTAGCATTTGTAATGTTGGAGTTAGCCCTTTACCTTTTGCTCCACCTCAGTATCCTGAATTGTGTTAATAAACTGATGAGAAAGTTTATATTTTAAGGCTCATCTTCATACATATTATCTATATCATGCAGCAGCCATAAGGTTTACCAGACTATCATTACAGTCCTCATAAAATGGCTAGTAATTGGTTTGCTTGAAATTTCCATCCACCCTGAGATCCCACCCTAAAAAACAGGGCATACTGAACATTTCCAGTAGTTTTCATAACAGCAGGAAGATGGGAAACAGCTCCTTATTGCATGCATTCACACACACAACACACATGGTTCCCGTGACTTGTGCTCTCTTTCACATTTTCTTAGCACTTTGTTTCGAAGTTTCCTTCCTCACAAGTTTCCTTTCACCAAAACGTGTATCCTCCCGTCAGCAGCGCAACAATGCCCTGCTTCATTTCAGCTCTCCAAGATCTGAGACCACTGCACATGCTAAAACCATTAGATGGTGGATGGCAGTGGTTAGCCGCTTTGAAAAATAACCATCTTACTACGTACATAATAAAGCAGATGGAATGGGGTGGAATCAGCTGTCTGCCTGTATGTGCATGTGCAGCTGTGTTGAAATGTGGCACGTTGCCTTCTAACCAGTGGACTGCCAATTATACAACAAACATTTCAAAAGGAGGCATGTGTCTTACATGCCTTTTTCACATATTAAAATTTCAATTCAGATTGTTCTCCATTAAAGCTTCCTGTGAATTTAGCCAAATGCCACACAGAATCTGACAGATCCCAGCAGTGGTTGAGGAGGCATTTTATTATTAGACTCAGACACATCCCATTTGGTCTCTGTCTCAAGCTCAGACAGTTTGATGGAGCACTCTTTCTGGAGCTGCAGAATGAGTTAATTACAGTCACTATCTCAATCTAAATTTACTTGGAGTGTATCCATAATGCATGTCTAACTTGGTATCAGTGGGCCCCAATTAGTCGACCAGTAATTGTGACAGAACTCTGATGCTGGTTCTCTGCAGATGTGCAGCAAGACTTTGTGTGCATCATTGGAAAACAGTGATGTAATTAAGGACTGTTTTCATCTGTATTTATTAGTTTTACTTTGCTCTCCTATAGATTATAATGTAAAAAATGTCAAAATTATGACAAATGCACATTAAGATCCAACCTTTGGCCACATGGGGGTAGTACAACAAGCTTTAAATACATACAAACATTGACATCACCTTACAAAACAGACAAAACATTCATTTTAATATATGTCCGGTATTAATTCTATTTTAACTCTGCTTTGGTGTCTACTAACATATCTGGCTATTTAGCTGCTACATTTTCCAATGTGTTAACCAGCTTGGCCTGCCTGACGTTTGGTGCTGGGCAGGTGGTGAACAGTGGGTTTATCAGAGCCTGTCACCAGGGAAAAAATCTCTACTTGGTGTATTTCCAGAAAGAACTAATAGATTCTACTTAGACTATTAACTCATACAGTTTCTATGGAGCAGCTGCATAATTTACACTTGATGACAGCACTTGAGTATCCATTTCCTGATTAACAGCTTTGGGAGAGAGTTTTTTTTCCTCAAACCAGAATTTGTCTAGACAATAGCAAAAATATACAAAAAACATTCATCTCAAATCCCAAACACTCCCTCTTAAGAATGTATTTTGCAGTTGGTGGTCCATGAGTGTGCAGCATATACAGTATCATTGCCACGGGGTTTTGTGTTAGACCGTATGTCCCAGTAAGCTGGATTCTGTGCTGCTTTGATCAGGGTAGAGTTGCCTCAGTAATCCGCTTGAGCTCTGGATGTTTGCCTAGAACACTTTTGTACACACACATACACTCATTGTCAATTTGTGATTAAAAAACAGATATCAAGGCCTAGCCAAAAAAAGATGATCTGAATAAATCAAATAGTAACAAACTGACACAACGCTCAGATGTTTGACAACACATTTGCCTTTTATTACTTAGAGATTGTATTTGCAGTGATAGTTGATATATTTGCATATTTACAAGAGTAAAAATTTGTCTTGAGTTCTTTATCCATATTAGAATTCAATGACATCATGCCCACCTGGATTTTCATGTCTTTATTCACACCTTGTGGGAAAAAATGGGCACCGAAGCTGATCCATATTTTAATTAAGTCTTTAGAACACAGACAGGATTAAGAAATATAAATACTCTCCTGCTGCCATTTCTTTTCATCTTTTAGGAACCGGTTAATAACTTCTGATAGTTCTGGCCTTTTGACTGAACATCTCTGTGCCCTGTATTTGAGTGCAAATAAATAGGTGTGAATGGATTTTTATTTAGCTACAGCTGACGAGCGGAAAGAGCTAAATGAAAAGATGGAGATTGAGACAGGAATCAGAGAAAAAAGAAACAGGCGGAGAAATGAGAGGAAGGCAGGGGAAGAAAGTAGGGGTGCTACTGGAGCGTTTGTCAAGTGTTTGCCTCCCTGCATTACATCACTGAGATGCTTCGGCACTGATGACATTGTCTGGCTGGGAGGGGGCTGGCCCTGGGGATGATGTCATTAACAACCAATCAGAGAACGTGGGGGACGGTAGTCCCTGTGGCCAGTTCCTGAGGCTGAAATAGTAGGATATCTGAAAAAGTCTTTTCCTCCTCTCAAATCATGGAGCCTCTGTGTCTTATGTGCTTTTTCCTGGGGTTATTTTTAGGCTTCTGTTAAAACAAATATATTTCAGGCCTGTTCCTAGCTCTTCCGCAGAGCAAAGGGTAAATGAAGTTGACTCTCCCAAACAGAAAACAGCCATGTAAATATAGCCCTAAGGGTATTAGCATTTAACTAGAGTAATAGCACATGAAGGAGCTACTTTGTTCCTGTCCACATGAATAGACTAACTTTTACTTTACTATCTTTGGTATGGCCCGTCCATATTAAGCTTCCATTTCAAGCCCAGAGGAGATGCCAGTGGACCTTTTAAATTCACTTTCACTGCTGTTTTCAAGGACGAAAAGGTTTCAGGCTGTTTGACAGGTGCAACACTCACTCTAGTTTTAGCTCTCTTTTTAGTCTCCGCCAACTGCTAAGGAAAATATTTGTCTCCATACAAAAAAAAAAAATGAAATGACGAGATTCCAATAGCAAAATTCAAATTGTAGATTCCATATTGATATTGCAGTGGATTTTTTGTGTACTGTACACCTCATGACCTCATCCCTGTCTGTTGTGCATTATGACCCCCAATGGTAAAATTACTAAACCTTGCAGGTGCTCACTTATTTCCTCCACCGTGAAAAAGCTGTATGTAACCTATTTTAGTGTTTAGTGTTTTAAGTGTGTTCAATTCCAAATCGGCCACTACAGTCTTCCACATACACTCCCATTTTTTACACAGAACACTGAGGAAAAATTGTGTGATTAGCATTATGGTACAGTTTATACATCAAGGTCTTTCCTTTCTCCCTTTCAGTAGATCTGGCCAAGCTTGTGCACATTTGCAGACCTCCCAGTTCCAGTGTTATCTGCTCCACAGAGCCTTAAGCCTGGATACAGTCCACCCACACGCTCACACAAATGTATACGATACACATAGGCAGGGACACATAAACATAGATGCACACTACATAGGCAACACACAGCAGGTTTCACAGATAAAGACAGAGGCACTACTGTTCTCAGGAATCTCAGAGTACCTCCCCCTCCATGAGGCCTATTTCACATCCAACTACCACTTGCATCACTTACAAAGGTCCAGTAATACTTACCTCTCCTTATGGAGCCACTCAACTTCACCAGCTCTCTGGTAAACACAGATTCAATTCAATTCAATTCATCTTTATTTGTATAGCGCCAAATCATAACAAAAATCATCTCAAGGCACTTTACATA
>JAUMHL010000013.1:21204903-21256019 GCA_032362345.1 Sandelia bainsii
GTCTAACAAGACGAGTATAGAGACAAGTCCATTGTCTGAGGCTAAGAGAAGATCGTTAGTGACTTTTACCAGGGCTGTTTCTGTACTATGATTTATTCTGAATCCTGACTGAAAATCTTCATACAAATTGTTCCTGCGCAGGTGGTCACATAGTTGTAGATGTAAACACTTTTTCTACTTGGAGAATATAAAGATCTGAAATGATCTTTGAGTGATACATTTTAAAACAGTTCATCATTATCTTCAAGCCTGATATCATACAGTGAATTTAGTGTGTGACAAATGCCAATATAGTATTATTTGATTTGTTAATGCACTTCATTTTTATTGCATTCCTGAGCTGTTGGGCAGTAATAAGCTTTAAATTTACACTGGTTACGCTGTGCTAGCATGCAGAGAAAAAGAGGGTGAAGAAGAGATATGTAGTGCAGAGGGAAAAGTGAGGAACACATGATTGACTGGCTGGTCCTAAGCTGCTTATCACTATGAAGAGAGTCAATTGCAGTGCAATCACTTTTTAATAAACTTGTGAGAGAGCAGGAATAATGAAAGACATATTTAAATGGATGCCATATGCAGGCTGAATGCATAGTTAACTCACTGCAGTAAAGGGGAGTGAAGTGCTTTAATTTAGGACTTTGCTGTTACATCTGTGAGTCCTCATCTAATCTGTCTTAAAATGTGTCTTAACCCATATAATTATCAGCAGGTAAGAAAAGCAAGTGTTCCCCTTGTATGTTTGCAAACAAGTCATATCATGTATTTACTGTAGGCCTACAGTTTGTGTTTTTGCCTAAGTGTGTGTTGTGCTTTTGATATCACAAGTGCATTTCTGCTGTGTGCACTTATTGTTGACACAGAAAACTTGCCTAAACAGATAAAAGATAATGTATAATACATTCTAGCACACAGTATGAGAGACACCTGAGAATTTCTTTTCTCACATCATGCTGTTCCTGTTGCAATACTTAGGCAACATTGTGCAGACTCATGCACAGCTTGTAGTAAAACTGCTTTAGGCAGATCTGATGTGCACAGTGAATTTATCATCACATGTCCAAAGTTTAGCACAGAGACGATGTTTCTCCTTATCTGGACAAAACCAGAAACATAGGATTTTGACTGGATGTCATGCGTCTACATGTTTAAAGGATCAGTTCTATCAAAAAGAGAGAAAATAAACATCAGCTTCTAGTTTATTAGAAACGCCTAGCCATAACTTATACATAGCATATACAGGCCTACACAGACTTATAGATACATTTTGTAGTGTTGTTAAGTTGTATTGCATATTACTGAGATACCTTTCTACTATATATATATATATATTTTTTTTTTTCTTTAAATAAATGTCCACCCTGTCATCAGTGAGGGTAGACTAAATCTATTAAGCATTATGCATGCAGCAAAGAAGAAAAGATGCTGAGTGAGAGTGAGGAATGTAAGTGCCAGCAAGAAAGTATAATTTTGGTATTGAAACTCTATATTATGATTTTTCAAATAATACCCAACTCTAGTCACACTTTGTGGGCTGTTTAACAAATGTGTCGCTCACTCTGGAAATTTGGTGTGATTAAATTACATTGTGACAGTGTAATATTTTCCAACCTAGTGAGTGCACTGGTATTTTTTAACCATTGAGGGGGTTCAAGCTGGATCTCCTCATCCAAAGACTCCAAGTAAAACGTTACTCTTAGGAAGGGGGAAGTGGTAGAAAATTCCCCCCTCTATCTCCTGGGTAGATGTCCTTTTCCCAGCTGCAGTCCTTCTCAGCATCTCTCCATCACTCCCCCTCAGGACACCACCAGCCCCACCGTTGGCCCAGAGACAATTGTCACGGGATACCAACAGACGTCTGTTTAAATTCCTAGGTTGACTTACACCTACTCTGGCCACAAGTTAATGACGTGTACACACTGCTGGGATTTATTGAGAAATGCATGCACACACAGACACACTAACAAAGACACTGGTTCATTAAGCAGCACTTAGTGGCTCAGTTAATAAATGAGGAAATATTCTAGAGCCTGTTTCCTTGTGCAATATTAAGAGTGCACACAAACTCACAAGTAAGTGATTCACAGCACAAGCTGTATAATTTCCTCTTGACCATTGCACAACATGCCTGGAGCATGTTCAACAGCACCCCCTGGTGTGTGAAAAATGCAGGTCATCTAATAAATATCAGCAGGGTGTTTAGTGAAGAGAAGGCTTTGGATTGATCCAGTGCTGATATGTGTTAGGGAGGAGAAGTAGACAGACACGGTGTTTGTGCTCTTTAGCGGAGCTGGCCAATATATAAAGTTGTTTGTTTGAGTTGTTCTCTAGCTGTCTTAGAGGGAAGCATTAGAGCAGACCTTATCTGCCAGCAGCACTTCTTTCTACTCCCTTCTCCTTGTTTACTTTATTAGTTGCACAATGGCAGGAGAAAGAAGTAAAAAAGGTTAGGGAGACAGAGAACAAAATGACTTGTTTGCAGACATTTAAGTGTCATTTAGCTTTATTCAAAGACTCTCGATTCAGTAGGAAGGGTATTAACTTTGCACTTGAGTTAACGATCTCGTCCCACCTGCTCAGGATAAGCAATTCCACTTTGAGGTGAAGCAGCACTAAAATCAATTTGTCATGCATCAATGAGTCTAGCTACAGTAAAGAGATTTACCTGAATATGCTTGGAGTCTCCTGTGTGACAGATATGTACTTAACCTTTATTTTGCAATGTTAAGTTGTCAGATTCTCTGCTGTTGTGTGACTGTTTTGATATCTGTCTCCACCACTGCTACTATTCCCAGCACTGACACCCACATCCACACACTAAACCACATGTCTGTAACTCATATCTTTTGGCCGACAGCCTGTCAGGTTGGCAGCCTTGTCTGTTTATAACCAGAGCAGAAAGCCTGGACAGACTACAGACTAGAGATATGTGCATATATGTACAGACACACATATCTTAAATGAAATTAGTGTGTATGTATCGCAGAGCTCTGGGTGTCTGCAAGGCTGAGCTGAGACAGATGTTGCCGTGGTCCTAGCTAACAGGGAGGGGGATCAACAGTCATTAACAGTTCCACGGCAGCTGGGAGATGCCTCATTAGGTGAGAGATGGGGGAAGAATGGGTGGGAAAGAGAGATAAATATAAAAATGAGAAGAAAATGTGAAAATAGAAGTAGAAGAAGGCAATCATGGTTAAGAGTCACAAGAGTTACTCTATAAACTTTAGGTGAAAAGTCTGACATCTGAAATCCTGGTGACTTTTTATTTGTCAGCTTCATATGTATAATTCATTTGTGGTGCTGGACAGTTTTGTGATTTAACATAGAGGACAGCTAGAGAGGAGACAAGTTGGTAACGCTGTTGTTCCTTTACTGTATTGAACAGTATAACCATGCCAGTGTCTTGGATGGATGCACTCACTGCATGTGACCAATGTGGACAGTGCTGAATCAACAGGACACAGATAGAGGAGAATAACAGCGGCTAGAGAAGAAGTCCAGAAGTCCAGTTCTAAGGCCCTAAGGCAGCATAAAGTAAACAAATATAAACAAAGCACCACTTATTCACATCCTTTTTGACCAAAGGACTTGGGGGTAAAGTTCAACTTATTCACAAAGGCGACTCTGATTGGTGGACTCACAAGTGGAGTATTTTCTTTGGCAGTGAGCCTTAGACTAAATTCCTCTATTCATGTTATGATTCTATTTCCCCATTTTTCTTTGTAAGGTATCATAGAAGCCATGTTTTCTACTGTTTGCAAAATTCAAAAGTGTTGACATGCCTGAAAATTATACTTTTTACGACTTTGACATGCAAGGAGTCAAATAGATACCCAGATAGGAAGTCAGATATTTCCTGCATGTGAGTGATACTGTGTGAATGTCTGTGTTTGTGTGCATACTGCATGTGTTGTGAAAAATGTGACTGAACTGCATTTCAGGAACATTTTTGAACGCTTATTTGTTGGATCTGCAATCAGTGAAACATCATAGTAGAAATCAGTTTCTTTTTTCTGCCGGTTTTGAGCAGGTCGCCTACAGAGACGCTCACACATTAGCCTTCTACTGTAGCTTGATAGGGTCAGTGTGCAGCGCTGTCTGTGGGCGGAAGAAAGTAATGTGATAAGTGAAGGGCATAGAATCAGGTGGTCTTGGCCTGACATGGAAAGGATGACTGATAAGAAAGGTTTTTCAGGCACAAAGATGCAGAGGAGTGGGAAAATATGTCCACAGTTTTACTACAACTTTTTACAAGATGCTATTCTAGTTTTAAGATTGTGAACAAATTGGATAAGCTTATTTCTCTTATTTTATAATGTTTTTTTAATTACATTACGATAGCTAAGAAGTTGTCTATTTTATGTAAGGACAGTGTAATTATGAAATAAGATCTGCAGCCCTGGCAGTGCTATGTGAGCCATATTTTATTGCACACAACAGGGCTTTGTATCTAGCCACATAGTAATGGGACAGTAATAGTAGGGAAGAGTGGGAGAGCACACAAGGATAAATTCCTCCATAAATAAGTGACAACCAGAAAGTAACTGTGAACAGCAGGAGACCCTGCTCCTTGTAAGACCTGGCTGTTCATGGGCAAATGTTTCAACTTGTCTTTCAACTTAGTGAACCATCATTTACTCAACACTGGCAGCTGTGAAAGAGAGCGACATTCTTGAGCTACTGGGGCAAAATACAAGTCAACTGCAGATCCCCTGTGACATTCGGAAAGAAGGAGGTCATTTTTTGGCCTGGAATGGTGACAGTAAAAGTGCACCAAGGCAGATTGTTTGGATCCAAGGATGTAATTGCTGGTTTGAAAGAGTTGCTTTAATTATGAGTTTGGCTTGGCAAAGACTGACCTGTTGGTTAGTTGGGATAACGTGTGTGTCATTGCCAGGACAGAAGACTTTTGACACAGACTGACTTTTGATGCTGACTCTTATTGCTATATAAGAATTGTACCGACATTTCTGGGGAAAACTAATTTATTGGTGACATTTTTATGTAATAATGTCAGTCTTTATGACAGAATGTAGGTATTTTCAGGGGTTCTTTAGTGTTTTTAGTTTATATCATATAAAGTTAAATTGTAAGTTAAGTTGTTTCTGGGCCCTATTTTGCCTGCCTTCAGCAATTAAAAAGGGAGAAATCTATCAGAAGAGGAACTATCAGATCATTATCTTATAGCTGTTGCTCTTGCCATCTGCTTCTATAGCTAATCCAACATGTTCAAATCTGTTTGCAAGAGCTTTTTTGGGGGAATCAGAAAAGCACTGAATTGCAGATGTAGATCAGGAAGCTTAAGGAAATGTGTGCATCAAAAAATATTCTGGAAAAGACCACCAGCATAACATGAAAATTAATTCCACAATTTAATTAAATGACATGATCTTTGACTATTGGCCTGCTAACTACCTGCCTATTGTGAAATGCCTGAACATGTGAGGGAATAAAAGCACAGAGAAAGTGGATGGAAGCACACAACCTTCATTGCCGTTGATCCCCTCACGTTTGTGCGTTTTCCCTGCACATTTACACGGGGTCACTTACATCACCAGGTGCAAGGAAATGAGCTCATGCACAGATGTAGACCTTTACCCTTCCCCCTTCTTGAAAAAAACCCCATATATGTATGTATTGACGATAGATAAGCATATACTGACATATTTTTACAATGTGCCAGCAAGCATGTTAGCTGACTGTCAGGCAAACAGGATGGTGTTGCTTTTCATAAATCCCAGAGCAAACACAAAGACTGTGGTGTCTCCTGTGAGGTTCCTAATTGGAAACAACACTGCCTGCAGGACTGACGCTTGTCTTATTCTGTTGTGTTGATCAGATAACTTGATCACATACTAGCTGGCTGCTGTATGCTAAGAGCATTTTGGATGTGGCTCAGAAGTAGGTTATGACACATTTTGGATGTGTTCTAGTGCCTGGTGGGCCCCTCAACAGGGACAGAGAGTTAAAAAGGAGACAGCTTGCAGACAAAGCCCTGATAAAGACCAGACTGTGTGTGTATATATGCAGTATGGGTGTGTGTCAGTAAGTTTGACACGCACACATACCTGTTAGTCTCAGTGTCCAGTTTTAAATGGAGAGAATGTGTTTCTTGTCAGTAGCTTCTTTTATAATGGTGTATATACTCTCTGTCTCAAACACACCCATTTACATTCAGTGTATGACCACTTCATGGCAGTAGAAGAGCTTTAGCCTGAGGGTAGTCGCTCTGCGTCCTGGAATGCAGTTGACTTTCTAAATCCCCACCAGTCTATCCTGGGGCTGTGGGGCAGGGCCTATCTCAAGCCCCCTTTTACCATGTGAGCAACGTCTGGAATCTCTAAGTAAGCAGTTAGCTGATTCTCACCGCCTCACTCTTTCACAATAACTGTGTGTGCTTTAGTCGCAAAGTGCAATGGAAGAAGCAGTTGCAGATGAAGACAAAGATTGTTCACTTGGGGAAGGTAATGTGCTTTTTGACATGACACCCACGAATGAATTCAGATCCTTCCAAGGTTTGAGTCTATTCTGTCTGCCGTGTGTAATTTGGCTAGCAGTAGGGAACTGTGTTTGGGAGATAAAAATAGGAATGGAAGTGCATGAGACGTGCTGTGTCTCTGAACTTGAGCAGAGTGGGAGTTTGGGCTGATGGTGCTGTTGACGGGGCTTGATCGTGATGTAGAGCCATTTAGTGTTTCTAAAACAATGATGCATACTTTTTATGTTTGCTAAACAAGGCCGTTTTAGATATTAAAGGAGACAAATTTAGTTAAAGGAAATTTTATGGCACAGGAAGCAAACAGAAGTTGAATTATTGCAGCTACTAAGCAACAGTGGCATGTTTTTCCTGTCCCAAGTTGTTGCATTAAACAAATAAAGTTACCTCTGTCTCGGTCCCAACATGTCTTGGGAGGAAAACAAGAAATTCCTTTTTCATCTGTGGCTCACAGCATGCTTTCAAGCATTCAAAGAAGAAAGGAAAAAACATATTAAAGTACCCACAAAATAGTGGGAAATCACTTCAAATATCCTCCTTCTACTGTTAAGGGAAGGCCTTTATTTTCCACCATTACCCCTAAAAGGTACACATTGTAGCCCTACCCGCTTGTCTAGAAACCAAGGCAGCAGTTCAGCTTGCATTATTATTATAGTCTGTTTTCACACCCAACAAGATAAAATAACAATATGCAAAGATTTTTAGGAGGTTTTATCTCCATCCAGTTGTGACTCAGGACCTATTGTTTGTGTGGTTTTAATTAGAAACATGCTAAATTTCATCCTGTTGTTGCTATGGTACTGTGAACACTATTCCAACAACTGTAAAACTACACATCCCTGGCATTATGGCGAGCCGGAATCTCAAATTTCAAATTTCACCTAGAAATTTAATTTATTGCATCTGGGAGTTTTTTGCTCGATTTCAAATAAAAAAGAAAGAAGAATGAAGCATAAACATTAACAGGTGTTTCATTTCAGTGTTTCCATCACTAATTTTGTGTCTGTCACATTAAATAGTGAATCTATTGCTGAAATATAAACCAGCATGAATATCTAATGAATTGGGCTGACTGCATATGCCACAGTGTTATTTCAGCATAACTTCAAGCGGAAATATTCTAGAAAATATCTTTTTGAATATGGTTTTCCATGTTCTCTACAGAGAGCATGCTACAGTAAAAGAGAAGAGGTTGGAGTCTTAACTTTGTCCGTTTTAGCAAAGTTTTAGGTCTCAGATTGCCCTGACCCCTTGTCTCTGTGTCTCCTCTGTCCCTTCAGAACAAACCAAAAGCAACCTGAAGGTAACCTCTCCAGAGGACGCTGAACACATAAGCCGTAGACAGGCCTCCCCAAATGGGACGCCTCCATCAAAAGGAGACGCCAAAGGCAGCCGAACTGTCCCTCGAAGGCACACATTAGGGGGGCCCCGCAGCTCCCGAGAGATCCTGGCTATGCAGCCATCAGACATGGATAAGAAGAGGGAGGCCTTCCTGGAGCATTTGAAGCAGAAATACCCCCATCATGCCTCAGCAATCATGGGACATCAGGAACGACTGCGAGAGCAGGTCAGTGGGTTGAAAGAGGACTGGATTGGGAATGTTGCTTTTGTTTAGTTTGGCTCACGTTATTTGAATCATCTGAATTGTGCTATGTTTAATTTCAGTTAAGACACGACATTATCAATTATCAGTTTATCTCCAAAGGATCAAATGACTATGTGTAATGAAAAAGGGGTTGCTCTGCAGTTACCCTCTGCTCAGTGTTTTAGCATCTTTCAGCACATTGTTTTGTATTTCCATCCCACAAACACGTCAACTTTGTTTCCAGCAGTACCAGGAAGCTGAAACCCACTGTACACTTCCTCCCCAACACCAAACAGCTGTCAGAGTTGATGGAGAACAAAACTAAAAATGAAACTAAAGATGATGACGAGATGTTGAGGTTTTAGCTTGTACTGTTATACGCAAGTGGCAAAAAAAAAAATCTGTTCTTACCCGGTTGATTAGTTCAGTTTATCTTACATCTGCCATTTGAATAACTGTAAGCACACAAATATTTCTTAACATGAAAAGACGGTAAAAACAGAGGTGGGATTGTACAGCTTTTTATAAATAACCAGGTTTGTATAGACAGAATCATATAAATGAACAGAACTTATAAATGCTCTTGTCCACTCCTGGAGTTGCAGGTATTTTCCTTTGCAGACAGAGGCAAAATTGCAACCGCAAACCTATTTCCTCCCCTTTTTTGGCCGCAGGTTAAATGTGAAGTGTGTCCCATAAATCACATTTCCCTCCCACAGCTCCTGTGAAATAGTGAGGTAGTGTTTTTGTGAAGCAGTAGAAAACATGTGAAGCACAAGCAATGATTTGTTCATACTTTAAAACCTTTTTTGATCACCATAATTAGACTTTCATATAGGTTCAGATTGGAATGTTTATTTCACACTATGGTAAAAAAAGTACACATTTCACAGTGTTGTTTGGGTTTAAAAAGATTGTAATTCTCCTTGTGCCTCAGCTTTTTTAGCTGAAGTTGATGGGGGAGGGTCACACAGAGGCAGTCTAAAGTTTGATGTTTGGCTCACCTGGTCATTGTCTGTTTGCTCCGGATCAGGGGAGACAAAAGGGAGGGGCAAACTGGCTTTGTAGCCAAAACAGCTAAGGTAATGGTGAGACTGGCACCAAGCCGCAGGGGAGCTCCAGGCAAAGGTACAAGGCATTGTGCAAGAAGCATTTTGTGTGCTGCTTTTAGGCCCAGCCCACATAGCCTGCCCACATGCAAAAGAGACTTTTTTTCCACTGCACTGATCTTCAACTCTGTGAATTTGCATAACCCTAATATCACCAAGCAGTGCTATGTTAGCCTACTGCAAGTTGATCAGGTTGGTGATCTGGGTGCTTTGTGTTTACATGTGTGCTTATGTCTGTGGACTGTTTATCCCCAAATTCAACCCACAGATTCCCATCCATATATGAAAAATCTGTGGACATTTTCTGTTGTTGTCTAGTTATAAGGTGGAGAAGAGTTTGTTATGAAATGTAGGTAGTCAGACAGGTAAGTTCAGCTCCGGACTGGGGTGGAGTCAGAGTTGCCATAGAGACTCATGATGTCACCGCTGGAGGGGCTCAGTTTACTTGTAGGTGCCTGCTGGAGCGAACAGGCTGAGAGCTGTGTGAGAGCGCGGCTCTGCAGAATAGGCGATGGATCTGAAGACAGGAGGCATGGCTCTCTGTACGTGAAGCCCGCAGATGAATAGAAAGAAACTTTTTTTTTTTTTTAAACGGAGAGGAATAAACTTACATCGGCATTTTTAGCCCGGTTACCTAAAGTAAAGGTAGGATATATCAGAAAATGTTCTGTTCTTTTGTGAGTCCGATTCATTTTTGCATGATTTTTTTGAAAAGTGAAATAATGTCGGAGGACTCTCAGCGCTGCAGTCGTCGGTCTGTCAGGTGCTGCAAACTCCCGAGACGCGAATGCAAAACTTGGTTGGTCTAATTATATCTGCAAGAAAACGCAACTAATGTGAGTGATGTGTATTTAGTAAGATAGATGTTTACAGAGGTAAGTCATCCATAAGGTACAACAAACAGTTCAACATAATTTTAACGAGATGGCCATTATGTTGCCATAATTGCAACGCAAATTATTTTCTGTGAGTTGAATTTGAGGGTTATGCCATTTAAATACATCTTACGTGACTGTGAGCACGATGAAGATTATGGAGGCGAAATATCTGGTAATAATACGTAAGTGTTTTTCAGTGGCCCTTCAATCGCTGCTGCACGTTTTTGCAGTGGCCTAATATTATTATTACATAAAAGACCCGAATTAAGTTTTAGAGTTTATATCTGTCAAATGGATTTTGTAGTGGACATGGCTTTACTCCCACACGTAACTTGATGTTGATTTGTTTGTTCCATGTTGCGTGTGTACACTCTGATTCTTGGCATGTTGTCAAATGTGTACATTTTATGGGCTAATTCCAATGGACGCAAGAGATGCTTGTTTTTCTGATTAAATTGGCTGTAATGTGTCCGAATTTTGTTCAGTATCACTTAGTTTGTTCCTTTCTGGCTGTACACATAGTGTAATCTATAAACTACACACTATGAAGATACAAGAGGAAATTTATTATCTTCACATTGTGTGTGAGCACATTATGTTTTGGGTCATTCTAGGGTCACAGATAGTTTAGTTTAGAACTTAATTATCTGATTATCAGAGGGTTACTTTATCAGTGCTTTTTTATTGGCACAGTTACTGTAAAAACTATGATGTTTTATTCGAATTTGTTTGTTGTTTCAATTCCATTAAGTGCTGAAAACACTGGAATGGGGTAAGAGAGATGAGATAATCTTAGTGCTGATAGTATGTTTATAGACTCTGCACTTTTAGATTGATTTGGCAATTCAATTGCTCACATGTTATTCAGATGTATGTGATGACATTTGAGTGGTAAATTTATCACTCAAGGAAGAAGATACAAAATGCTGTCAGTAAACTGGTTCGAGCATGAATTTCTGGCAATTACAAATTGATTATATATATATATAAAATGATTGAAGGCCACATTGGCATAATCTTATTCCAGATTTTAAAATGAGTGCAATAATTTGTTCATTAGTATAAACAGCTGAAAATCAAAACAAAACAAAAATACAAGTTTATTGAAGCATTTGTCATTTGGTGTCCTGGGGTGATATAATCATTCTGCTTTGTGTGAGAAACAGCAAGAAAACAAGTCACCCTTGCTCGCAGCAATGTAGCTGTTGAATCTGTGACGGATTGTGTGGGAAAGAATAACATTTCCTACCGTTCTCACGCATAAAAAAAGCGTCTACCATACAGGAAAGGCAACATCTATGGCAGCAGAGCATGCTTCAGAGGTGAGAAAAAAACATGTCTCCAGTGGTTTGAGTTACAAAGGCAGAGATTTATCAAGGTCAGACGGAGGTTGGGAAGATGATATCACTCTAGGCTTAAAAGTGGATGACCCCCTCTCCATCCAGCATGACTGCACAAATGCTCACACACTGGGTGACTTATTCTTGAATAAGGTACCCCTCGATTCTCCTAAACCCACAACAAAAGCGAGTGGTTTAATTTCCTCCACTCCTCATCAGGCCTGCAAAGACCTGGATCCCACCCGAGGGATATTAGATAACATCCCATTGGCCTGATCGCCACCCATCCTCTCACCCCTCTTTCTCTCTGCCCAGGGGCTTTGACGAGCACAAACTGAGCCGCTTGACCGATCACAAGCACACACTCAACAAATTCCCTCCCTTCCGCCTGTGTGTCTGTGTGTGATGAGCTGTGACTTGCTAGGCCCATGGTTTCTTACAGGATTTAGTCGCCAGTGTCAGGACAGTTGTCTGCAGCTGTGGGCACAAGGCAGACAGACAGGCAGGCAGGCAGGCAGACATACAGGTCTTTCACCCCAAGCTGTGATAATCCACGATTTGATGAGAGTACAGATTATTTTAACAGTGTTGAGAGTCAAGATGGGTAAATTGTTTTCCATTGCGCTTTTTTGGCAGGTGCTCATAGTGTAGCCCCTCATATTTGGTTTAGTGTGTAAGTGGGCTTCATTTACAAAACATGATTCTAAAGTGTTTCAATGCACCAGTCAGAATTTAACAGTCTGCGTAAGAATCTGAGTCTATTTTTCCGAGGTTGCCAAGAAGATGCCAGTATCAGTATCAGTCAAACCTCACTAACATCGTCTTGATGAAGCAGATAAGCTCAGTTGTTGTATAATGAGTTATGTTATGTTATCTCACCACCACTATACAGTTATTTCCTGTAATATTTTGCATGCAGACAGACAAATCCATGGTTTTACTCTTGATATACTTGCTCAGCGTGTGTGTGCTGTGGTCAGAATGAACCAAGTTTGATGACTAGCAAAAACAAAAGCATAGCAACATTTGACCAGTCCCCTGCATACTTCTCTCTGTGGGCTCCTGGTCTTGCTACACTTTTGCTCCTTAGAACCAACACTGGTTAGATAACAGTGGCTCTGAGCATTCATCAACTCCCTGCACGAAATCTGACCATGATCCGAGAAAAGAAGAATAAGGAGGGAGTTGTTGGGGGAGTGTTGTTCCTGTTATTAACTAAACTGCACTGAGAAAAGGATAATTAATTGTCGTCCACTGCTGGCACAGTATCGCTGAAATGATTAGAGTATCAAAGATGAACCAGTAGGAATGCATGCAGATAGTGCAAACTAAAACATTTATAACTCAAGGATGTATTTTAACAGAACACCTTTGTTTTAGCCTGTATTGCTGATTAAACAATCAATCAGGCTGTGTGCAGCAGATCTGCAGCAAAACATCTGTTTTTAATCTCCTCCGCTGACCGCCATTAGCAGAAGTTAGGGTATATTTAATAGCATGTCACCTCTGCATGAAGTGACACTTTTAGAGCTACATTCAGTAAAACAAACAAGAACCACAAGGTTAATGACAGGCATGTATTTCACCTCCCAGTTAACAGGGGTTATGAGGTAGGGGGTTTGTTTTTAGAGGTGCAGCACCCCAACCGAGAGGACAAGTGGTCCATGGAGTGGCGTCAAGGCTGTGTCTTAATCCCAAGTTTTGTTGGGGGGAGGTTAAGCCGCTCTGACAGAAGGCCCTGATGGACATGCCTCCAATCACTGCTGATAATGAGTCAAGCCAGACAGAATTTTACACACCGTCTCAACGCAGTGCCTGTGTGTTAATCAGACCAGCTAATCAGGTCTGAGCTCTTTTCAGTGCACTATTCTGCAGAAAAACAGAGCTGTATTATCCCAGGCTTAAGTTAACAACAGCAGTCGGAGTTATCTTCATTTATACTGAACAGGCAGAAAGCAGTTTCTTGACAGGTTTGCAGAGAATGGAGGTGAGATGTCTTGGACCTTTTTAACCTTACGCCCCTACATTTCTTAGTGTACAATTAAATCCATTTGTCAGTACAGCAGTTCTAGCATGAGGAGCTTCAGCTGACATCCGTTCCTTGTCTTCAGACTTTTGTTCTTTCTCAAAATCAGCCAGACTTAACAGAAGACAGAACAAGTAATTAAAGTTTTCAACAGGGGAATGATTTAACTGACAGCCATGTCTTTTCTGGTTAAGACAGCTCAAAGACTAGAAGTACAGTACATCTCGTTCTTCCTTGAGAGCCAGTATTATATGCAATGTCAGATTTGCACATCTATGTGTTTTGGTATAAATTCACGACTGAGCAGTACTGACGCAGTACTCAGATCATTTACTTAAGTAAAAGGAGCAAGTAGAAATACTCCGTTACAAGTAAAGGTTTTGCATTCAAAATGTTTCTTAAGTAAAAGTACAAAAGTATTAGCTTAAAAGTAAGTACCAAAAGAAAGAAGTGCTTTTTATGCTGAGTTGCTCATTTTGTGTGAATGTATATTATGTTAATGGAGATAATACTGCATTATTGTGTTTATCATTTCAACATTGCAGCTGTTGTTGTTATAATGTGAATCACTTTACATACTACTGGGTAGCTTATGAATTTCACAACAGGGTTCAATAAATTCTTATGATTATACTATATTTTGTATCAGATTCCGAAAAGTAACTAGTAACTATGGTTTATGAAATAAACATAGTGGAGTAAAATACAACATTTTGCTCTGAATTGTAGTGGAGAGCTCAATTAAAGTAGTTTTCATCACATGTTTGATTGGTCATTTATGTTTGTTTGTACCTGAAGGAAGGACTAGACTACATATATTATTTCCATGCTTTGTGGGCACTTTTTATTCCAGTAGTACGTTTTGCCATTCATTAGACTAAATTGAGAAACTAAGAGACGTAGTTAGTTTAGTAGCTATGCTAATGGACAGAATAAATAGTCTTCATTCTGGAGTCATAGTAACCTAATGCAAGTTTAAGAAAGCAAGCGAGAGAAGTTTTCCCTTGTTTTTCATGTCTCTAACTTTGCTTTGCAAACCTTTTCATGAAATCCAACATCTGGATTCCACCTTGGGCCAAAGGTATGAACCCAACTTCAAAAGGCAAATCAGAGACAGAAGCACACCAGGATGATTTCACCATTGACAGCACCAACTCCAAGCATCTGGCTCAAACCTTATTTTGATCTCCTGCACTTGATTTCCAGCTGGCCCTTGTCAGTGGGGATAACGGAGTGGAACGTGGGTATGAGATAGAGAAAAGCATGTTAGTAACTTGGCATAAAATCAGTAGATTTAAAAAAAATAAATTTTAAAGCAATAGAACAAGTCTGCAGGTTCCTTTTACTAAACAAAATGACAGATGATAGGGAGCAAGTGAAAGTGTACAGTGGGAAAGTATACAGTATGTTTCAGGACTCACCAGTTAATGGAATCAGTTATAAATTAAGCTATTTGACAGAAATAGAGCATGTGCTACAGTTTATCATAGCACCTCCTCGTGCCTTCTACAGTGCCTTTATCCACAGTGGCTCATGTTTTATATACTGTATATACAAGTTCTTGCTATGTAATGTTTAGTTCACTGTTGAACACTTTGCAGTTGCTGATAACATGACAGCTAACAAACTAAATCAGTCATGAGCCTGGAGATCAGTGCAGGAAAAACATGGCAATTTTGCACCTTCTGCATCAGTAGGAGCTGGTTGTTGACATTGTGAGTTGAAGTATCGCAGTGTAACATACGTATAACTGACTGAGTCATCCAGAGCTGAGAGGCCAGGTCTGTTTGTGTGTGTGTGTGTGTGTGTGTGTGTGTGTGAGTAATATTTCCTAGTGTGTCACTCAGAGGTCAAAAACAGGTCACCTGTGGCAAGAAGTGGATAATGAAGAAAATGCCAGTGAGAGGAAGAACAATAGACTGTAATGGCAAATGAGAATGTCAGATAATCACAGAAAATAATCGAATTGAACTTGATAACTTTTATAAACTGTAGTTGACAGTGGGGTGTAGTGGATAATATAAGGAAATGCAGAAATACTATACAGATCTAACCTTAATTAAAATTAAATTTTACTCCAGATTATCAGACTCTTCTACACAGACACATAAAAATTCTCCTTGGGGACTGTGGGTATAATAAATCTTGGGCTAAGTGAAGAGTGTATGTGGTCCTTTGTGACTTGGTAATTAGACATTAATAGCTCTGCCATTCTGAGGGCTGGTTT
This sequence comes from Sandelia bainsii, assembly GCA_032362345.1. Classification (NCBI taxonomy): domain Eukaryota; kingdom Metazoa; phylum Chordata; class Actinopteri; order Anabantiformes; family Anabantidae; genus Sandelia; species Sandelia bainsii. The sequence continues at coordinate 21,220,562 of JAUMHL010000013.1, forward strand.
CATGATACAAAAAGGAGACTTGACACATGATAAAATACTGTGATTTTTAACCAGCAAAGATTTGCTGCTGTAAAAGTTAATAACATTAGATTATGTGTGAGTTTACACACTATGTGTGTAACATCATGTAGAGGATGTGGGACTCTGATTCCTCTGGAGAGGAGAAAGATCTCTTTGTATGTGTGATCACAAGTTTAGCACAACAAACACATCCACATAATCTCAGATGTACACCCAGATTGGCTCAAGTTAGACCTGGAAGCTTCTTTATTTCAGCACTGGAGTGACGTTCTCTGGAGACAGAGCAGATTCATGTGAGGACGTGTCAAGTTAAATCTCAGATGTGAGCATGGCTCTGTCCACCTTGTGTATATGGATGAGTGATCTTATTTTTTCATTATGGAGAAGTCCTGTATGTGTGTACATATATGTCTTTGTTACTTTGTAATACATTTTAATTCAGGAACTTTGTAAGGATATTTTGGCAGTGTAAGGACATTTTTGCCTGGTCAAGACAACTTTATCTGCTGTGTGTGTGAGTTTGACATTTAGTCGTTATTCTGGGATGCTGTAAGTGTTCAGAGCTGAACAATATGTCTCGTTGTTGAAGTGATATTAAAGAGCAGGTCTGGACAGATCGTGGACTTGCATCCCTGTCAGCAAATAGTTTGCATGTATTTGTTTGGGAAAAGAGACAGTGAGTGAGTGAGTGGGAAGTGAGACTTTATGTTGCACTCATTGATGCGTGTGTGTAAATCATTGCATGCAAGACTAGTTAGTGATCTGTCAATCTTGGTCTAAGTCTGGGCTTGTAATCTTACGTAACACCTTGAGTTCACAGCATGGCTGAAACCGAAACACAACATCTTGACAATCAAAGTGTATAATTAGGAAAACAAATTGCTTTAATATTACACATTCATTATTACACAGTCTGCTCCGAATTCCACAAATATGTAAGCAACAGTATTTGGATTTGCATGTGTGTCCATGCACTGGGTGTGTCCCAGTGTGTGCTTTCTGCGGGCTGAGACACTGCTGAGTATCTGTTGCATATATTCTCAGGATCCTTGATAGTAGAACAGGTTCTAATCTCCTCGGGACACCAGTGTCATTTCTGTGTCTCACCTCCAGCCAGTGGAATGGAAGCTGATTTTGGACAAGGGGATTAGTGCTGAAGGTGCTGTTTTAAAATAAAATAAAAAACTTGATGGAATTTTAAAGCTGTTGCAGGGATCAGATTTTCGAGTCACGGGCTGCTGTAAAAGCCTAAAAGTAAGAAATATCTGAACACCATGTTGCACAGATGTTCCTCATTCTCTAACACAATCTCTGTCTCACACAAAGGTGCACAGATGCAAAAGGCAACCACAAAGCAATGACTTGCTGTATGCCGAATGTGAATTGTTTGTATTTGTGTTGTGGATTTGAATCATTAGGGATGTGGAGCGGTGGGGGCATTCGCTATGAGACAGAGCAGAAAGGGAAGGGAGCATGACAGGGCAGTTGTACAGAGCAAGTGCTACAAGAGATGAAATAAAAACAGAGGAGGAGGAGGAGGCTGTATTTTCCTCATACCAGTGTGTTTCACATCTTACATGGAAGTCACTGCTGGAAGGAGAATGCCACTGTTCTAATATGGTAAATATGCTTTTTCAAGATCATTAGTATATGATTCTTGCTTAACATGTTTTACTTTAGATTGTGCATGACATAAATGTTCTTTCATGCAACCAAATTCGCTGTGCTTTTAAACCTGCTGTGGTAGAACCAGCACTAAACCATTTTTCTGCTTCATAAACCCCCATTGGCTGATATATCTGGTGGTAATGCAAAGTTGACTTCTTTGACCTTTCTCGTTCAGAGAAGGAGCTGATGTCTGCTGGTGATAACCGTGACTAACTCACAAAATCAGTTGGGTGGTGTGGCTCAGTTGTTCAAAATCTCACTAGAAGAAATAGTCGCCTTGCCTCCTTTCTGATGACTGCTTAATGCACCAGGTTAACAGGCACATTATCGTCTCTGTTGTGATTATGCACTTCATTAGAATGACAGATCTGCCTGATTATATTTTACTTGCCAATGTGATGTTTTATTAATGACATGGCCATGGCCACACATTTCTTGCATCATGCTGTAATAATAAACTTGTAGATAGTAAGTTTTAAAAGACTCCACCTTCAGCACACACTTTCACCACCAATGTCAGCTTTGACTCTGGATACTATAAAGTCATCTTCTTTTAACACACCAATTAACAAGCGAGCCCATCTCTGAAAGGTCATCTGGGGATTTGGGTGAAGGGATTAGAGGAGGAATGCATCAGAGGAGGGAGCGAGAGAGGGATGTAGTAGTAGTGAATGGGAATGGATGACTAGGGAATTTCAGAATAATGTCATTAGGCTAGGGGAGACAAAGGATGATGGTCTGTCTATAGACAGTATACAGACGGAGCACTGACTGGTTGATTGATAGGGGCTTTATGCTTTAAAGCTCTGTAGAACTGCAGTGGTACAGGGTTTTAATGAACGCTTGTACTTTTGTGCTTGCTTTGTTGAACTTTTGTGACACATTGTAATCTTTCAGACACTGGTTATCTATGTTGATTTGTAATGAGGGATCAATTACAGTGTTTTGCTCAAGAATACTAAAACATCTCACTCAGTTTTAACTCTCATTAACTTTGCCAGACTCGGTGCTCTAAATGGAATAATATGTCAGAATGACAAGTTAAGGTTAACAGTCTGCAGTGCTGTCAGGTTCTGTTTATGTGTTTGCCATATAGATCAGACCAGGTAATTACAGTTCACTCTATTTCTGCCCCCTAGAGCTTGGGCCAAATTAGCATCTTAAGTGGGGAGCCATGCTCACAATGCTGTAGTTTGTGTTTAAAGACTCACAAACTCCCCGGCTCCACTCTAATGTTTACATTCTTTGAATGTAATGCAACTTCTTTGTCTGGTTACCTGTGTCACACAGGCTGCATGTGTTGACTGTGTTTGTGTACATAAGAGATGATGCATGAATGCATGCTATTGCGGTTGGACCTCAGTAGTTACGGTTGTTGTAGATAAATACATGCAGTTAAAAGCTGTGTATCATTTGTCACTGATCTCCAAAATGATACAGAACAGAAATGTAAAAGACTGGCACGATGACATGCCTTCTTTTTAAGGCTGAACCAGTGCTATAAGAAAACTGTTATAACCCCAACTATGCTCATTATATAAGAAAGTAGGCGCCAATCAGTGGACTTTATGTAGGCTGGCAACAGGTGTGGTACATGACGCTCTGGCTGCTTTTGAGGCTATGTCTATACTTAAATCTCCATGAGTGACACAGCAGGCTCCTGATGGGAGCTGCCATTATACTTAACAATCATAATTTACTTTAATCGGCCCTTCTCGGCTCCACATGTCAGCCTGTCTGTCAGGAGCTAAGACAGGGGCCGCATGATATAACATAATGTGCTCTGCTCCGTGAAATCATGCAACATTGGCCCTTCAGTTTGAAACAGGCTCTGCAAAATTCAAGACAGGTGACAGCAATGAAAAGTATAATGAAAAGTATTGTTCATGCATGTTCATGAAGTGCAGATACAGTGAGAAGTGAAATGTTGTAATAGAGAACAACATAGTAATTATCACATATAAATGCACTAAAGTATAAATATTTGAATATTACATTTTGCAGGCACTCACAAACACAGACCTAAGCTCTGTTTCTGATGACAGCATATTGTTTGTCAGGCCACTGTTGCATAAATGTTTTCAGGATGTCCTGGGTTCAGGTCAGATTTTCTGGAACAATAGCCTGGCTCACTCATGCACACTCTCGGCCTCTCGTTGTATCCCTCTTTCTCTCCCTGTCAAACACACACACTGCACACGCACAGCACGTTCGAGCGACTTTAATCTTGTATCTGTTTTTTCTAGAAACATTGTTTTTTGTGTAATTATCGCTTGACCACAGGATAAAGGCTTGTTCAATACAATGAGAAGTCTTAATGTATGTTCTCTAGTGCATTTGTCAGTAAACATGTGAGGAAAAAATGATTTTTGTGTTCTGAGTTGTACATTAAAGCTCTAACATATCAGAATGGTGAGTATTTGACACAGGTCTCACTGACAATGGCTGCAGCAATTTATAGACAACCTAACATTACTGCAGCAAGCATTTTTTAAAATTTCTTTTCCAGATGTATTTTATAGACACATTCTTTCTCATGTAGGTCTTCAAATGGCTTGTTGTATTCCTGTGTATGAGCTAATGTCATTGTCTCAGTTTCACATTCATCATAGCTGTCAGAGTAAAGAGGGAGTCACTGCTGAAAAAGCAGAATCACAGGCTGTGTAGTTTTGATTGAAGCAGGGGAAATCACTGGTGTGGAATGTGCTGTAGGTGCGTGCGGGTTGAAACAGGTTTTACAGTGCTAATCAGTGGTTGGTCTGCGGGTTTTAACATCTGGATCCTAAAGCAGGAAGTGGTTAACTGGGTCAAGAAGTGGCTTTTGATGCAAGGAAATCATGCATATCTATTGTCAGAATGATGATATCTGCATGCATATATGAGAAAAGGGGAGTGAGAGAGAAAGAGGAGTTCATTTGAACTAAACTGTTGCCCTTTGAAGGAGACACCTCATTTGTCAGATGTGGACTGGTGAGGAGCAATTTAACTTAATTACCTCTTTCCATAGAGAGGCAGAAGGTCTCATTTGCAATTTCCTCCACTTTTATATGTGACTGCTTCTGCTCAAACTTTCTCTACTGTGAAATTTTTTGTCCAACAGTCAAATTATGTTTTTGTAAAAATTGCCATAAGTGGTAATAATACTGTAATAATAGTTTTAACATGTGCAGTAATGTTCAGTATGGTAAAATAAACTTTAAAATAGACTTTTAATAAGTTAAATTTGAATGTAGGTTATCCTTGCCCCTTTTTTTATTATTTCGGAAATGGATTTCACTGCAAGATCACTCTGACATCGAGTAATTCCTTGCTACAGGTGATAAAGTAAGCTGATATCACTCAACATTTCCAAGGGTGACACAGTAGCATATGAGAAGATAGAACAACAGTTTGGGAGAGCTGTTTGGACCCACCACCCCTGAATACGCTCATAAATCATTCAGTGTTCAGATTAAATTTCCCAACACATGTCTGGTTTCAGGTGACATGTCAACTCCATGTGACCTCTGCCTTTTAAAAGGTGACTATCATCATGTGTTAACAATATAAGGGCACATTTTTATTTGTGTAATTTTAATCCCTGAGTGCTGCGTCCTTAGCGTATTTTAATGGAATTACAGAAGTTGAGTGATAGTTCAGCAGTTTCTCCTGCTGTGTCAGGTTTCAGTAAAGATGCATCACATAAATGGGAAGCACATCATCACTATCACATAGGAATGAGAGCAATAATGATATTATTACATTAATGATGCAAATTAATGTAAATATAGAAATTATTAAGTGGCTGTGTTTCTGTGTCAGCACTTACTAATCTCAAATAAACTTATAAAAGGTGGAAAGTAGTTTTAAACTAAATATTCTGCTGTTATGTTGTGTACTGTTATAGATACCTTTGAACCTAGATTGTCCTTTTAGCTTGTGTCTTTGTTTTTGGTCTGTTGTTGGCATTGATTTATTTCCATGCATCCTCTGTTTTATTTAATGACCATTTCTTTTTCCATCTCACCCTACCAGCAACATTTCTTGGTTATTTGCCTTTTCTCCTTTTCTCTCATCAGTCTTTACAGGCTTTGCTCTCTTCCTTTCATTCTGAGCTTGACATTCAGGGGTACTTGACGAAAATCCAATTGCCCCACAGAGTTAGTCTGCCTTTTATCTTATCTGCATCATGCCACTGTGTGTGTGTGGCTATGTTTGCACCCTCACTAACATCTGCTGTGTGACCATGTTCCAACCTTTGTGCCCCTGTGTCTCTAAGCATCTGCCCTGTCTGTGTCTACCAAGCACACTTGGCTCCCAGACTAAACCAGTTCAGGCCATGAACTGGCCACAAATACAACAATTTCCCCAAGGGAATCAATAAAGTATTCATTATCATTAAATATCAACTGTGCTTAATATAAAATGCTTTAATACTTTATTTGTTTGTGTGACAGAACATTGGCATGTGTATGCATGTGTTAAAGATAACCTGGTGGACCTGGCCTCATGTCTCCAGCTTCATTAGATCTAGAGCACCACACTTCTCTCAGAGAAGAAGAGCATCTCATAAAGAACCCTGTGTTCACTGACCCCTCGGTTTTAGTACCACGTTGTTCTTGTGGAGCAGATCACCTTACAGCAGCACATAATAGCTCAATGGGCTCTGAAGTCAGGTCACACATCCCCTTATCGTAGCTGTGGCTTGAGGATGCCACACCATACAGATCTGATTACAGAATAGCCAACTGATCTTCAAATTTTGATGACACAATTCCTGATCCTTAACCAGTGGTTAAAAGGAGTTTCTTCATCTTTAGGACTCACATTGTTGGTTTCTGTTTGATCTCTGTCTAAGAGTGTCATCATGCTGGGTTTGAACTATTTGAAAACACTCATAAAATGAAATTCAAGTAAATTCCAGCTGGTGCATGTACATATGAAATTTCTCAGAATCCTCCTCATGCTTGATAGTGTTTATTGGTGTGATGTGCAGTGTGAGATGTGGGAGCAATTATGAGTGACTTACACTATTATCACTCCTCTGCACATTTGCATGACTTAAGTCTTTTGCTGTATTTGGTTGTTGTGCTGGAGTCGAGCTCAAAGTCAACATCAAAGGTACTTTATTCTAGCTTGCCAAAGAATATGTGTGACTCATAACACACTTGATGCTGTCAGAATGGCAAGTAGTATGTTGCTTTCTAACTTCACAAAATGCACCTTAAAGAGTATATATTTAACATATTAGAAAATTAGAAAACATTGTCATTTTCATAATATAAAACTCACATTGCACTGGGTCATCTTGTGTACACTCTGCCCATGGTCTCACACTTACTGTATTATGTTTCTATGTGCCTCCCCCTCCAGAGCAGAAGCCCAAAGCACGGCCCCAGCCCGCAGCCCGGCGTCGGTGACCAGGTTGACCACTTATCCCTGGCCTCTCTGGAGTCATTAGACGCCATGTCTGAGGCTGATGCACCTACAGCCTTTACCCGAGGCAGCCGGGTTCGTGCCAGCCTGCCAGTGGTGCGATCAACCAACCAGACCAAGGACCGCTCTCTAGGTGGTAAACTGTGTATTGCTGCTTGTTTTTGGCAACAAAATGTTTTAATCAGTTGTCTTGTAATTCTTTTTTTCTTTCAAAATCTGTAATGTGACATTATTTTTGCAATTGAGAAATTAAGAATTTATTGAGGACAAAGGCTGTATCTTAAATTTTAAATTGACTGCGTAAGTAGACTGAGGTGAAGTTGAAGTGACATTAATCCTGTTTGATAACCTATTATATGTTTTGTAACTTCTGTAACACAATCTTGGCAAACTTTAGAACTCACTGAAATGTCTTTCTACCACACTATGATCTTGTTATTTCACCTTGACAGTCCAAGTGTTTTCTTCACACTTCGTGCATCTTCTCCTCTTCTCTTTTCCTCCTCTCTCTACCACAACACACAGCTCTGTTTTAATTCGAATTAATTTCCTCTGTAGTGAAAGATTAGGGAATTCATCCACAAAATGCCATCGTGTTATTGACAGGATTAGAAATGGGTCGTCTTATCAATGGCCATGGTGCTTCATTTGCATCCATATGCAGAAACACTGTAAAAGTTTTGCAGAATTAGGTTGCTGCATTAGGGTGAGAGTGGTGGAAAAAGTTTGAAAACTCCCCAAACAGTGCATAGAGTCTGCCATTTTTAGGAGGATAGTCTTCAAAGGTAGTTCAAAACTCAGCAAGGCATCTGCTTCTGGATAATAGCACAGCGTCTGAGTGGCACGCCTTTCAACTAAAATGGAAATGAATGAAACCATAGGGTGTCATTTTCTACTCTCTTCGGTGCCAGTAGTGTTTCTTGCTTTGCTTGGGAAGCAGAAATGCAAGACCCATAGAAAAACACTCACATAATAAGTGTGCCTTACCACACATGCCTTCACATACGCATACATGCACCATCTCTCTCTTTCTCTCTCTCTCAAAAACATCAGGACAAAGCTTTGGGACAGTGGGGGGTTATGGTGTGATTGAGGAGGAGGAGGAAAAAAAAGGAGCACCTCTTTGCTCCATTGCCCCTCCCACAGTCTTTCTCACACACAAACACAGACACACATTTTGTTGGGTCCCAGCGGACATTTGGGGCTTCAGTTCGTACTGTAGGAGTTGGCATGTGGGCTTTTCCAGAGCATCGTAAGACTCAGCAGAAAACAGGAAATCCTTAAAACCCCTAATGTGAGTAGAGTGTGGCATCAAGTGTATTGTGTTTCAGATCAGTTATTCTGTGGTTGCAACATGTTTTTCTGCTTTTTTGTAGCATTTCTGACTTCATGATAGCATTAATAGGCACAGAATGATATTTTTCATGATTGCGCTTAGTTTAAACCTTTGTGTCTCACTGATGAGGTTAAGGAAACAGTTTTACAGCTCAGACAGAATGCTGTGCTGTGCCCATTTGGTCAGGAAACCCAGTGGCCATTTGATTCCAATGCTGAAAGAAACCAGGCAACCAGGCAGACGTGAGCTATTCAACTTTTTTGCAGCAAATAAAAATCTTCAATGTGCATCCTCTATCAATGGCGCCTTGTGCCTCTAGTTGCTAACATCTGGATGAAAACTAGCCGAGTGTTAACATAACAGCTCTCTGGGGAAAGATGAAGTTATTCTGCAAATGGGCACTTTGTTAAGTTATTACTATCCAGGAACCCAGACAGACCAGAAAGAGCAATGGATAGACTCAGCAACTTTATTTCCTGGATTTGCCCTCTTTCTGTCTCGTGGAGCATGTAGGATCTTGTATAATATTTCACCAACATCTGGTAGCTTTTACTGGCTCAGTCTTTTTATGGGGTTACATCAAGTAAAACCATTCCTCCTTTCCTTAAAACCAGCTATTTCCACTGCAATATTGACTGAAATGGTTGATCTGCATGTGTAACAGAAAGTCTTTTGTCTCATTCATGAAATGTGACATTCAGGACTTCTCACTGAATATGATCCAACAAAATCACAACATAACACAAACTGATGTGACTCCTTTGTTGTTTTTATAAACCTTTTTAAAATAAATAAAATAGACCTGTGTTTTTTTCTTTTCCGTTGCTTTATTTATACAAGTGCAGTGTGGGCGTGTCTATAGATTTTGTTGGAGAGGCATCTGTTTTTCTAAATCACAGGAAAGAGGCCACACCCAGGGTTCAGAGGTTCAGGCTTTGTTTTTTTGATTCACAAGTTGTACTGTTCCACCCCAAACACACAGTTATTCTGTGTTCTATTCCTGCACCAGCTTACTTTTTAAACGTAAAGTTTGTCAGTTTTTCTTGTAGAAACTGATCTTTTTTACTGAGTAGATTTCTTAATAATCACTTGCTGACCTCAGTTACTAAGTCAGTACTTCATGTAGCAGTGTAAGAGCCCTGCAGTGTTTTGTAAATGGCTTGTGCTGTTAAGTAGCTGCATGAATTGTTGTGTTTGCATTACCAGATTAACACTGAACTTCTTTCGCATCTGAAAAGTGCAGTGTCATTACAATCAGGAGAGAAACAAAACAGTGTATCACTATTCCTACAAGCTGTGGAAGTCACATGCCCGTCTAATTCATAGGAAAGTTTCAGTTTCAGGAATTGAAAGATGTTTACTTCAGGCTAATCAATACTTTTTTTCTGTGTGTAGGTGTGCTGTACCTGCAGTACGGGGACGAGACCAAACAGATTCGCATGCCTAATGAGATCACCAGCATCGACACAGTCAGAGCTCTGTTTGTTAGTGCCTTCCCACAGCAGCTCACAATGAAGATGTTAGAATCGCCCAGCGTAGCTGTCTACGTCAAAGATGACATGAGGAATATGTACTATGAGCTCACCGATGTCAGGTAAATATGTCAGATGTCAGATATATGTTTGTTTATGATGTACATGGGTACAGAATAAGTGATTGATATGTACTGGATAGCGTATGTAGATTGTGTTTAGTCAATCTAAGTTGAACATCCAAGGACATCCAAAGTTCATAATACTTCATACTTGATTCCTTTTGCCCTCCCTGAGCACTTCCTGTTTAAACTCCCCCTGCACAGGAAGTGTCACTGGCCAGGAAAGCTTCTCACTTCCTTTTCCCATGTTTTCCCTTGTTAAACTAGGAAGAGAGTTATTTGAAAATGAAGCCCTACAACAGAATGACCTTGGTTTACCTAAACATACTGAAGAGCACTCTAGAGAGACTGGGATGACTTTCCTTCTTGTTGTCCTCTCTCTGGAGGACGTTTGACTCTGGAAAGTTGTAATGAAAGCTTTTTCTTTTTGTGCACAGGTATTTTAGAGTGAAGGATTGTTCAAAACACACATACTAGCTCACTGCTTCTGTTCTTCCTTGTACCCTGTTCCTGGTTTGGTATTCACCTGCATCTCTTATCTATAATACATTAGATTCCATGTGCAGGCACACTATGCTGACATTTGTTCTAGTTGTTTTTCAGAAAAAAAACATTACTCTTGTAGACACAAGCAACTTTGACCCTTTGTCGTCAGAGTTCCTGCTTAAGTGCGTTGTGTACTTTGTGACTAATTCTTTATCACGGTTGTAAAAATGGTCTCATGATTCCTTAAGGTTGGTTCAAGTGTCTAGGGTGCAACACCATAGTGAGAGAACGAGAAAGAACAAGAGCCACTCTCTGTTTATGCCGAGCCACAATTCAACAGTATTGGTAGTGGTTTTTATAGACTTTTAAATTTTAGTGAAAATGTCAGGTAGCAGAGGACTGTTGCGTGACATTTCAGAGCCTGTGTCGGGGTATGTGCCCTTAGCAGGGCTGCTAAAGAGATCCATGTTGAGGCAGGATCGGCCACTGTCTGATGGTGATATCTGGGCTGCCTTCTTACCACTGGACACTTCTTCTCCCTACAGAAACATCACAGACCACTCCTGCTTGAAGGTCTACCACAAAGACCCAGCACAGGCATTCAGCCATGGGCCAAGACCTGCCAACGGCGATGCCCGGGTGAGTATTTAACCATAACAACTGCCAACACAGCAGTGCAAATTATTATCTTTTTAACTGCATGGAAATGGCTGAAGTTGTTACAGATACAATAGTAATTCCAGACTCCAATTCCTTCTATTTTCCCATCCTGTTTGCAGTTAAGGAAAGGAATGTCCCCCTGCCTCTTGTTAATGTGTTTAGAGGGGGTTCTATATTGTTCTCACTGTGATTCAGCCTCGCTTGTATGCTCTGGTGCAGCTTGCTTAAGGGACAATTGAACTAAATTGTTAGGACTATTCCCCTTGTTCATTCTTCCCCCAATATCAGCTCTAATCTCATGTTTGTATACTGCTGATGTAACAAAACTAAAACCTCAAAAGATCCCTTTCTTAGAATGTTCCTCCCCAAATCCACCTCTCTAATCCGCCTAGCCTGCTGCTCCTCTCTGCCTGCTGCTGAGTTCCAGGCAGCATTGCAGTGCTACTGTTATAACGCAAAATTACTTTAACCTTAGCTTTAAACTTCAGTTGCCACAGACTGTATGTGTGATATAAGTGTGAAGTGAAATTGATGAAATTTAAAGGAATGATGAGGCAAGCATGATGATGGTTTAAGAGGTCTTAGTTCAGATGGCACAATGACTTTGAGGTGCTGCAAAAACCCTTTTTAAAATTCAGCTGCTAGCATTAGAGTTATTTCAACTAGTTCTCTCTGATGGGATCCTTCAAGAGAAAGTGAACAAAAGTCAGCTGAGAAAAAGATGGTAAAAAGAGATACAACTGATTAACTGAAAAGGGAATTTCGTAGTGCAGAAAAACGTTGCAAACTGGCATCAGCAGAAGGATTTGAATTGTCCATGTTAGATTTCTCAATGCTTTTTGTTCCATTTTTTTATACACTTTGCTATTTAAGAACTCTGGGACTTGCTGAATCATCAGTTAAGTCAAATACAACTTGTACTGGAGTGCATTAAGCGAAGAGAAGCAAGGCAACTTTATAAGGGCTCTTGTGCAAACATTGTGAAATCTTGGCTTGAAGTAGAGATATACTGGAGAATATTTTTTTTCATGAATAATTCTGTCACTGTTTAACCAAAGCAGCAGTTGACACAGATACAAGGATTTGATGTGACTGTGCAGTGTGGTTGGTGAATGGCAGAGAACAGGGCAGAAAGAATTTAGTTAGATGACATTTGTGGTATTAACCTTAAAATGTCTGTTCTTATGGCAGCCTTATGTCAAACTGGCCTTTCCATGCAAGCACTGAAACACACACACACACACACACACACTTTTATTTATTTTGTTTGCCTTTTAAAAAATGCTTAAGAGACAAAAATAAGTCTTTTTAGTTTTCTGTTATTTTTTGTTCTTGGCAACCTCTTACTAATGAAATAGAAACCCAGGCACTCAAAGCAAAAGGGCAAATACTACAACCTAATGAGCTGTACACCTGTTCAAACAGTGTTTGGGGAGGGGGATACTTCACATCTGTTTGTGCTATTGAGTATCATCTTGTCTTACAGGAATGCCTGTTCTCAGATCAGACTTGAAGCTGAATTCGCATTTACTTCTTTTATTGACTGATGATCTTTGGGCAAATATATCTGTTTCTGGTTGATGAAATCACCTTGCCTGTCATAATTGATATAAGATGGACAGATGTACACAGTGACGGATAAGTAACTTAATAAGCAGAATTGGCTGCACACACTCAGAATAAAATGGCATTTTCTGACATGTTTTGTCATGTTCCATTTAATGAAAACACACTATTATTTTGAAATATTAATCTGTACTTAGGTAAGGTACTGAGCCCAAAGCAATACTTTGTATTCATACAGCAGTCAATAATGGCTCTCAGAAGTGATGTTTTGTACACAGAGAGTAGCTGGAGGAGATATTTTATAAACAGAGGTTAAGTTATTGGCTAACCTCTATTTGTGTTATGTGTTAAGCAACCCTCGCCCCTCCCCCCAACACTACCAATATTTTTAGTTATTTAAATATGAACATTTGTCTTAAGATTAATCACAGATTATTATAATTATTAGTAGCATGTGCCAATCATCTTTTTCAGCATCAGGGAAACATCAGCTTAGTATTTCCAGCCATGCAGCCAGCTCTTCACGAACATTGCTGCACCACTTTATCTGGTAAGCTTGGCTGCCTCTGAGGCTCTGCAGTTTGTGAATCAGTTTAGAAACCCACTCTGCCTCTCTCATGGCATGAGACTGAGGCAACGTTGTGCGCTGCTACTAGACACACCGCCCTCATTATTGGAAGCTTAAGTGCACAGTGGAAACAGAGACAGGATTCTTTAAAAAGTCCATGAGTAAAACTCCAACCAAATGTTCTCCACATGGCCTCTCTTTTGCCTGACACGGTTGCTTGTTTGTTTATTTTTAAAGCCTGTATGCATGTTGTGCAGATACAATCTGTGTATTTTAGGGATATTTTAAGAACGGTTGATGTTCCAAAGGTACAAAATGTATGTGGAATTGACAAGTGACAACTTTTGGTCCAAGCTCCAGAGGAATTCCTGCAAAATATACCAGCTTTTCTTTCTCTGGTTGTAGGCACCTTTGATAGAGAAAGTCATTAAGGTTTGATGATGCTTTCCAGTGCTTCTCAGATTTCCTATTATATGTTTTGTTGCCTGGTCAGACTTGTTGCTGCCATATTTATGGGCTGTGTGTGCTTTCGTTGCCAACAGGTTTCTTTTTTCCTTTGTTATCACAGCCAAGCCTCAGCCCTTTATTACTGTACACTTTGAGTAGTTGTTGATTTCCAGCTCAGACACACACACACACACACACACACCTACTCGCACACACGTGTCACACCCACTTTATTGTTCTCTGCATTGTATTAATCTGTGCCAGCAGGGGAAATTAAATAAATAAAGACAACACTGAAAAACACAGTGTCAAGAACTTTGCATTAGGTTTTGACTTGTCTTTTTGTGTAGGTGTAACTCATGAGTCATACCTTGAAGGAACAATGGTTTGTTTGTTTGACAGAAATAGAGTTAGACAGGAAGGAAGACGGATGGGATTCAGCCCTGCATGTGACACTCCCAGCAAAGTGTGTTGTCATATCTACTGCTTCACATATCCTCATAGTTTACACACTATATTTCATTTAGGCAAGTTGATTCACGTACATATTTGTTTCTGTGAAAGATAAACTCAATGTTTAAATAAATAAACAGACTATATCACAATAATTCTTAAGGTATAGTTTGCATTCTTGCATTTATGATTGCACACATTTTAAGTCAAACTAATTTAGGCCCGCACTATGCTGGTAAATGAGATACAACTTTTTTATAAAGGACGGTTACAATTTCCACAATGAGCAGAAAACATAATACTGAATATAAGACAACACACTACAGTGTCTATGTAATGTTAATGTTAATTAAGCTATTATTTTTTTAAGGTAAGCTACTAGTACTCACCACAAGCTACTAAAGTAGCAAAGTTTAATTAACTTGAGCACAGATCTGTTTTGCTAAGCAAGACAAATGAGCTCAAGGGATGAATGTGTTATTTCCTCTTTTAAAAAGTTATCATGATCTTTATTATGAGCATAGAGGAAGAAATGTCAAGATTACACAAATCTAATTTTGAATAAATCTGATAAAACCCTTGTTGAAACGTTGTGACAAGACAGCTGTTTACATTCATGTTGAAACTTTTAATACGTCATACAGCGAGCTAACCTAATTTCCTTCTACATTACTTCTACTGCATGTGTACTGTAAGATTTTCACCTTCTTGTCTGTAGTTTTACCACCTACAACATGATACGTTTCCCTAAGATGGTCTAGTTAAATTAGGTTAGATTTATTTTATATTTTCAAAGGTCTTAAAGGGTCACTTATTGATAGGGCTAAAGATGGTAAAGAGGTCCAGATTAGCTGACTGTTTAGACTATGTCATCTTGTTGTAAGTTAACTAACCTACGCCCTGTAGATGCACATGAAAATTATTTTCCAAAGAGGTTGAGAGAACATGAGCTTTAAAGAGGTTTAAAGACAAAAACAGTAAATTGCCTTACTTTTGTAAAATCTACAAAGACAGAATCTCGTGTTCACTTGTTGTAATATTGTTTACAAAAGCTTATGGGTATGTTTAAGGTTTAAATGTATAATAACATGGCTATATGCTTTTGTGCTTGTCTAGATGCACAACGAGATGGTGCATGCCGGTCGTGAAGGACAGCATCCTCTGAGACAGCCCCCCGTGGTTCCACCAGCACACCATCCAATGCAGGGAGCACTCTCTCCGACTCCCCACTCCATGCCCCCATCACCCTCTAGAATCCCATTTGGCTCACGGCAGGGTTCCATACCTGGCAGCTCTACTATGCCAAGGGACCGAATATCTAATGCCAACCCTTCAGTACGCTCTATCTCACCGTGTCCCAGCGCTATCCTGGAGAGACGGGATGTGAAGCCAGATGAGGACATGGGGGGGAAAAGTCACAGTGTAGCCAGGGCCAATGAGGGGTTGTATGCAGATCCATACTTGCTCCAGGAGGGACGTATGAGTATGTCTACTGCCCATGGACCACACCCCAATCCTGGGCTTGAAGGTCCAGAACTTGGCATGGTGGGATTTCATCGTGCATCCATCCGCTCCACAAGCTCTTATGGTGGGCCCAGCCCCACAGACACTGTGGATCACCCCTCTTTGTACAGGCAGAAGTCCAGAAACAGCCAGCTGCCTACTTTGGGCTCCAAGACTCCACCCCCATCCCCTCACCGGATGGCCGAGGTACGGATGATTGACATCCATGGGGGGCCTCCTCATGGCATTCCACCTCATGGTGTTCCCATAGAGAGAGGCTCACCTGTGCGGCAGTCCTTCAGGAAGGAAGAAGTTACTGGGACCAAGGCCCGGAACAACATGGGATCACCTGTGTTTTCAGACCTCCCAGGTAACCTGCAAGGACCCATTCCACCTACCAGTGACCAGACACGGTAAGTACAGAGAATAAGAAAATGTTACATACCATGAGCTAGTGAGATTGTTAAAAATAGCATTAAGACACTGCATGGGAGCATGGACTAACTCTGCATCCCAGTTTCACCCTAACCAAGAGCTGCTGATTTTCAGTCCCTGGCTCTGTTTCATCATCCATAACCAAAACTAAGAATATAGTATAGCCTGTCATCTCACTGTCTTGAGCATTACAATCTGCACATTAAGAAAAGCAGACTAATGCACAATATTATGAAACGGTTTGGTTGTTTTCATAGTCTGTATTCAACTTTAGGAGCCCACAGTGTTGGTTATTTTGGAGCGTGTAGACCCAGTCATAACTACCACCAGTGAAAAAAAAGTGCGGTATGAAAGCCCCATTAACCCACTGTATATTTTTCTGTTGTTTGTAACTATTGTAGAACAACAACAACAATCCCTCTGTAGACTCAAATGTATACTGTATTAGTTATAATCTTGTCGACATTTAGCTACCTGGCTTAGAGTAGTCTACTCTAACTGAAAGCAAATAAACATAGAAAGTGAGGAAGAGGAATGCTTGCCACTTAGCCAGGCAAATGTGGTTTTACTAACACTGAGGTTACAGCTATATGTGTATATATGAAAACCAAAGAAAATATTGACCAGGTTGAATAAGTAATTCAAATGCCTCTAGTTAAACAGATCAGGCTGAACCACCTGGGTGGGCCAAAACCCTTCATTAGAAATGACTTAGGAACATGGGAAAAGAGTGTAAGAATTTGAATGAGAACATACTCTACTTTACGTTCAAAATAACCATAGACCCAACACTCAGTGCTCTCTAGCTGTCATAGAGTTTATTCATTTGTCGTATGCTGTGTGACACTGAGGTTAGGCATTGTTGTGTTCAGATACTGTAGACCTTTTGTCTGTCTATTGTGTGTAGCACAGCTAAAATCACAGCTGTGTCCTCATCTGGCCACATATTCTTCCTCAAGATAAATGATGACATCTGAAAACAAAAGTTGTCCTCTTTTCCAAACGCTATGCTTACCAAACAATCTCAGAGTCAGGTTCCCTACTCACCCCGCTGGTGTTTGGCTTTCTTAAGGCAGTGTCATTTTTGAATTGTCCTCTCCCTCTCATCTTGGCCCCCAACACTGCTCTTGTTTTATTTAAAAAACAATCTGACTTAATCACCCTCTGCGTGGACCTCAGGGATGTTTTCTCGTCTTGAGTCTTCCATCTTGTTTTTACATTCAGACTCAAGCTTTTTGTTTTGTTTTGTTAGAGTGAGTCAAGTGCTGTTGGACTGCTGTAATTCAGAAACTATTTATTTGACAAAAGGCCATATTTACTCAGGAAATAACTGCTAATCACTTGCAAAAAATCCCACCCATGAAATAACAATTAGATTCATAGTCAGGTCATTAAGAACAATTGATTATTCTATTACAGCCCCCCCTCCCTCCCTCCCAGGTATATTTTGAGCTAATACTTGCTGTAGTGGCAGCTGTGTTATCAAATAGGCCTCAGTGTTGAAAGTAGAATTTTCTGATGTTTCTGCAGAGAGCGAATGAAGGCTATGGAGCAACAGATTGCCAGCTTGACTGGTCTTGTTCAGCATGCACTTTTAAAGGGGCCAAACACTAGTGGCACCAAGGAGTCTCTAAGGTAAGCAATCACAGTATAGGGCAGAGTGAGGCATCAGGGGAAATGGAGTTCTAAATGAAAATGCCTGGCTATCCATCCAGAGTGGAACAGATAAAAGTATCCCTGCTATTATGGTCACATCAGAGATTCAGTTTAAATAGCATCTGGTGAAGAGGAAACAGATTTGACTGTCAATCTGATATTGAAGTCATTTGCTTTCTAGATCAATGGCCACTATGTATGGTTTATCTGGCTGCATTTCACCTCTTTGCATTTCAATCTTCGCTGTGGAGAGCTTGTGTAAATGTTTGCTTGACAGTGTAAAAGGTCTGAGTCAAGTGAATTTGTATGTTTAGATGCAACAGTGATGAAGTTTGTTAACAACATTAACATCATTTTAACCTCTCTGGTTTGTCAGTGTTTCCTATCATACGTTTTTATGTAATTTGTTTGTTCTCACTAATACTAACGTGTAAATCTAAAGGGCCTGAAAATACTGTTTATTTTTATTTATTTATTTTTGTGATCAAAAACCTGCTCTTTCAAATTTTTCTCTGGCAGCAGTGAGAGACCACCAAAGACATCATCTCCTGCCCACAGTGCAAATAGCTCAGGTTAGTATCACTGTTATTCTGTATAATCTCTTTACTTTTTTTATAAACAACAGATTTAGCACCATAATGTCTTGTGCAGACAAGCCCACACATCAGTGTCAGTCAACAGTCTGCAATGAGCCGTGCTGTAGGGCGGGAAAACAAAGTTAGGCTTCTTTGCTTGTCATCGGCTCATGTTTCCTCAGTCCTTTTCCCCCGTACATCCAGTTTAATGGCAGCTCAGAGATGAGAGCCAGCACAACTAACACAAGCCCCTCAGAGCACCTCTTAAAACAAGACATCATTACTTCTCAAGTCTGTCAAGATGATTCACTGATTCAATCTTTGCTTCACAGCTCTGTGACCAGATCCAGGTTTGATAAAAAGACCAACCACACCAGTGGCACAGAGAAAACACATTTCTAGTTATGTGTCTTGGGAGTTAATCTTGTGTCTTATGACACATTTTTAATGTAGCTTTTGGAGAGATTTACTTCATGTTGTGCTTGAGTGAATCTTCAGAATATCAGTTAAGTTACAGTGTATTTTCCTGAGTTTGTCAGATTTTTCAGGCTGTCTATCTGACAATCAGTAGCAATGTTTTTTTTTTTGTTTTTTTTGCAATCAAATGCTCATTTGTGTCACCACACAGCCTGTTTTTTCTTTTGATGGACATTGTGTTCTCAAGGTTCAAAACACAACCACCAGTGTACTTTGCAACCTGCACTTCTGGTCCAGGCAGTTGTCTTGTAGTATGCAAGTCAGAGAGAGTGAATAGAGCTTTGGGATTATGAAGACAAAAGTTTGTTGTTTTACTTTCCCAGCAGAAAGAGAGTCTCTGTCTCACAGGAACGTATAAGTGCAGTCTGAACATTCCCTGGCTTATTGTGTAACTTACAGGCAGAGACTCTTCTTTCTTTAATAGATCTCATTCTTCTGAGGTTAAAAGATTGGTTCTGGCAAATTACAAGACAAATATTTTTTGCAGATAGTTTTGGTTTTATTTGCCCATGTTGTAAGATATCCATATTTGGGATTTAAGCCTCAAACCCAATTTGATGGAGGTTAATGAATTTGTGGTGTCCACAGCTATGAAAAATGACATTTGAAAAATTCAACACAAACATGTCTTTGCATAAACAATTTTCCAGTTACTGTGAATAATTCACACATCTTGGAACTACTTTCTACAAAAAAATAGTCCTTTGGAAAACTTTTTCTGTAGATTATCGAGAGTAATGTGCACATTGTTTCTGGAAAAATATGTTTCTGTGAAAGTAAAACCAAAACTAAATTCACCTAGAGGTAAGAGACGGAACGTTCATTTGTAATTTAAATTCAATTCAAACTGAGGAACTGTGTTTGAGTCCATTTATCAACTGATATTAAATTAACTCTGTCATAAAACCATCATCTGTGTGTATATATACCCTATAAACAAGTTCACAAAGTCAAATGTTAGAGTGGATTTAATTAAATTATTGTTGTTGGCCTTTTAGGGACTCTCACCCAAACCACAAATACTAGTTCTCTTGGTTTCAACCTCTTTTCCATCTCTAGCAGTGTCTGAAATGCTGAAATCAGTTGACAGACATTTCAGAAGTGCAGCCAGTATGACTGCCAGTATATCTGTGTATATTATTGTGCAGGCAAAAAGACAGCCACACAGAGTTCAGGCAATCATTACTAAATGTTAGCACTATTAAATCAGACCAGTGTTTTACCAGGGAAATTGTCTTTGCAGACATGTATAATCAAATCAATATTTTGTAGACCAAAGTCAGACTCGATGATAGCATGAGGGTTTGGTAAAGAACAACTCCGTCCATTCTGTCTAAGGGGAGGGTTATCTTTTTACTTTTATTTGTATGTATGATACATGAGCATCAGCAGATAAATTAAGACATTCTCATTGTAAGTACTGTTTGGAACAATTCTGAAAAATAATCTTTTTTCTTGGCCCAGGTGGTTCCCCAGTCTTGGCTCCCAAGAGCAGTGCCAGCCCTTCAGACAAGGGTGCAGTTCCTCTCAAAGTTAACCTCTTGCAGTTCAGGAAGAATGTTTCTGACCTCAGGGTGCAACTTCATCAGATGAGACAACTGCAGGCAAGACCTCTTTACCTTTTAATTAATTGAGAGTGCGGTAGTCTCTGTTCGGATATCCACCTATGGGAATACATGTAAGGGGCTGTGCACCAGAAGGACATCTTAAAAGCTAGTCCAAGCCTTGCAATACTACATTCCTTTCTGTGTTTCCCCTCAGCTCCAGAACCAGGAGGCATTACGCTTTCAGCTGAAGCGAGCAGAACAGGAAATCAGTGTTAAACTTGCAGAGGCCATGCGGCGCCTGGAGGACCCAGTCCAGAAGCAGAGAACTTTAGTAGAAGAGGACAGGCACAAGTATTTGGGCCTGGAGGAGCATGTCCTTACACAACTCAGGTAAGACAAAATTCAAAAATTCACCAAGACTTCCATAAGAGTTGTTTTACATCAGGCTTGTGTGCATCCATTAATGAATGTTTATTGTTAGCGGTTTTAACTCCTTTTATGAGAGCCCTGGAGAAGTAGAGCTGATTAAATACACAATCGTGCCGCTTAAGTCAAGGTGATTGCAAAAAACTTTCAATACTGAAGCCAGCGCCCTCTGATCTGCAGCTCACAGGTTTATACAGGCAAGCTGTGCCTGCCTTCGAGAGACAGAATGTGGAACAAAGGACTCAACTGTGGAGTAATTACTCACTATCGTGCTCCTACTTTAATTCACTTGCAGAATCTTGCCAACAGGGAGCTGTAATTGAATCCTTATTATTTGGATGTTTACAGGCAAGGTCAAATAGTATTGTCATGCTAGACAGTGGTGAACATATGCTCCAATAAACACAATGATAGCAGTTCATGGAGAAATGAACAGGCAAGTTGGTGGATTAAGCTGTTACTGTTGGCATCCAGCCAGTTGTGAGTCAGCAAAACATGACTGCTGACACTAAATAAGGCTAGGTAATTAGGGCTGCTTGGCTTTTAGACAATGAGGGAGACTGTGGTGTGAAAACCACTGCCCTCTAAAGACGAAAATTAAATCTATCATGACCTACAGGGCACATTTTGTAACATTTTACATTTTATATCTCTGTGGCTCACTACTTTCAATTTTGAAATGTCACCACTATGTTGAATAGTTTGCAAGTAATCAAACAACAGCAACACTTAAAAAAAACTGGAAATAAATCAATGCCAGGACCATTACATATGATGATTTGACTTGTATTGACAGTGGTGACAAAGCTTCCACAAAGCAAAAATACAAAGCATTTATCCAGTCCCACAAAAGTACTTGGAAATGAGTTGTCAAGCTATTTCAGGATATCTTTATCCTAACATACATGCTTTAGACCCCATACTATAAGTTTCACTTGCTAACAGTCATTTACAGTATATGGAAGGGAATATGAAAAGCACATGACAGGTATTTTATTCCTTGAAGTCTGCCTAGTTTACTCTGACACACAGATATGCAGTTTAAAGACATTCTGTATCTGTTTTTGTCTGTGGGTGATTTTATAAAAACAGGAAAATATGTTTCCTTTATCCTCAGCTGGAATTTCCCATCATCATTGGTATTACCAACAGGCCTTGGCGTAGCAGGGCATTTAACACACTGTCTCCTTGTTGCCTTTCTCACTCTCATTAGGGGACTTCTATAAAAGAGTGTTTCTCAAGGGTACCTGGCCACAATGAAACACCATTTTAGTCCCTCTCATGCAATCCAACATTGCACACAATGTTATCATTCGCCACATTTCCCATCGGAGCAGCCCGTTTTCTCAAGCACCGGGATGGCTGTAAAGCAGCGTGATACGTTTTCTATGTGAGGAAGTGCTCTGTCACAAATAAGCTCTCATTCAGTGTGTAAACATTTGCGGTTTTGGGAAGAGATCCAATCCAATCTAGTTTTAGTAATCCAGTTTAGTCAGGAAAGTTCATTTCATAGTGGAAGTTTATTCATAGTCACTGTTTATCTTTTAACATATTTTACATATGATCTAATTTTCTCCTTCTTTTTAACAAATCATGGTCCTAAAACTGCTCTCACCTTTCCCTAGTCAGTGTCACTTTATAACCTTGAACATAAATGATTGTGTTCTGCCCCCTGGTGTTTGTAAAGAGTAAACCAATTGTAATAGTTGTGTGAATTTCTCTGTATCTGTCTGTTTTTTCTGCATTTCTCCCACATTATAATTGTGCCAAGTATATAAATGTTAGTATATCAGGAATAAAACAGTGCCTTAATGGGTGTAAAATGTTAATAAATATGATTTATAATTATTAAATTAATAATTACTCAATAATTATTAATTTCATAGGGATCAGTCATCTGATTAACTGTCTATTGACTATTTTTTCAGATTTTGTGTGATGCACTTTGTATTTGTCAAAGACTAAAAAAGACTTTTGTACTAGCCAAAAATTATAGCATACCTGATTTCACTCAAACTCTAAATTCTTTGTCCTTTTAATTTTGCATCTTGTTTATTTCTGCAGTGAACTGGAGCAGTTTGTAGCTTCTCTGCAGAAGGACTCACACAGAGTGGTGACCCTGAAGGATGTGGAAGAGGGAGCGGTGACTCTGAGGAAGGTGGGAGAATCTCTGGCAGGGCTCAAAGGTAAGAGGACAGATGATATTCTTACTACTGGGGACACTAGTGTGTATAACCAAACTGTTTTTTCTAGTAGTTACTGTTAAGTAATGTGACATACATTACTGTAGTGTACAGGTTCTTAGTCTTCTATGTTATTGTCTAACAGAGATACTCTAGTTTTAGCCTCTGTTCGATACAATACCTGTTAGGTTAATTTTCAAGTATCAGAATATATCATTAAATATCAAATGTGCAAAGACAGTAAAACAATCATGAATCATTAATTTTAACCTAATATGATTTTGAATACCATGGCAAGATAATAGCACTGAGATAATTCCACTGGAAGCAGATACAGTAAAATATGATATTCAAATATATGTCAGCCAGTTAAGTAATTTGCTGCTTATATGATGGATGTTCCTTAGGCTGTTATGTCTGTGGTTGGTCAAAGAGCTTTAATGAGCTGTAACCCTGTAAATGCTTAGTGTCATGGCAGTCTATTATTATTTGATGTTTTTCTATACTAAAAGGACTGGTAGGCAATAAAAAAAAACAACCTCTAATCAGAAAAATTGCATTTGAAAATAATATTCTAAAACAAACTGTTTCATATTTGCATGTTTTTCTGTGTGTATTTCCTAAGGAGAGTTTCCAGCCCTACAAACCAGGATGCGGGCTGTGCTCAGAGTGGAAGTGGAAGCTGTAAAGTTTCTGAAGGAGGAGCCACATAAACTGGACAGCATGCTGAAAAGGGTCAAGAGCCTGACTGACACACTCAGCAGTCTGAGAAGGTAGAAGAAAGATAGAGAAAAGTGATGTATATATGCATCAGGAGAGGAGGCTGCTATAGTATGGGGGCTAAGAGTGAGAGAGAGAACAGAAGGTGAAAACAGAAAGTAGTCAGCATAGCTACTCACTGGGGTCTGTGATGTGGGAGATTGCACTATGTGATGATACTCTCAAGTCAGCCTTCATCCTTTCAAAGAGGTCATTCCATGTGGACAGAGCAGTATGGTGTCCACCTTGATTTCCTTCCATTGCCTTCACTGAACCGATAAGTGAATTAATTTGGCGGACAGTGCAGCTCCTCATTTCCATTTTAATATGTCATAGATATCAAACTCACTCTAGACTTTTTTCTCTGTCTTGCCCTCCATGACTCTTGCCTTTTATCTGAAACATGTTTTTACCCCTTATGTTGAGTTAATCAACATTATTTGTCAACTTTATCATAAAGTCTGATTTATTTTCAAACTGGGTGAGAAATCAACAAAACTTTGAATACTAATTTTGGATGTCAAATTGATTTCTCCTTGGGTTAGGTTTAGATTTAAAACCTTTGAACCTTATAAAATAGTTATTTAATGTAGCAAAAAATTTTCATTTTTTTGTCTTGCTTTTCCACATGGTTTGAATCACACACTGTTTCCCCTCCTCTCTGCAGATGTGCTACTGAGGGTTCTCAGAAAGTACCAGATCCTTCTGCTAATGTCTCAATGGAAAACAGTCATCAAGCTGAGGTCCTGGCAGAGGTTCCCCCAGCATTAGTCCAGTCTGGCTCCCCCTCAGCCCCACTTGAGCCCCAGAACTCCACCATCAGATCAGAGGTGATGCCTTCCTCTCCTGTGGTCATCCATCATGTCCAGAGCTCCCCGGTCCACATGCACCAATCCCAGCAGTCTGCAGCCTTAACTGCTCAGCCCAGTCCACCGCTGACCCCCAGCCCCACTCAGGTTCCTAGTCTGAACCCATGCAAGAGTCAAGGCAGGGAGTCTCCCAAGGGGGGTGTCTCAGAATCACAGAGTCCCACATTTCTTAAGAAGGCACATGTGAACCCTGTGAATAATGGCAATGGCACTACCAGCACCAATCTTGTCATAGAGGAGCTGCAGAGCAGTCAAGACAAGAGCAAAAACAGAGCCATGTCCATAGAGGTATATTTACTTACACAACCAGGCGCATGTGGTCTTGATTTTTTTTTAATGTAACACAGTAAATCTGTGGTGATATTGTGGTAATATTGCTTCCACTAACCTCCTGTAAACCATTCACCTCGGTTATTCTAAATGACTTTATTTGCACTTTTATCTGTAGTTATTTGTCATAAGAATAACATATCCTCACTGCTTTCTCAGAATAAAAAAAAACTGTTTTGATTTTTTGTGCCCTGCAACTTTTAGGCAGCAGAGAAGGAGTGGGAAGAGAGGAGGCAAAACATGAGTCATTACGATGGAAAAGAGTTTGAGAAGATCCTCCTAGAGGCCCAGGCCAACATGATGAAGGGCATTCCCAGTCTAGAGGCAGAAGAGAACCCAGCACTGCCACTCGCTGCCAGTGGAGAACACGCTAACATCCAAAATCTTGTGGAGTCACCTTCAGGTACAACTTTAGCACTTACTTACAACAGAAACATCAGCACATTTTACATGTTTTTCTATATATGAGCACGTCTTCCTACATAATTGATCTTTATGACAGAAGAGCTCCAGTCTGAGCGTCACTCAGACAAACCAGCCAAGAAGGGAGCTGAGAAGCTCCCTAAGCCTGTGATGGAGAAACCAGCCAAACCTGTACTGGAGAAACCCTCCAAGACCACCACAAAGCCAGCACCCACTGACAGTTTTACTAAGCAGGGGTTTGAAAAGTCCAACAAGTCCCCACCACCACCTCCTCCAAGAAAAACCTATTCCAGCTTGAGCTCAGGCATGACCACCACCCGCTCTGGTGAAGTGGTCTACACCAGCAGGAACGAGTCCCTCTCAGCTCAGGTTAGTCTGGCTAGCGGTTTTTCAGCAAAATGTGGTTAAACTGCTGCAGCTGCAGCTTGCATTCACATTGTTGAGACTAAAAAGAAAAGTGGAAGAAACATTTCTCTGTTTAACTATTCACAATATTTTTGTATCTTGTACTTTCTTATGTGGTATTTTTAGTTTTTAGTTTTCTCAGTGCATGGGAGTTTTTGTGTGTATGTGTTTAAACTCAGAGTTTAAACACACAGTTTAAAGACACAGAGCTCCCTTAGCAGTATATATTGAAGTTTAGAAGTAAATTGAAGTAAAGACCAAAGAGGTGATTTGCAGAACTGGAAGAAGCAGGGAAATACCTAATCCAAAATTTAAAAAAAAACAACTCACCAGCACCTCTATAGCTCACAAGTGATGACATATTTTATGCACATAAAAAGACAAGTTGAAGTTAAATGGGAAATCTGCATAATTTCTGACTTTATGCTAGATTTTTATGCTATATTCTTACACTAATCGTCTCTTTTCTCTTGCTACACAAACATGTGAGAGAGCTCTCTGTTGAATAGGATGCTACAGTTACCTTAACCTTTTTTACTGTCTTGCACTATTACTTAAAAGAGTAAAGTAATTTCTTTCATAATCAACTTTTACAGGAGGGTGAAGAAGAAGTCCTACCTCTCACTCTCCAACCCAAGCCTGGCAAGGTTCCGCCAGAGACCAAGCCCAAGCCTGCTACTCCTCCACCTGAAGATGAAGAAGAGGATGAAGGGGACAAGATCATGGCTGAGCTCCAGGTTAGATGCATAAGTACATTCACTTACACAAACATTCCCTCAAACACATCAATCAATGTGTGTATGAAGGTGTCTGTCTGTATTTTTCTATATTCTGCATTGTGGGAGTGGGTTGCCTTCCTGTGGTGATTGACTTCCTCAGAAGTGGCAAAGGATAGGCACTGACAGCTGCCAAAAGAGTTATCCTCTTTGATTGTTAATACAGTTTTGTCAGGTCTGCGGTTTTATAGCTGTGGCACTGGCAAAGATGCTCAAATTCCTTCCCTCCCCAAAATCTTTGTCCCCATTTTCCCTCACTTTTCTCTTCAGGTTTTCCAGAAGTGCACAGTTAAGGATGTAGTGATGAAAAATTTGGTAGAGCCCACCACTCGAATTGAACCACAAATCAGAGAACTAAGACCAGGGGCCTTATTGCCCCTCAAAGAAAAAAAGGTAAAATATACGTCGCCGTGCAGCTGCCCAGCTAACTGCCTGCCTCTGCCAACTATCTGATACAATTGACGTTTGTGTCCTAACCATTCTACAACTTTTGTATCCTTGCTTTGGCTCGAGAGAAACCTGTAACAGCTGCTTCCAAAAACCTCCTTTCCTTGCTGCCTCATTTTCATTTCCTCTTTTGATTCTGCTGGACATCACAGCTCGAACATCTTCAGGATTAAGTCTGCATAAAAATCTGCCTCTGAAAAGATGCTGTCTTTTGTGTGCCTGGACCAGACAATGATGTGTTTTGCCACTGGTTTATTTATCACTTGTCTTTTTCTCCAAATCAATAAAGACCTCGGCACTGTATTTTACAGGCAATTAAATCGTCTTTTGTCTTTCTTTAATGACATGTCTTCATACAAAATCAACAGAAGAAATATTTCTCAAATGATTGACAATTGAGGGAAACCACTTTAACAAACTCACTTTTTACTGTAGGCACAACCTGTTTTTGCAGACTTGGTTCACTAGAGGTCAGTCTGGCCACTGTGCATGCTCTTTCCCTCACTTACACTTTCCTGAGAAATTACTTTTTTGTTTTTGTTTTTCTTTGTCTTTGCGCAACTTTATCTCAGTTTGCTTTCCCAGCTTTACACATGTGTAAACACTACAATACTGTATATTCTTACATTTAGGTTAAACAGTGCCTAGGACAAGGATGTTCAACTTAACTAGTTCAGAGCCAAGATTTGAAAACATGCCCTAAGTATCAGATCCTTCAAAATATAACAAAATATACAGAGGTGTACAATGACTAGTGGTACTGTAAGTTAGTACCTAAACATTAAAACACTAGATATGTTTTTTTAGTCTATAGCCCAAATTATTTTATGGAAGAGAACGTACTGTTGAGGAGTTATTTGCATAGTATCTACAGTGCAGACTGTTTTAACAAGACAAGACAGAGGATGTATAAATGTTAATAGGAAATGCACTAGACAACATACATACATTTCTAGAAACAAATTCAAAATGTAGTATTGTCAACTTTGCCGTGCACAAAAAAAGGTACATTTTTCAGGATGTAAATTAGAGCATATTAGTCTCAGCTTTCAAAAGTTAACAGTTTATTGCCCAGTGTAGTGTGAACACTGTGGATGCTACTGCAGTCATGTACAGCAACCTGACACTCCATGTGCACAGTAATATTATTCCCTCACACACTGTCGTAGCAGAGTTCAGAGCCCAGTCAGGAGGATAAAGATCCAGACACTGATGAAAATGGGAATACTACTATGAGACAGAGCCAAGGGGTATGTATGTCTTTTGATTATGGCACTGTATCGATGTATAGTTAATGTAATTTATATTATAAAGTCATTTTAAAGTCAAAAATAATGTGAATAATGTGATTTTTTTAAATTTCATAATCACAGGTCATATACTATGTGACTGGCCAGATTCACAAAGATCATCCATCGCCATCAGGAACAGAGGAATCTCCTGAACATCGAGAGCCCACACAGCCTCCAACACAGGTGTCAAATGTCAATGTTAATGACAATTCTCCAAGCCAGGAAAATCAGCAGGAGCCAAAGTCTCCACCACCCAAAACACCCCCACCAGTAACACCTCCACCTATATCACCTAAGCCTGTGGGATTGAATGGATTCAAACTTCCAAAGAAGCCAATTAAACGCTCAGAGTCCTTGAAGACAAGTGCAGAAATGGAGAAGGGAAAAATTCTCAACAAAATTAACACTGTAAAGAAACATAAAATCAATCAGGAGCATGTTTCTTCAAGTAAGAATAAAATACCTGAGCCTACGGTAACCACAATAACCAGTACCATAAGAGAGGTGCCTAAAAGTTCTGTTGCTCCTCCTAAAAAGGCTTCTAGTGAAGACAGTGATCCACCTAAGGCTATTAGGGAGGAGAGTGATGAAGGGGCTAGTCTTAGTCCTGATTTACCTGGAGAGGAGGCACCTCCGCCTCCAGACAACATAGCTTTTATGATCACTAACACCAAAGTTCAGGCCCTGTCCTCTGGCGAGTACCAGGAACTGGTCAATGCCAAAAAGGGAAGTGTCCAGACAGTTACTGTAGGTGGTGCCACAAACTGGGGGAAAACCACATCAGATTCTACTGCACCACAGGATAATGGCTTCACCAAGAAGCCTGTCATCATCATTTTTGATGAGCCCATGGACATCCGTTCTGCTTACAAACGCCTGTCCACCATCTTTGAATGTGAGGAGGAACTGGACAGGATGCTAGCAGAAGAGCGCATCGAGGAGGAGAGTGAGGAGTCAGACACAGAGAGGAGTAGTGGGCTGCAGGTAAAAGCTGGTGAGACTGAGATGACTGATGGCACAAAGGTCAGCTCTTCAAAGGGTACTGCTGACCGTGTTAGCTTATCATCCTCATCATCGTCTTCAATATCTGAAATAACAGATAGTGGAATAAACTTGGAGTCAAATGGAGATGCCAAGCAGGATTGCAAGAAGAAGTTCAAGTTTAAGTTCCCTAAGAAACAGCTGGCGGCACTAACCCAAGCGATTCGCACGGGGACCAAGTCAGGAAAGAAGACTCTACAAGTTGTTGTGTATGAGGATGAGGAGGAATCAGATGGAACAATCAGGCAACACAAAGAAGCAAAAAGATTTGAGATTACACGCTCAAAATCTTTGGCAGAAACCTCCAAGGCAACAGGCTCAGCTATGCTGAAGAGGCAAAACTCTGACTCCGTCTGCAGGACAGATGAAATCAGGAAGAATACCTACAAGACACTGGACAGCCTGGAGCAAACCATCAAGCAGCTTGAGACCACTATCAGTGAGATGGGACCACGCTCTCCTGAGGAGCCAGTTTCTACAGAGGAGGCTAAACCAGCAAATGGGAAAACCTCAGAAGGAGTGGGGCTGAAGAGGGCTTCCTCTCTCCCTACCTCTAGAGGGTCAGGCCCTATGGTACCCAGCAAAAATTATTTGCAGAAGAAGACTAAACCTCAGCTCCTTCCTCGTCCTGTAGTCATCCCTACTACCAACATCACGACCTCCTCCACTTCTGTCCCCAGTGCCCCCAGCACCATACAACAGGTCTCTCTCTAGCTTTTGCTGCTCCGGGAGGCTTTGGGTCCTTCTTTTTTTGTTTCCAACCTACCTTCACTTCAACCTTAACCACTGAAACAACAGATTATTAATCCACAGATGGTTGGAAATATTATAATAATATGGAAATGTCCCCCATGGCTTTCTCCCTCTGTGAAATCATGGTGACATGATTGGGGGTGGCATTTTGTTGGGTTCCTGGCTACCATCTTTCACTTTCAGTTCATTGCTAAAACTCTGAAGTTTTCCAGAAGTGGCACACTCATCATCAAAGACACTTTCATGATGATAAAGCGCTGATATCTTTCTTATTCTTGACTGCATGTACTATGTGTATTGACTTTAAGGTTTAAGGTCTTACTGGGTGCATGATCTTTCACTTTCACTTGATTGAACAGGTTTTTATCTGGTAGTACCTTGATTTTTCATACTTCCTATATGGTGTGTGTGTTTTCTTTCTTTTGTTTTATTTCTTGTTTTGTTTTTCGTTTGGATCCCCTTGCAGAACACCAGTGTCGCTTCCCCTACTAGTCGGATGCCCGTCCCTTTGTCTGCGAAGTCCAGGCAGTCACCGGGTACTACTGACAAAGCAGGAAAACAGCAAAAACTGCAGGACGCTCAGAGGCAGTTCCGACAGGTAGTTTTACTGTAGGGTCTTACCAGAGACTAGGGTTCGAAAAAATGAGGCATGTATTAAAAGAGTGAAAAGACTACCAAAGCTGTGAGATTTAAAGTGTTTTCAAAAAAATAAGGTCGCCATGGTGGCGACTGTGGATCTGTTAATGTTTCTCTCGAGTCTGCTCTGACAAGAAGGCATGTTTGACTGTTACCCCATAACATCACTGTACTGTATGCTTCTGCATGTCCACACTGGTCATGGTTTTCGCTGTGTTGGTGACTAAACAAAAAAAAAAAAAGGAAAAGTGGAGTCATATCCTGTCATCTGAGTTGTCATCACATCTCCAGTTCCCATCACAGCTGAGTTCCTAAACAGTGTTGCCAAATCCCAGGATGCTTGTGGCTACATAAGAATACAAACCTAACCGACTTTTCGGCTATGTTCTTCCCCTCTCACAATGCACCTCTGACTCTGCCTTACCCTCAAAACCTCAGCACAACTCACAATCTTGCAACGTCAGTTTCAGTGGAATACTGGCCCACATTTCCGCTGTCTGCTCTCACTGGTCAAACTCCTAACCCTGTTATCTATTTCTGTTCAGCCCTCCTTTGCATCTTTGCCCTCTGAACTCTCTCCCACAGCCCCACAAAACCTAACAGCTCCTCTAACCCACAGGCAGTCTGTAAAGATGCCCCTCCTGTCTGCCATTGCACTGTCTAACCTTTTCAGTGTTCTGTTTCTTGGTAAAGTGTCTCTCACTCCCGTGTGTCTCACATTTTATGTAACCTAGTGAAACAGATCTTCTGTATATGTTGTTTTAGTGTCTTTTAGTTGTGTCCTAGTAATATTAATGTTTGGTCAGTCATAATGTGTTTCTGTGTGTATAACTGTAGTTTTATTTAACATCGTCTTGCCTTTTATATCTATTATTTGACCAGGTTTCTATTTTTGACAACTGGTATCTGTTTGGCATCTCTGTTTGCAGGCTAACGGAAGTGCTAAAAGAGTGGGAGGGGATCATAAAACTGCCTCCCCTACTATACACACCTCTAAAATCCCTGCTTTTAATCCTAGCTCTACTAAAGGCAGCTCCCAGTTTGCACAAAACTCAGATGCTACTAATCCCATTAACCCTTCCTCCTGCTCCTCTGTGGCAAAGTGCTCCATTCTGTCCTCTCACACTCCTCGTTCCAGTTCCCTACCCTCATCCCATATCCCCTCCCTGTGTAACGGATCCCTCAAACTCCACCCCACTCCGTCACAGCACACAGGTAAAGCTCTCTTGTTCTCCTCGCAGACTCAGAATGGTCGAGTGCACTCCTCCTCCTCCTCTTCATTCTCCTCCTCCTCCTCCTCCTCCTCCTCCTCCCTTTCCCCCTCCCCTCTGTCGCCCACACCTTTGGGCCCAGGTGGAAAGAGCATCCGCACCATACACACCCCCAGCTTCACCAGCTACAGGTCCCACAACGGCAGCAGCGGCAAATCCTGCATCCCAACAGCCACAGCAGCTAAGGACACTACTTAAATCCCATTATCGCCTCTCTGCCTTTACCGCATCGTAGGTAGACTTGGTCATGTTTGATTTTGTATTGTTTTGGTTTCTTGTTTTTTTCTGTTTTTGAAAGTTTTGTAGTAAAAATATTCAGTGTTGCACTCCCG
This sequence comes from Sandelia bainsii, assembly GCA_032362345.1. Classification (NCBI taxonomy): domain Eukaryota; kingdom Metazoa; phylum Chordata; class Actinopteri; order Anabantiformes; family Anabantidae; genus Sandelia; species Sandelia bainsii. The sequence goes on from JAUMHL010000013.1 coordinate 21,252,912, forward strand.
CAATTCATGTTTTATTTGACACTGGCATTCTCACACAAATGCTTTTATCTCATTTGAGTTGCGTTTTCAAAATATGAATCACACTTACTTGGATTTTGATTCTTCTGACAAAAATATTTTATAATGGAACTAAAAACAATTTAGTTTTACCACTTTGCAGTTGAAGTGGAAGACTCATGGTGTTAAATCTATTTTTCTTGCTGTAGCTAGCTCTTGTAGGGCATATAGAGTTGATGTACAATCACAAAGTACCATGTAAATATTGTGTTTTATTTTTCAAACGAGAGATTAAATAACCATAGTATATTTAATCTTCTATGTTTCTTATGTTGCCAGACATTCAACACAGCCCTTGTAAATGCCTTTTATGAATGTATGCATAAAGTATACAGACATTTAAAAGTTGAACTCATTATTAACTTCTGTTTTCTAAGAGTATTTTCTCATTCTGCACCCATATAAACTGCCGATTTCTTTTACAGATTTGTAAACCTAGTATCATGAGTTATACAAATTTTCATTTCATGTGCCTCTTTGCCAAAGTTGTTGTACATGACTCACTTCAGGCCTAATCCAGTCACAAGATTTAGGGGAATTTACATAAACTCCCTTGTGATGGTTGAAGTGTTGACCTCAGTGTTTGTACTGTTGGTCTTGGTTTGTTAAGTTAACACGTATCGTTGTCTAAATGTAAACTGTACTAAAAACAAAGTGATGAATCAGTTCTACCACATGTACATAGATGCTTCTACTAAGAAAATAAGTAGTTTTGTTAACATACCAAAGTTTATTTGTATGCATGCCTTTCAGATACTTTAGGAGAGTGGTGTAAAAGAAGAATTATGTTTGCACAGATAGATTTTGTAAATATTTGGTTTTCTCTCCTTTTGTAAAGCTTTAAATCATATTGTAATGGAGCAATGTGGTAAAGACAAAACCGTGTTGGAGTAGCAAAAATAAAGACTTGCATGCTTGAAAATAGCTTTATTTATTTTTGTTTCCTGTTCAGATGTGGTATCACTGAGTGTATTTTATGCGTGTGCGCGTGCGTGCATGTGTGTGTGTCTAAATATGAAAGTGAAAATGCTTCACAGAGCAGAGTAGTTCTCACTTCCACTTCACCTATCACGCAAGCTTTTCCCACTGAGACTATACATTACACAGCGGTAGAATCCTACATTCTGTGCCTCTGCAAATACAGGTAAGAGTATTCTTAATGATTACTGCTGTACTGTCGCATGTGAGGGCTGTAGGTGTTAAATCTACTCTTCTGTCTGGTCTTCTGGATTACCTGATTAATGAGATACCAAAGTGGAAAAAATAGAATAGCTAAATCACTGACGTTTCATATCAGGTTTGAATTATTACAGCTGATGCCGCAACTAAATAAATGCATTACATGATGGATTTTGATTTTTTCACATTAATGTAACTTGAGGTGAACTATAACTACAAAGTGTTGCTTTCCACAGAATAGGTTAAACACATTTTTTTTTATTTAAATACAAAAGAATCCCATATTGCTTACTTTGTGAATATAATTAAATTTTGTGTACTTTGTGTTATATGACTCTAAAACATTTAAACTATCTGATAAGGTTCTAATCTTAAAATCTTACTTTATTTATACAAGTGTGAAGTGTTGCAAGAACACTTCCTCTTTCTAAAACTTGTAAGTTGTCATTCACACCGTTTATTCTTAGTTTTGTTCAGTCAGTGCGTGCTCATTAAAAAGTCATTTAACTGCAGGCTATCAAGGCTGTTAACTACTGTATCTCAACAAGTTTTCTGTGCCTATTATGTGCTACATCAGGCTGATCCTCTGCACATCAACCATGAACATCTCTGAGGAGGAGAGGGATTGTGTCTATAGCAGTGACTCACACCAAGAGAACATTATCTTTTCTACATTTTACATCCTGATCTTCATCATTGATGTGCCTGGGAATGCCTTGGCACTATGGGCATTCTATCACCAGAAGAGCACATCTCCATCAAAGGTCTTCCTGAGACACCTTTCTGTAGCAGACATCTGTTACGTTCTCATATTACCCATGCGGACAGTTTACCATCTGTCTGACAGTCACTGGCCTTTTGGACATGTCCTCTGTCAACTATCAGGCTTCCTCTTTTACCTAAATATGTACTGCAGCCTCTATTTAATGAGTTTCATCAGCCTGGACAGATTTCTGGCTGTGGTACTACCTATAAAATCACAGTTAGTTAGGAAGCCTACATATGCAAAGATACTTGTTGGCATACTTTGGGTGATGGTTATTGCGTCCATGAGTCCTACTCTTTTTTTCTAGAAAGAATGTCATCAACAACTCAACTGGCAACTGCAACAACCTGTACTTAGAAAAGACATCTCCTAAGGCTTTGGTTTCCACTATTGTGGCATTTGCTATTCCCCTGAGTATCATAGTCGTTTCCTACATACTGATTCTGTTCAAACTAAGAACAGTCAAACAACAGAAAGACCGACCAGTGAAAGACAAAGCCATAAAAATGATCATCCTCATTGTGATGAACTTCTGTTTTGCATTTTTACCCTACCATGTGAGCCGGATAATCTATATTAAACATCACAGCCATGGCCATTTGACTGCAGCAAGTTGTGAGTCACTGGGAAGAGCCAATCGGATCACATCTGCACTCACCTGTGTCGGTGGTGTACTGGATCCTGTGATGTATTTCTTCCTGAACAGCGCATACAGGAATAAACTGCTTCACCTGTTCTATGAAAGCAGGGGAGAATATTAATAAGATGATGAACAACAGGCATTATGTAGACAATAAAGTAAAAAAAAAAAAGTCCTCTTTTGTATTATTTGTATTGTTTAGTTAGTTCAGACATGAAAGCACTCAACCGCGAGTTTAAGAAAGTAAAAGCAATTTCAGCAACACTTGAACAAATTCAGGTGCAAAAGGCTATTTTTGATCCGACTCACTACCTATCGCCTATGTTCCAGCCACTCAGCATCCAGGGTCGGATGGTAGAACAGGTACACGTTTTTAAATATCTGGGAAAAGAAATAGACACCTGCTTGTCCTTCTCTCAGCACACGGAAGCTGTTTATAAAAAAACACAGCAACGTCTCCACCTGC
>JAUMHL010000013.1:21256119-21274155 GCA_032362345.1 Sandelia bainsii
TGAAGACTCCACGCACCCTCTACATCATTGTTTTCAGTTACTGCCATCAGGTAGACGGTACAAGGTACCTCTGGCCCGGAAAAACATCTACAAGAAATCCTTCATCCCCTCTGCAATAGCCATCCTGAACAGCACAAAATGAACTGACGGTTTCAATTTCCACCTTTTAAACAGTTTGTATGTATGCGTGTGTATGTATGTTTTAAATGTGACTCTGAGCCTGTCAAAGGGAGAATTTCTGTTACCTTTGGGAAAAGACAATAAAGTTTTCTATTCTATTCTATTCTACACCAAGTTTCTTAAAATAAATCATGCTGAACATTTCCTGCACAATGCATAATTCCTACAGAAGGTATTTAAAACGTGATGCATGTCAAGTCATCAGGCCCATCAGTCGTATAATTTAGAATATCCCTGTTAAAATATTTTTATTAACTATTATATTATTATTATTATTATTATTATTATTATTATTATTATTATTATTATATTTGAGTAATTTGAGGGTTCACTGACACGAATTGTCAAAACGTTTAGTTTAATGCCTGACAGGGGCCTACTGTTATTTTAAGAGAAATTGACTTTTACTCAGTTTGACTTGTGCGAGCACCCGTAACATCGACTTGTTACCAAGGCAGCCAGGAAGAAGCTGTTAACGGGAGTTAACGGTGAGTGTCTTCTTGTTTGTTTAAGCTAACTTCATATGTTTTCACAAACATTTGGCGTTTTGGTCAACGATCTGTAGGAACTAAAATATTTACAGAAGTTGCTTTGGCATTCCTTATTTCTTTACACAAGTGAATGTCGCGTCGAGCGCGTTGAGTAGCTAGTTCTGTACCGTTATGTTAGCTAACGATGTTATTTAATAAACCAAGTCACAGTCGTTTTTAATCGGTACTGGTCAATTAGGAATAATTAGAAAGGCAATAGTTAAATGCAAACTCACTTTTTTGTTGCTAGAAGCCCTCCCCTAAAATAACATTAATGGTCGAGTGTGCTGTTGTTTTTGCAGAGGGCAAGTTGACTTTTTGGCTTTAACTACACATTGACCAATATATTGTGATACACCGAAGAAACCTAACTTAACTAGGCAAAGAAATGGTAATGGGTGTGGTCGGTGGTGGCCTGTGATAGTTGTGTGGTTGGTCTGTGTGAAATCTGAGTTTACTAGCACTGAGGGCAAAACTGATTTTGTTTAACATTTATTTTGACTGTTATCGTAACCTAAACATACTTTCTACAATTTTCTATCTACTTTCAGATCTATAAGCATTTTGAGGAGTAAAAACCCCTGTGAGCTCTTACGGATAACTTCGTTTAGCAACTCTTCCAATACATATGATGCAACAAGTTTAAATTCAGCAGGGTATTTTTAATCCTAGTCTGAAATGGCTGAGACAGATGTCTTTCTAAAACTCTTAGAAAATCTTTGTAGTTGGAGCAAGACCTCATTACATACAGCAACTCAAAACTACTCAAACACAGAGACCCACAGCCTTACAAAATAGTCCTGCAGGACAGTTTGTTGCCTTTGCTCCAACAGGAATCCTTTACAACAAACCATGGGTATCTGAAAAGACTGAGTACTTCTTTACAGTGTTGAGTGCCACCATGGGCACTGCTTCTTCTTTGGTCACCCCAGGGGAAGTGATTGAGGATGGATATGGGGGTGAAGGAGGGGAAGCCTGTGAGATCCCAGTGGAGGTGAAGCCCAAAGCCCGACTCCTGCGCAGTTCATTTCGCAGAGGACCTCGGGTGATTGGCGCCAGTTTCAAATCCACAGGTTCTGTTGATCTAGAGTATGCTGCAGAGTATGAAAGACTCCGTAAGGAGTATGAAATATTTCGTGTCAGCAAGAATAACGAGATCTCATCCATGCAAAAGAAAGAAGCTAAACTGGATGAGGAAAACAAGAGGCTAAGAGCTGAGCTACAGGTAAGAGACTAGTAGATTATCATAGCACAAGCTCACTGGTTGCAACATTTTAGGTTTGTGGATGTTGTGACAGTTCTTGTGTTGGCATTCATTGTTCTCAATATGACAACAGGCTCTGCAAAAGACCTACCAGAAGATTCTTAGAGAGAAAGAGAGTGCACTTGAAGCAAAGTACCAAGCTATGGAGAGGGCTGCCACTTTTGAACATGACAGGGACAAAGTAAAACGACAGTTTAAGGTAAACCATACCACATATGTTACTGTATGTCATTCTCTTCAATAATCATGACTGCAACCCTAACCTAATGGCTAAATGATGACCAGATTTTCCGAGAGACAAAAGAAAAGGAGATTCAGGATCTGCTCCGTGCCAAGAGGGACCTGGAGGCCAAACTACAACAGTTGCAAGCTCAGGGCATCCAAGTATATGACCCAAATGATTCTGATTCAGATGACAATCAAACCACTGTCACCGGTAAGACCCAGAAATCCACAATGTTGGAAGATTTTCTTGATTTGGTTTTATTCATCCATTCATCAGCCTGTTCAGTATACCTGTTCAGGAGCGCAGAGAAACAAAATTATATCCCATTAATCCGTTTTTTTCTTCCCTAAGTATTTGTTTTCTCATAGCATACCACATATTTAGACCCTATCTTAAATTATGAAATAATTTCAAAACATTGTATTAATTTATTTTCTGCACATCTTTAGCTGCAGGGACACAGTGCGAGTACTGGACTGGTGGTGTGCTGGGAAGCGAGCCCTCTATGGGTAGCATGATGCAGTTGCAACAGACCTTCAGAGGGCCAGAATTTGCCCACAGCTTGATTGATGTGGAGGGACCATTTGCCAATGTTAGCAGAGGTAAGTAGCCTTTAAGTTTTTAAGAAAGAAGAAGTGCATCATGGTGTGGGTTGAAAGCATGACAGAAGTAGCCCTATTGTCATCGTGGCTACTATGATACTGGTAATATAATACTACTTTTCTAGATATTGGCCCTTTATATTACCTACTTATTAGGTCATATATATTATATAAAACCAGTATTTCCAACAGATTTTAATTCTACTGTACTCTACACTGCAACACACTACAGTGAATTTGCTAATTTAATCTGAGTTTATCAAATATTTGTGTTAAAGATGTTTAGCATAAATAGTAGAAATAAATATACTTAATATTGATGTATGGTATGTGATTGTATTTACACATTAACAGCCTCCTGGCTTTGGCACATCTTATTTTCCAACAGCTTTTTGCTTTAAACACTGAAGAACCTGATTCAGAATTAAAAGTTGGTCTTGATTTATTGACATATGCCCAAGTAAAGTCTGTGTGTGGGAAACACACACAGACACTGTATACAGATTTTGAAATACACCGTGTTTTACTTGTTTATGTGTCTGTCTTTGTCAGATGACTGGGATGCTGCAGTGGCCAGTCTGCTTCAGGTCTCCCCTCATGTGCCCCAGGCATTATGGAGTAACACAGTGCGCTGCTACTTAATCTATAACCAGGAGACCAAAGCTGAGCTAGATATCTTTATTAAGGTTGGTTATATGGGCAGTGTAATTGTGTAATTATGTTTATTTGCCTTTTTGGGTTCCCCTGCAAGGCATAAGATAACATAGGAGCAGGTCTTAAGCAAAATTTGTCATTTGCCTACTGGTCTTCGCTGACATTGAGAAAATGAATAGTGTTTCTCTATGGACAGATAATATTAATCTGAAGTTAAACTTTCTTATACAAAATTTTAAATTTAAGATTGCACTTAATGTTGGGTTACCTTTATGCTATCTTAAGGAAATTCGTTTGGTTAATTTAAGACTTAGCAGAAAGGTCATGCTGTGAAAATACCAGTGTGAGTTGATCTGGTTTATTATGTCACTCTTGTAGGGAACTACCATTAATATTTGCTTAGGAAATGTGCTTAATGTTTTCCTTACAGAAACACTCTCCTATGTTACGGAAGATGTGTGAGGGTCTAGGCCATTTCTACCTAAATGTCTACTTTCCAGAAGAGAGTGCTTCCTTGTACGCTGTCGAGCGCAAGCAAGAGATTGAAAGGAGCTCTGTGTGTGTGCTTCTTCTCAAATCTGCTGTCACTAGGTACAATAATTCCTATACCAATAATCACTGAGATATCCCCCTGTAATGAAGATTGTGTGTCAGTTCTGATACTCATGTCAAATAAATGTGTCTAGTTCTGTGGTGGAGGATTGTGAGGAGGCTTTTGTGAAGAATCCAGATGGCCATCCCCTGGTGCTCTACCTCAGGACTGAAGAAGATCAGCATTTGACTGGACCCACTAGGCATCTGCTAGAAAGGGTCAATGCTGCAGACAAGGCTGCTAAAGTCAAGGTGTGTGTTTACCATATATTAAATGAAAAAGTTAGCTTATCTTTTCAAAATATTGTGTACGTTTATTATATGAATGATTATGATAGCTTACTTTTTTGCAGAGAGGTTCATGCAGTTTTATACAGTACTTGCACAGTATGATCATATAACTGTGGGGAAGAGGCTGTGGGCTTAATGCCTCCAAAGTTGACAATATTACTATATTTTACTGGTTACTAAATGCCAAATTGCTGATATGTTTTGAACATCCAGGTGGTGGATCACAGTGGTTCTGCGGAGGATGGAGCTGACCTGATTTATGCTCAACTAGAGAAAATCATCAAGCAGGTACAGAAAGTACAGTTACTTAAACCTTTTCATCAACTCTCAGTAATTCATGTACATGTCTCATGTCAATAACAACTTCCACTTTTACTCTCTCCTTCCAGGAGTTGCTGGGTCTTGAAGGAGCAGATGTTGAGTCTAAGGACACTGGGATGGAGGAGGGGCGTGAGGAAGACTCTGGAGATGTGCTGTGGGACCTGCATGATGAACAAGAACAGATTGAATCCTATCAGCAGGCGTGTAACAGCACTACTTCTCACTTAGGCTTCCAGAAGGTAGGGCAAATGTTGTCTCCTTTCAATATCCTCTATCCTGTCTTCAAGTTTAATAATTTGTTAATTAATTTCTCAGAGTCTCTGCTGAATATGGTCTCATTCTTAGTATATAGATCGTTTGAATGACATGATAGCTGCTCCCCCTCCCACCCCTCCTCTGCTGGTGTCCGGTGGTCCAGGCTCAGGAAAGTCTCTCTTGCTCTCCAAATGGTGAGAACTGATTAATTCAGTTCAGTATAATACATTCTCTTACTGGTGGTTTATTTTTTATTCAAACTACTGTATGTCTTTATAATTGGGCAGTAGATCATTGTAAATGACATTAAGAATAAATTGAGTGTATTTTTTCTGCTTTGCTAATTGTTCTTTAATTCCCATCAGGATTGAGCTACAGCAGAAGCAATCACCCAACACCTTGTTTCTTTATCATTTTGTTGGTCGCCCGCTTTCCACAAGCTCAGAGCCAGTTCTCATTATCAAACGCCTAACAGTCAAAGTAAGAGGCATCTCTCACAGGCATACTTTGTTTCTCAACTGTTTTTAGATCGTCTCTTAGCGTGCTTCACTTTGTCAGACAAATTGAAATCAGCTTTCCGAAAATCTGGTTTATCACAGTTCATTCATGATTTAGCAGTGCATTTAAAAATTGCATCTTGCATTTATTTTAGTTATCTTTGTGTAATATTAAAATTTGTTTGATGATCTGAATCTGAATTCAGTGTTTGCTATACAGGGAGTCTTATTTCATAACAGATTCATGTGTTGTTTGACTGTTGTTGTCACATACTGTAGCTGCTGCAGCACTTTTGGTCCATTTCTGGTTTGTCCATGGAACCCAGTAAGACATTGGAGGAGTTTCCCCGCTGGCTTGAAAGGCTTTCAGCACGCCACCAAGGGAACATCATCATCATCATTGACTCGATTGACCAAATACAGGCATAACCCAAATACTTTAACCCAGATTATGTAATCACAACAGTTTCCCCCACATTAACTCTTATAACTGTACAATTTGTCTTTTTTCTCCAGCAAGCAGAGCGACACATGAAGTGGTTGATTGATCCTCTGCCTGTCAATGTTAGAGTGGTGGTTTCTGTTAATGTTGAGACGTGTCCTCAAGCTTGGAGGTAGGGCCCACTATTTGAATTCTAAATATCCAAATTTAGATGTATGTTTTGTACTAGTTTTTATTATTTATTTTCTTGCCAGTAATACAGTAACCCCCACATTTCAGGTTGTGGCCCACACTCCACTTAGACCCACTGAGTCCCAGAGAGGTCAGGAGTGTTGTCATCGCAGAATGCCAGAGTATGGATCTCAGATTTAATAAGGACCAGGTCAGTTATCATCCCACTATCCATTTTTAAAAACTCAGAAGAGATTTTGATTTTTATGCAAGTGTTAAAAATGTGGGAAAACATATAGGATCAATAGCAGTTTTTTTTGCCAAACTTGAATGTATGTTTTTTTCAGGAGAAGAAGCTGGAAAGGCTTTGTCGCTCTGCATCGACCTGCAATGCATTGTATGTCACACTACTAGCAAGGATGATCACTAGGTTAGCAAACACTGGCTTGTCACTTCTAAATTATTTAGTCATCACAAGCAAATTCTATTTTCATTTCTTCCATCATGGTTTGTCTCAGACTCAGCTACCTTGTAAAATAAACAACATTTTAGTGAAGGTGTTCTTTTTTGTTTTTGTTTTGAGTTGTTATATTGTAGTTATAGGTCTATCTGTCTGTCTGTGCATGCATAAAACTTGAAACTTTCAATGCAGTTTAATGTATATAGTAGAATGGTGGTTTTATGTAACATGTCTTGCAGCAGATCGTGTTGGTCACTGGAGAAGAGCATGGAGCAGTGTCTGCAATGTCAGGACACCATGTCACTCTACTGCCTGGCACTCAAAATTATGCTGAACTCCCTAAACACAGACAAAGAGCAACACATTATAAGAGAGGTAAAATATGCAGTTTACTGTTTATGCAGTCATTACTGGTTTTAATGGAAAGAATGTGCTGCAAACCTACTTTTACATTTTTTTACAGAATGTCTCACTCACAAACACTTGGTTTTCTTTTATGCGATTCTTTTTCTTTATGTATCTGAGAAACGTGTGCTTGTTTTTTGTGTCTAGATACTGTGCCTTGTATGTGCCAGCCATAATGGAGTGAGTGAATCAGAAGTATTAGACCTATTCCCAGAGCTCGAGTTGCCTGCACTGTCCTCTATGCTCTATCGACTGAACAGACTCTGCATTGTAACCCTTCATTGTGGGCTCATCAGATTTCAGCACTTGCAGGTAATTGGGCATTGGGTAGTAGAATGTTATAGAGCAAAAAGTTACTAAAAACAATGAATTGTGATATTCACAGGACACAAAATTTATCAGTAGACAGATAATGTCTTTCTGACTGTATTTCAGGCTTGGGAAGCTGTGAGGTTGGAGTTTCTGGGTGGAGGAAGCAGCTCTGCTACTTACAAAGAGAAACTCATCCATTATTTCAGCCAGCAGCTCAGGTGCTCCAAAGTGGCTTTTCTCTCCTCATGTAACAAAGCTCACATTCTCTTGTGAGAACAACCCTTTTCATTGTGTGTGTTTGTACAGCCAGGACCGCGTAACATGGCGTGTTGCAGATGAGCTTCCGTGGCTGCTCCAACAGCAGGAGGACAGGACTAAACTTCAACGCAGCCTCTTGAACTTGTTTGTCTCCCAAAACCTCTACAAGAGGTACAAAACAGGATACATGTAAGATATCACAAAGCCTGCCATATTTGCTAAGGTATTGTCTTACAGATATGAGTTGTTTTCTTTTTCCAGGGGTCATTTCTCTGAGCTGCTGGCTTATTGGCAGTATGTGGGAAAAGACAAAAGCTCCATGGCTACTGAGTACTTTGATTCTCTGAAACACTATGAGAAGAGCTGTGAGAGTGAAGACAGCATGACCAAGTTGGCAAACCTGTATGAGACCTTGGGGCGTTTCCTCAAAGACTTGGGCCTTCCAAGTCAGGTAGAGTATGTGGTTGCAGTGTTTTGAAGACTATTACAGTTTGCTTCTTGTTTTTATGTGCACATGTATTGACAGTTAAATATGTATCTGCTTCTGTCTGTTGGTTTAGGCTGTAGCCCCTTTACAAAGGTCCCTTGAGATCAGGGAGACAGCCTTGGACCCAGACCATCCCAGTGTAGCTCGCTCCCTGCACCAGCTGGCTGGGGTTTATGTTCAGTGGAAGAAGTATGGCAATGCTGAACAGCTGTACAAGCAGGCCCTGGAGATAAGCGAGAACGCCTATGGTGCTGAGCACGCTAGCGTGGCACGAGAGCTAGAGTCACTCGCCATGCTGTATCAGAAACAAAACAAGTAAATAGGACCCTTTTAGTGATGACGTGTATGATGTTATTTGTATTTGTTGCTCATTTTGGCATTGTAGTTTATTGACTGTTACTGGCAACTAAGCAATATGATTACAGAGTCATTCCAGCTGTGCTGATGATCTTAGGACCTTATTAAAAGTTAATAACTAAAACACTCAGTGACACTAAATGAATGCAGGATTCAATGTGAACATATGTTTAGTGGCTTACACCTGGTTTACAGATATGAACAAGCAGAGAAACTCAGGAAGAGGTCAGTGAAGATACGTCAGAAGACTGCTCGCCAAAAAGGTCATATGGTGAGCATATTTCACAGATGCCCATGTGCCGAGTCATACTCACCTAATCAGTCATATTTTACTTGCCTTTGTTTACTCCTTTCAGTATGGCTTTACTTTGTTGAGGCGCAGAGCACTACAGCTGGAAGAGCTGACTCTGGGGAAAGACTCAGCTGACTGTGCCAAGACACTCAATGAACTAGGTGTCCTGTACTACCTCCAAAACAACCTGGAGTAAGACACATGTAACTGTGTAAATGTGCAGTTCCAGATCACTGCAGTTCATATCTGTTAGCTGATAAACATGTTTTGTTTGTTTCATACAATATAATGCACTTTATATGTGTATATATGTCATTGCTCTCACCAGTGCAGCTAAGGTATTTTTGACCCGCTCTCTGGAGATGCGTCAGCGTGTCCTCGGCCCAGATCACCCAGACTGTGCTCAATCCCTCAATAACCTGGCTGCACTGCATACAGAGAGGAGGGAATATGAGACAGCCGAAGACATGTACGAAAGGGCGCTGGACATCCGCAAGAAGGCCCTGTCCCCAGACCACCCCTCGCTAGCATACACTCTCAAACACCTGGCCATGCTCTATAAACGCAGAGTAAGACACAAGTGCTTGTTAATGCTGAAACTTTAATATCCTGTCTATTAAACAGTAAACGTTTTGTTGGTTTTTGAGTAAGGGTCTGAAGATGTTTTTTTTGTACCAGGGTAAGCTAGACAAGGCTGTGCCACTGTATGAGCTGTCTCTGGAAATCAGGGAAAAAAGTTTTGGGCCCAAACACCCAAGTGTGGCCACAGCACTGGTCAATCTGGCTGTGATATACTGCCAACTGGTGAGACTGTAATTCTGTGATATAATTTGTACATCAAGTTTATTTATTTCATGAGCACATGTATGTAATTGTATTTTAGGCTGTATAGAACAAAGCTAACCTTGACTTTATTTTGTCTTTGGCAGAAGAAACACAGTGACGCCTTGCCTCTTTATGAACGAGCACTGAAAGTGTATGAGGATAGTTTGGGGCGCTCACATCCACGTGTTGGGGAAACCCTCAAAAACCTGGCTGTGCTAAGGTATAGTAGTTGTTATATTTGACATACGGTCTATCAGAAAACAAATAATTGTTTTTAACATTAAAAAACACTCTCTCTCTGTCCTGTTTTGATGCTTTATGAACAGCTATGAAGAGGGTGACTTTGAGAAGGCAGCAGAGCTTTACAAGCGTGCAATGGAGATTAAAGAGGCAGAGCCATCGTTAGTGTGTGGAAACGCCCCGTCCCGCTATTCCTCTAGTGGGGACACATTTAGTCTGAGGACACCTGTCCCACTGCCCCACACCCTGAGGTGACTGTATTCGGCTTCTTACTGCCTCTTTTACTAGACGTAAAGGCTGTTTTGACAGCTCTAACCATGATAGAAGAACATAGTTATCAGAAACCATGGTTTAATGAAAAAGGGAATCATATAATGTGACCGTTGTCTGGATTGAGATTTTAGGGTTTGGTCAAATATGCAACCTACTATGTTAGTCTGTGAATCCTGAGTATTTGCCAAAAGTATTTGTTAATATTTCTAATATAATGTAAGACACTTTGAACTTCTGTTAAATCAGTCCTTTTAAGGGCCTGGAACTCAGGTGTACACTAGTTTTAACTTAGATTCAAACATTTCCTATTTACATTCCTCACAGTGTTTGGGTTTTTATGGTGCATATTCTAATCTAGAACATGGTTAATGGGAATGGATGCAGTCAGTGCATTCATTCATATGTTAAAAGATGAACTCTCAAACACTACCCTACTCTCTGTGCTGATACATCTTAACATTTACCAAAACTGTTTAGAGAATATTAGTTAACGTGATCTCAGGCACTTCTGTTTCCAAGTCTAGATTCTGAACATAAATGAATAACTTTAGAGCGCTGTAGTCTGTAAAGCTAACTGTGCATTTTTGAAACAACAGTACATTTATATGCTGTACCATTTGTTTCATTCCATGTTTACCTAATACCGGTATTGTATCAGTATTAATTATGCATTCTAAACAAACAAACCTAGACCAAGTCTGTTGATCTCTAGTACAAATTTCTGGGGGGTTTTGTACAAAATGAAATGTACATTCTTCATCACATTAAGGATTTTAAGGGAACTGCCAAAGACAAGATGGTGCCACAAGTAAAAGTTTAAATCCAATAAAATAGCCATTATTGTCTGACTGACTGTATATGAAGAAAAAGGATCAATGTACCAAAACCTATTGTCTTATTGCCAAATATAGTACATTCAGTGTTTTTCATGTTTGTATTGATATAATGTAATGTAATTAAATTGTGTAAAATTTGTACATGACAACAAAAAATATGTCCAATATATCAATAACACTGCATTCCATTTAATAAATACTTTATTGAGACAACTTAAACCTTGTTCATCAGTTTTGTTTAGCAGATGTTTTCTTAAAGCTGAGTGAATGACAGAACACATATTAAAGGTAGGGATACTTATTCACTAATGAAGACCTGAGAAAAGATATAGATCATTGTTAACGCACTTACCATGATATAATTCTAAGTTTACAGACTCTTCATTAGAGATTGTTTTGTGTTGCAGTTTACTATTACGTGAACAAATATCACATTTAACTGCATTTTTTGTGCCTTTGCCAATGGAATGCAATCGGCTTCACTTCTCATGCATTTTCTTTCTTTAGCTGTTAGAATGGATTAATTCTCGGTTGTTGTTCATTGGATTAGACTCTTCCAGCCCCAGGCAGCCATCGTTAGGTTTCTTGTTATTAAAAAAAGCAATGTTTTATCTGAATAGCATTGTGTCTCCAGCTTGCTGTCTACAACTTTCTCATCTGAGCCATCAAGTCTTCTAGACTCTGTTCAGTCTCCTCCACAGTTTCCCCACTTGTAGTATCCTGGTTCAAACAAAAGAAAACAAAATATTATCAGACTTGAACTGAAAAGGCCCCTCAGACACAGCAAAATGTCTGTATCCTTTAAATTACTGCTGACTCCTTTCCACAGCATCAGGATTTTAGCCAGTCAGGCAGTGCTTTTATTTTATATCAGTACTGTATGAAATTACATTGGAGACTAGAAACTTCCCAAAGGTTGTCTATCACAGATAATAGTTCACCTTAATGTCACAATATAAAAACTTTTTAGGCAGAAAAAAAGTCAGCTATTATTTTGAATTAATTTACACTCAATGAGCTCAATCATGGGAAACTCACAGTAAATTTCTTTAAAACTGTTATATCAACCAATACTGACCTCAGCTGGAATGGTGTATGCCACAGTGATGCCTTCTGGGAGGTCAGGCACCATGCCTGTTGCAGCCTGTAGCTCTGCATCAGTCACCTCTGATACCAGTTCAATGCCTGCACAGCACAGGTAGTGTTAATGGATATTTAATACAACATACGTTAAATGTTGCATGCTGATCTACAGATCTGATACTGTTAGGTGGAATAGTTGTATGCTCACCCCACTCATTGTCCTCATGTACAACCTCCTCCTCCACCTCTACAACTTCCACTTTGGGACGCTCTGCTTCTTTTTTCTGAAGGGGGGAAAAAATAATCAAAGTAGTGGTATTGCTGTTAGTATTTCCAACTGTTATGGCACCATATAAAAAATATGTACTGAAATGAACTCGGCTTTTGGTTCACCCCACACCCTGATATCTGAAGCATACATACTTTGTACTCTTCTTGCTGTCTCCTGCAGTAACGGTCATTGCACTGAGGGTTTGCTTTCATCGCCATGGTGGGGAAGAAGTCCTGCATGGCATTGTAGCCAAGGTAATAACTGACAGTACCAAACTTCAACAGGTATCTGGATGACAGAACATATTATTAACATCTGACAGAACCTGGCACCTTTAAGTGTTAAACTGACCACGAATAATGGAAACTTACTTGAGGACATTTTGCACCAAAAGGCCTGCAACCACACCCATTGTTGTTGGTAAGCTGGCAGCACACACCCCCTCCCTTTTTAGGGTCTTTTCATCTATGTTAGCTGCCACCACCAGGGGAGGAGCACACTAACAAAGAATATTATATATAACAATAATAGTGAAATTTAGTACAAATTTTCTCAAGAGTGTAAAGATGTATGAATTTAACATATTTTCAATGTAAAAAAGCACATTGTTAAACAAAAGATGCTTTTGTCTGTGGACATACAGCAAAGCAGGCTGTCTCTCCAGGAATGATGAGCTGAATGTGTCCTGACACAGCGTTCTCACTGACACCAGACTCCATCCAGATCTGACCAAGTTCATTACAGGCCTGAAACAAACATTACAAAATCAGCATCTGTATTAGCATGTACTACTAAAAACTGAAAAAGAAATACTCTTGGCTGTTTGTTTTTGTAATGGAGGTACCTACTGTATTGATGGCCATCCTGGCCTCAAAGTTGTCTACACAGCACAGGACCAAATCCACCGGCTTCCCTTCTTCCAGCCCTCCGTGACTGAGAAGACACACAATAGTTTGATGTGAAGGCCTGTGCAACTGTGGGGAAAGATGAAACTAAAAGGCGGACAGAAAGAATCCCCCACCTAATGCGATCCATGAAATGTGTAAAGTTTTCCATTGTGGTGATGTTGTAGTTGTGGGTCTCAAATGACACATCTGGATTGATGTTTCTGTTGAGAAAAAGTGAGTAACGTGTAAGCAAAAAGAAACCAAATGTCTAAACTTTGTAGGAAAGATAATTAACTCTCAAAAACAGTGTACCTGAGTGTGTGTTCTGCTGCTTCCACTTTACTGAGGCCTGCCTGGTGAGGCTGGAAGAACAGTCTGTTCATATTGGCCAGTTCCACTTTATCATAGTCGAAGAGGAGCAACTATGATGGTGCGAAATGAGATAGGGAAAGAATGAGCACTCAAGCAGACAACCTGTTGAATAAAATGAATAGAAATCAGGGTAATGTAATGTAATATTAAAGAGTTTGTTTATTACCTTACCAATGCCACATCTTGTGAGCATTTCAGCTGTCACACTGCCCACTCCCCCAACACCAACCACAGCCACTGTGAATGTCCGGATTCTCTGTAGAAACATTTGAAGAATATCATTCATCCAAATCAGTGCAGATGTATGGATATCTGCACGTTATTTGTTGGTCCTTTATCTTTTATCAAGAAGTAGCTCAGTTCACATTTAATAGCACAAAAGTCACATAGTCTAAACAATAAACAAAGCTACAGATAAAGTGATTTAATGATACAATACTAAGTAAATAAGTACTTACATGCATATTGGTTTTAATATAAGCTAACACTGACGTGAAAGTATTGGAAATATGTGCAGGTTTCAAATCCAATGACAGCTCGTTCAAACTTTTATTGCTGTATTTCCTTATGATGATCATTTATTTTTTGTTAGTATTGCACAGCAAAATAGAGCAACCCTAAGATATCATACCTCATAATCATCCACGATGCCCATTCTCTTTAGAGCCATTAGACGACTGCAATGAAAACACAGCTGAGATTAGCTTGTGGTCTGTGAAATACCACCATATGGGATAAGTGAGTCATAAGGCGTAGCCTGTGCGCGCTGTGAACAATTCAGACAAAAATGTCAAAAGCTAAAATTATAACATTTATTCAAAATCACCTGTATGGGTTGGAATCCACTACTTCGGCACTCATTTCGTCTATTTTCGGTCTATGAAGCGCATCCTCCATGGCACATTGCTTCTGCTTACACTTGATCAATTCATTTTCCAACTCTCTAACCCGCAGCTTCAGTTCCTCTACGGTCGCCATTAGGGAAAACAAAAGTCGCTAAACAATGTGAACTAAAAACACTGTGGTAAATTTAAAGGCTAGTGAACTATCTAAGCGTTTTGATGAGCACAGAAAGTACACGTCTTCACAACACAAATCAGCTGTCATGATATGTGTTGCCGGAACAACGTCCGATGAGGAATTGAGCACAAATTCCGAAAGTGTTCCTACGTCTTTAGTGGATTATTTCAAAAGTTAGTTGTCAGTTATATTAGTTAAATGTGGACTTATATATCTAATTTAAATTTTATGTCCTGTTTTTTCTGTAAAGTTGTTGTCTAGTAAAAACAGCTAAATAACAATAACAATACTACAACATTTTGACGACGTTACGTCCGTGTGTTCACCCATAAACGTTCCGGGTCGTTATTAACACAGATAGCTAAATAACGCACCTAGTAATGATTAACAGTTAATCCCGACTGAGACATGGAAGAGACAACTCCTGTACGACAGCAACACAAATTCAATATTGACAGACTTCAAAGATATCTGTCTGCTAAGTCACTAGTGTCAAATAATGACACACTCACTGTTAGACAGTACAGGTAAGATGGACCTGGTTTGTTTGTTTCACGCTTTATCTGCAGCTTTTCCGTAACGTGAAAACGAGAAATCAACGGAAAGCAAACGTTGTGCATGTCATTTTCAGCTAACTGATAAACGGCTTCCTGGTATCTTTTCAGTGCTGGTCAGTCAAACCCAAGCTTCCTAATCCAGACACCGTCGAAAAGCTATGTTCTCAGGAAGAAGCCCCCAGGTGAGCTGCTGCCAGGGGCTCACCAGGTAAGTTCTGACATGAAAATCCATAAAACCAGCGTTAAATGTGTTTGCCCTGCAACACTGTTATGTGTAGCAATGGCACTTCTCCAGCAGGGGGAGAAACATTTTATTTCATACACTGGTCTATTCAAATATTCGTCTATCAACTATCAAGTTAAACGGGAAATAAATCTATGAGCTTGTGTGAAAGCCACATTTGAAAGAAAACTAAAAAGTAGCAATTAGAAGCAAAAGAAAACTTTAGCAAGTTGCAAAACTAATATGCAATGTACTATGTCAGTTATACAATCTCATATAAAAATCATATAGGAAATTGAATTCCCTGTAAAGCACTGTGTAAGTTGATCCTCATTCTATGAACAATCGTTTTGATATAGTTGAGTTCATATACAATTAATACTTTTATTTTATATTCTTGGAAGAACTCAAACATTTTAAAGACTGGTAAAACTGACAGAGAACCATTCAAAAAATAATATATAATTACTAAAAGATTCTTACTTAAATTAATGACTTGAAAGAATACTGCATTCTTCTTCCATATTATTAGTACAAATTTATAGTCCTTTCCAGTCAATGAATTTACAGATCCATGTTCATTTATGTCTAGGAAATTTTATTTCAAACTATGGAAGCCATAAAATCATGTTTTGGCACAGTATGGTAGATCTTTGTGACCTTGTTTATGCAGGTAGGCAGGGAGTATCAGGTGCAGAAGGCTCTGTTCTCTGCTGGTTTCCCTGTACCTCAGCCTCTCTTGCACAACACTGATGTTGAAGTAATTGGAACAGAGTTCTACTTGATGGAGCACATGAAGGTAGGCTGTACCACCATGGCCAAAAGTCCTTTGATCTTTTATATCTACTGCTGTTTTCCTCAACCTTTGTCCTGTTTTCTGTCAGATTAAATCTGGACTCACATGTTTTGGCTTGCTGACACACCCAACTGATGCACAGACCTCCAAAATGTGCATGTTGGCATTATATAATGGTCAACTGTTATGACATGAAAAGTTACACATTTAAAATACAGTTTTTCATTTATCACTACTGAGCAGGGACGCATATTCAGAGATCTTCGTCTTCCTGGAGTGAGTCCAGCAGAGAGAACAGCTCTATATGTGGCCGCTGTGGAAGTACTGGCAAAGCTACACTCACTGGATTTGGCATCACTGAAACTTGAAAGGTATGGGAGAGGAGCCGGCTACTGCAAGAGACAGGTGAGATAACGCGCTGTACTCAATGAATCAAATAATTATATACTGTATAAAATCTAGGATGGCTAGTTGAAACATTAGTATGCGTTTCTCCATCTATAAAGGTTTCCACCTGGACAAAGCAGTACCATGCAGCAGCCCACAGAGACATTCCGGCAATGAATGAACTGTCTGATTGGTTGATGAAGAATTTACCAGCCAATGATAATGAAGTCACGCTTGTTCATGGAGATTTCCGATTGGACAACTTGATATTCCATCCAACAGAGGTAAAACGTTTCTGACATTAATTCTTATCACTTAGATTCAGTTGACAGACAGTACTTCACAAGGTTTATTTGATTACATTAGGCACGTGTGGTTGCAGTGTTGGACTGGGAGCTGTCTACCACTGGGCAGCCCTTGGCAGACCTGGCCTACTTCCTAATGCCTCACTACTGGCCCAGAAGCCTCAACGTCATCAGCACGATGGGCAGTTTAAAAGGAATAGAAGGTTTTATCAACGGTTTATTAAATCCTTGAAAACAATTGGTGGCTACAGTTTATGGATAGATGTTTTGACACATTTTTGTAGCATCTTTGTGTACTGTACATTTATCTGTCTATTATTATTGAGCAGGTATCCCATCTGTGGGGGATCTGACCTCCATTTACTGCAGGTGCCGGGGGATTCCGTCTTCTTTGCCACAGCTGAATTTCTACCTGGCACTTTCTGTCTTCAAAACGGCAGGAATTGCCCAGGTTTGTCTACGTTGATGTACCAGATTCAGCTGCTATTCAATCCCTATTTGGATTGGTATTGTCTTTCTGACAACACAGCCGAATGGGGTTCTTGCTCTTTCATTCCCCCTTTTTATTCATCAGGGAATCTATGCTCGACATCTTCTGGGTAATGCCAGTGCACCCAAGGCAGATCAGTTTGGCCAGTGTGTGGAGCCCTTGGCTAAGGTTGCCTTGCAGCTTGTGAAAAGGTTGGTTGTGGTCATAATTTGATTCATATGGATTAATGCACTGATTTCAGAATTAAAATAACTTGATATAATCAGCATGTATGCTTTAATAGAATATTATCTAAATTCATTGTTGTTGTTGACCAGAAAACAGATCAGTTCCACTTGCCTTCTAAACCTAAACTAGTAACAGTTGAAATTAGCTGCTGTTTCTGACATTCCCTGATTGATTAAAAAAAAAAAATCAGATGTGGTTTTTGCCAGTCCACTCATAGGTCCAACAGAACACAGACTGTTCCTCCAGACAGCTAAAGGTCAGGCTGTTCTCCAGGAGGTCAAAGACTTCATGAGACAATACATATTTCCTGCTCAGGAGGTCAGTGCCAAGATCTGCTAAAACAAAAGAGGGATTTGTTTGCCCAGTTGGACTTTTTAACTTGGTCATGAAAGGATTTGAAAGAGTTCGACAGAGCAGTTCATTCAGTTCATTCATTGAGGACAAATTAATTTGTGTGAGAAAACAATGGGTCTATTGATTGTATAAATTATATTGCAAACAGAAGCATTTTTGTTGCCTCACAAATCTTTTTTGCATTTATTTGTTGAGGACATGCACTACCAGTCAAAATTTTGGACACACATAGGAATGACCATGTTTTTCATGAAAAGATACATGTCTTCAGTTGTGTTACCATCATTGCACATG
>JAUMHL010000013.1:21279581-21380758 GCA_032362345.1 Sandelia bainsii
AGTTGTGTAAAAAGTACTGAAACATTGAACAGTTGGACATGTGCATTCAAAAGTTTAGGGAAGGTCACATTAAGTTCCCCTGTAAAGGTTATAGTGCATTTTAGGTTCATCCTGAAATTTCACCCGACAGCTGAATATCCCTGACTTTTTGTGAGTAGTGTATATGTGTTTAATGCTAAGAATTAATATTTCAGCTTATTGTTGTCTGGTTTACTGTATAAGATAGTAAGTATATATATATATACATAGACAGTTTATATAGGTGCTAAAACAAAATCTAGATACAGTTGCCTACATGTTTAAGTCTTAAATAGTAAACGTGCTGGTGTCTTGGTCTTCTGAACCAGACTGGGATTGTGTTTGAGTGCGGTTGTTCAGTGCAATCTCTACTGCCGGCTCCTCATTGACGTGTCTCTGGTGTCTCCCAAGTCGCTGTCCAAGGTGCTTGACAGCCTTGAGTACATGTCCCCTGAAGGAGGATCCGATGAAGGCATAGAGGACTGGGTTAATGCAGGCATGGGTCAATGCCAGGCTCTCTGTCACTTGAAGAGCATGATCCAGTCCTTTGCTGACTTCACAGTCGGTCACAAGGATGTAAATGATGTCCATTGCCCGACACAGCTTGACCACGTTGTAGGGCAGCTGGGTAAGCAGGAATACAGCCACTACAGCCAACAGAACCCGCAGGGCCTGCCATTTCCGGTCTCTCCGAACCCCAGCTGCCTTGCTCAGTGCCCGCCCTACCAAGCCGTAGCACACTATCATGACAAAGAAAGGCAGCAAAAATCTAAGGATCACCTCTAGTAGCTCCAAGGTAGCCTTTGCAGGGCGGGCCATGCTAGGAGGATATCTGGCTGTACAGGCCATCCTGTGATGTGAGTGCTTTACTGTAGAGAAGATGAGTTCAGGAAGGCCAAGAAAGCTGGCTATGCCCCACAACACCAGACACACCAGGAGCCACTGTCTCCTTACCCGAGAACTCGTTCCAGTCCTGCCTGTTGGATTTTGAGCTACAGCCCTGTAGCGATCCACACTGATACACGCCAGCAGTAGCATGCCACAGCTGAAGTTGGCACTGTAGAGGAAGGAGGTGATCTTACATGCTGCCGAACCCAACGTCCAGCCATGGACAGCATCAGCTGCCCAGAAGGGCAAGGTTAGGAGAAGCAACAGATCCGAAATGGCAAGGTTAAGGATGCACACGTCTGTCAGCGTTCGTACTCGCACTCGTGATGTGTAGACCACCACTACCAGGGCATTCCCAGCAAGACCCAACACCAGAGCCAGAGCATAGATGACTGGGAGGAAGACACCGGCAAAAGAGCGCACTGCTTCTTTGTCACAGACACTGTGTTCAGGAATGTAATCGTAACTGTCATTGGAGCTGGAGTCTTCATCCTCATAATAATCTTCCATTTTTGTTGCTGTATAGAAAAAAATAACACCGTTTTGGGAAACATTTGTATTAATTTTCAAATGGAAAAACACAAAACAGATAATAATCCATTCCATTTTGTGTTATTAACAGAATAAAAACAGAGTGTAAGCTCCATTTCATCAGGAACAGGAAAGAGGAGTTATTTCTGTATTTTGCACCAGAGGAATCTCTCTAGCATGGCTTCACTAATGACTTGAGCCCTGTATGTCTGAACTGTGAGGGCTTGACAAAACCCCGTGAACACAGCTCTGAGAAAAGAGACTCTGAGTCTGAGACTCCCAGATCGTCCTTTAGAAGTCAGTCCCTTTGTATTCTGCTGGATACTGAGTGATCTACTGAGTTTAGAAATGGTATTTTTTTCGTCTGCCGACAAGATAGTGATCCATGTGTATAGCTTCAGTTAGTTTTCTTTCTTTATTGATTAATGGCTTTGTGCCTGTTAAAAGTCAAGAACTATGAGAAATATGTGGAGAGAGATGAGGATTATTCACAAGTGCAGTCAATGTCTCTTGCCAGGAGGATGCTTTTACTGTAGGTGGTATGTGCTGGTTCAAGATGTGACTTGATATCATAATTACTGAGGACAGTAAATACAGTACTAGGTGAATGCATGTATATGTTGAGTCTTACTTTTACTAATCTAAAGTGGATCATTTTTGCTGGGAAACAATCCCCTGAGGAACATTGCATTGTTCAACATAGACCTTATCACATTTTGCACTTTATTCAACTCACTAACAAGTGGAATTTAGGAAACAGGTGGTATAATTTCTGGACAAGGACCAGATATGTATGAGGTATGTTGCATCCTAGGACTTTTGGCATTTTGGCACGACAACAGCTATTTTTGAAAAATACCTACATTTGTTATAAAACAAGTTAAGTCCCACATGGGAGGAGTGGGTGTTACTGAAAACAGATTAGAACACTCATAATATGTCAGATATTCCTTTACAGTCAACAGCTGCACTTTGTATCTAATAGGTGCATGATAGGTTGATAAGTTGTTTTTTGTGGTGGTTCGGATTGTTGTTCTTCACAAGTAAAATGCAGAAAAGAACTCTTGATTCTTTTCGTCACATAAATGAACATTAATTTTGGGTATATACAATAATTTAGTAGTTACATTGTGATTATGTTTCTAAAGTAATGATGTTTCATTGTTGTGTGTAGATTTATCTGTTTCAGTTTTGGAGTGTTAGTACTGTATTGAGTACTGTACTGAACATTTAATTCATTTTATCTAAGAAAAATGGATAAAAGACTTGAGCAGACTTGTGTCGTTTATTCTGACAACTAAGCTATAATAAAATAAGTGCTTATAGTAACAATGAGATACTTCTCAAACAGGCAAACATCAAGCAACACCCTTATTTTGTTTTGTTATCATTACCTATCTGGCTATAATAATGTCATAAAATATCCAGGACTTTGACTGTAAGTCTAACACTAAAGTAAATCTTCGACTGTCAGGAAAAACAAGGCACCATGCCTTTCTGTTTATCTGCTAGTGCAAGAATGTAAAATGTCGCTTATTTTATTGACTTAAAATAACAATACAAACATGTAAAATATAATGATAAAGTGAATAAGATTTTCTTACCTTGTCTGTTTGTTTAATGAGATTTGGGAAGTTGATGGTATTAATCCTTACTGAATTACACACATATGGTTGTTGTGTATTCTGTGGAGAGAAGTTGTCTGCACTGTCGCTCTGGAGTGAATGATCTTTTAGCCTCAGCCCACCCCACTCTCTCAAGCACGTAGCTCCGCACACTCTGTGTGTGCGTGTGTGTCTTTGAGTGTTGCTTTATCATATTGCAGGATAGACTTACTGTCTTTATATGTGATACTGTCAAAGCACTGTAGAAAGAAAAGCTGGTTTTCAGTCTCAGATAAGTTGTGAATTTAATCTCCTACTGTTGGTGTCATGCAGGGAGTGTCCTGGTAGTTGCCCTTTGTTTGTCTGTGCAAGAAAAGAAGTGATAATAGGTTATAAAATACATTCCAACTGGATCATGTTTGTCACATTTACAGTGCTTATTGTGTGTAGTGTGGTTTGCTGGAAGGCTTCTATTTATTGGTTTGTTATAGTGTTGTGTACACACTCACATTCGCAAATTTCCTGTGTACTATTCTATTTCAGGTACTCTTAAATTTTTTAATGACGCAACGGTATGCTGGTTTCCTGGGTTTTTTTTCTCAGGAAAACTGTTTCCTTATTTTGGCTTCTTCAGAAACAGTCGGCTTGTTTATATTTCCCCTCTGTCTCTCTCTCTTCATGTGTCTGTACATAAATAAATAGAATAAAAATCAACAAAGCAAAATATCAGGAAACAAAAAATAATAAAAGCATGCTTGCATGAAAAAGTCATACTTTTTTTGGCAAAATAAAAAGATACCTGTTTTTCAAGTAAGTCATACTGACAGATGTTTTTTTTAAATGCAATAACATAAAATGTTTCAATGTCACATTCTCAGGGAGACAGATTATTGGGTTGGGAAGCATTTTTTTCATTCCAGTGGTGATAAGACATGTATAGACATGACTGTCGAAGGACAGCAGGGCTCACCCCATATCGGGAGCCATGAGACTTATGTCAGGGTTTGCCAGCCTGCCTCTGAGCCAAACGGGCTTTCCTCTTTGTGGTTTGGTTTGGGTGGAGAAGGGTGGTGAGCGTTTCTGTTTTTCTTACATGCATGTACATTGCATGCAAGCATAATCATTTAGTGTTTGTTTAAATCAGAGTTTAAACACTGAACATCTGTCAGATTGTTTTGTTCACATGCACTCATGCTGTGATCTTCATTCTTTGAATATTATTAGACTGTTGATGTCTCGTCTGGAACTGTCTGGTGTCCATATGTCCTGTCCTTAGGGGACAATTTTGCCACTCTGGACAAAAATATAAACAGGAAGGCAGATGGTTGGTCACCCTGACTGTGCCTTAGGGATCCAAGGCCATACGGAGACTTCTTTTCTAAAGGTAGACATCCAACCAGGGAAATTCCAAAGTATTTTGCGTTCGGTCATTATCACGCTGCACACTTCAGCTGTCTTGTTACGAGATATTTCACATCTTCACTTTTTTACTGTATGGAGTTTTGGTTATATGCTGTGAAACTAGTCTATATTATTATGCCTATATGAGGTTGCCCTCTTGTGGGGGTTTTCTAGTGTATATATATGTTTTTGCCACAATAAGCAGCAAATATTTTTCCAGAAATTGCTCATGTACATCTCAGGTTTCTCTCCAACAAATAAGATGTGTTTAATGACGACAACCAAAAAGTTACTATATGTAAAATAATTCCACTCAGGAAATGCAAGTTGTTCTCATGCCACCAATCTGTCACCAGCTCCACCAATGTTGGGAGCGCTTCCTAGTCAGTGACACACAAAGTTTCCGACCAGATTCGGGTCATGGAATGGCTAAGGACAGAGTTGAGCTGTGAAAGGTTGCTGCTATACCAGTAGACACGATACTGGTACTCAGTGAAACATGAATACAAATGAAGGATTTTTCACTGTACCTCGCAGGTGCTGGCAATTCCCAATGCAAGGTAGCCATTGTGATGTGCAAGAGCAGTTCTCCGGATGTGAGCAACAGGTCAGTACAACAGTTGTGTGGTGAAGGATACTTGTGTTTCCTCTTCTAGCGTTTGGGATGAAAAAGACACTTGTTATGTATTGGTGCAAAGCTGATGTCGTGTTTTTAACTGCAGGTATATTTATATTTCATATATATGTTTAAATAATTATGTTTGTTTGAATATCTTTGCACTTTACTTAAGTGTCTATTTCACCATAACACGTCGCCTGTGCTGCCATTATAATGGAAATGGGCTTTGCTAAGGGACAGGATGTACTTCCCAGCATGCACTTGCATTTTAATAACACTGCCTAGTGTTACTGCTTAAATGTTTGTATCACATAGAAGAAAAATCTATCAATTTAATCTTGCTGAAGTATGTTGACAGTTGAATCTTGTGGCTGACACATAATTGGCACAAATCTTTATTCAACGCTCATCAGTTACAAGCATAATGCTAATGGTAATGGGGGAAAAAACTGAAGCAACCACACCCAATATATGTAATACACTTTCTCGTTTATTTATTGCCATAGCAGTTTAACAAAACACACACCCAACCTTGTTTGCAAAGAAAGACTGAAATATAACACATTTAAAGCAGAAGGAAAAACGGTTAAATTGTCAAGAAAGGACCATGTGTCATTTCTTTAAAGCTTTGGTTATAAACTTCTTTCTTAGGCATGGCCAACACAGTATGATCCTTGTACCTATGGACACACCAGGTGTAAAGCTCATCAGACCACTTACTGTGTTTGGACAGGATGGTAGGATTATGTCTTGTCATTACATCTTCATGTGCTATTCCTATCTTTTACCAGAATAGTTGTCTTTTTTCATCCAGAATATGACAAATAATCTTTCCTGATTTAACCATTTTTCCCCCCCATTTCTGTGCTCAGATGCTATCCACGGTGGCCACTTTGAAGTGCACTTTGAAAATGTGCATGTCCCTGCCTCCAACATTATTCTGGGTAAGAAATTGTATTGATGTGTTTCTCTTTTGTCGTAGTTTTTAAAATTAGGTCTTTCCAAGAAGCACTCTTCACCTAAAAGGCATAGAAATCTATGATTCCTTATCTTAACAATGAATCCATATCTAACTTCCCTCTGGTGATGATTGATGGTATCTCTGATGTGTCTCTGGGTTCTGTCCTGCTGCATATTTGTTTCCAGGAGAGGGCAGGGGATTTGAGATTGCCCAGGGTCGTCTGGGGCCAGGAAGACTACACCACTGCATGAGGGCTGTTGGCCTGGCAGAGTTGGCACTGGAGTTGCTCTGCCATCGGGCTGCTACCAGACACGCATTTGGAAAGAAACTCTACCAACATGTGAGTAAACGTTTACTCAACAGAACTAAATCAAACTTTATTTTCAGAGTTATAATAGCGTGTGTGGCTTTTCCACTGGCGACACCTAGTGGACAGATTTGTCAATACAACTTGAGTAAATGTGATATCTGCTGTATGTGTCTAGGAAGTTGTTGCTCACTGGATAGCAGAGTGCCGTCTCATGATAGAGCAGGCCCGCCTGCTGACTCTACATGCTGCTCATGCATTGGATACTGTGGGTAGTCGGGCTGCTCGCAAACAGGTAAAACTTTAGTCTAATATAGCATGCTGTGTCCTAATTCTACACTATATGCCAATATTTATAGCATACTGTCTTTGCAGTTAGTATGCAAATGTAGTATGTTAGTAATTTAGAATGCCACTGCTACTTCATCGCTGCGAAATAGTAAAGTTTTTCCACACGTTTCACACCACTATTCACTATTACACACATTTTTCATTCATTACCTTTAACACGGTACTAAGTGAATAGTGTGTGCATAAACAGCACTCAATCAAGGGATTTGAGAATAGTTTTTATATCCAGTGTATACATACTATATGCTAAACCTATTTCAATATGTAGTATTTGTCTGCTTCCTAGATTTCTATGATCAAGGTGGCAGCAGCCAGGATGGCCTGTAAGGTGGTGGACTGTGCTATACAGGTGTATGGAGGTGCAGGCGTATCTGCAGACTTCCCTCTAGCACAGATGTGAGTATCTCTTTCACACAAGTAAAGAGCAACATGAAATAAATCTGATACCACTGTTAAGGACATGCTTTCTCAGGTATTCATATGCACGGACTCTGCGCTTTGCTGACGGACCTGATGAGGTGCACCTCTCCTCTATTGCTAATCAAGAATTGAAGGATCAGCTGAAGGCACAGGCAAAACTGTAAAGTGGTTGAATCAGCCTTACGACATTGCATTACTTTGTTCAGACTGGTTACCCATTTACCTAATGCCTTTTCAATACCAGTGAAATACTGATTAAGCAGATTTTAGTTGTCTTCTGAAATAATTTTGCTACCAAAATACACTAAATGTAGATAAGACTATTCTACATATTATAATTACAATAATTACAAATTTTACTACAACTGCCTTGTTTAAAATCAAATGCATTACTCAATTGCTGTTTGTCACCAAGTAATATTTGATTAAAAATGACATGTTTATTAGGAATTATTTTTTAATGTGAACTACAAAAACAGAAAATGACAGCATGAATATAAGACTAATTGTCATCACACTCTGTATGGGTGTGGTCTACCACAGATGAATTCCGTTTGAAGGTGGTGGGGAATCAGGACACACAAGCACATTATTTTTTTTTGTACAATATAAAACAGCAATGGCCCCATCCATCTGATACACCTATTGGCAACCCATGCAACACCCTCCACTCTTCATTGTCTATACATTAACATTTGGGTAGAGATCTTCAGCTGCCAAATAAGTCAGTCAATCTTTTTATACAACAAGGCGCAGAGAAGGGGAGAATGAGGGGGCAGGAGAAAAGGCCGGTTTGGAGGCTCAAGGAAAAGACGTGTCAGTGTTTACTCTTCTTTGACTTTTTGTGAGACCGGTGAGGAGACCTTGATTTGGAGCGGGACTTCTTAGTTGATTTCTTGGGTGTCCTGGAGCGCGACCTCCTGGATCGTTTGGGTGTGCGTGGTGATGGAGATCTAGTGGGACAAAGAAGCAATACTTCACCTTTATGTTTCAACCCCCCTGGTCGCACACACACTAATTAAGAGCATGGAAACTGTAGTGGAAAATGCAGGGTTAAAAGCTAGGTCCTCTTAACGAAAGATCATCTTACCTCTTAGAGGACTTTTTGTTGCTCGATCGAGGGGAATCTTTATGAGAGGAGCGTGAAGATGTGTCTTTAGAGTATGATCGATCAGAACGTTCTGAACGGGGTGAGGATGATCGGCCCCGTCTGCTGCTACTACGTGTTGGGCTGGGAGACCCACTGTGACGCCGCTTCCTAGCACATGCAGGAGCAAATAGCAATTATATATTAATTCAACAAATCTTATGTTTTATATAACGCCTAGTCCAAAATACTAGATCTACATCTTTACTGATTAAACCTGCCAAATGGCTATCTCACCTCTCTTTCCTGGTTGGTGTGTCATCCTTCTCTTTTTCCTTCTTCAAGTCTTTCAATCGTGCCTCAACTTTCTCCTTCTCTTTTTCCCGCTCAAGTTTCTCCTTTTCTTTTTCCTACAATAAAAAGGTTCATAATAAATTACAGTAATTTTGAATTTAAGTTCAGGTAACTCATATCATCTGTGATTTAAATTTGCAGAGCCATATTTATTACCTTTTGTAATAGTTTATCCCTGTAGTGCTCCACCTGCTCCTGGATACTCTGGCCAGGCTTCTTTGGCCTTTTACCAGACTCCAGCTCATCCTGGAACTTCATGACCTTAACCTTCGTGAACAATAAAAGGAAAATGGTCAAAAATAATAAATTTCTACTGCACCCAAAATATTAAGATATGTTGGTACATGATATATGGAGGGTTGTGATAACTCTAAAGGTACCTCTATCTCTCTGAGCTTGGTGCGCTTCTCCTCATTCATTTCAGACATCTTGGTCTTAATATCCGAGTCATCTCTGATGGGGTTGGAGTAGCTCTGAATGTCCTCTGAGCAAGGGCTCCTGTCATCATCACTGTCCGCCTCATTTCTTTAAAAGTGGAAAACAGTTTAGAAAGAAATTATCAGTGTGCCGAGGTATTCACAGTGTAATAAAACAAGACCATCAAAAGATGGCACACACATCATAACTCACTTTTTTGGTTCTTCTGGTTGCTCAAATATCTCCCATTTTGAGGTTGTCACAGCTGAGGATCATACAAACCAATTTAGAATCAGCACCGTGAAAAATAATGTGGCAAGATCACAAGTTTGACTATCATTTTATCATTATCATATCATTTGTGCATTGTGTCCATATGAATCATTTGCAGGTCTCACCTTGAGATTCTAACTCAGACTCATCCACTGCTTCCCATTTTGAGGGTGCTACCTTGAAGGTTAGTCCCTTGGACTGATCCACTTTAAAAGAGCAAAACATGACATGAAATTGAGGCACAACAGCTGCAAAAGACATTTAGACTGGGTGCATCACTAACAACGACCTCGCACGTAATCCTGTGTAGGTTTCTGTACCACTCACAAGGTATTCCATCTATGTCTTCTTCCATGGGCTTGATGGGAACACCGTCTAGGTCATCCAGGGGGGCTCCGTCGATGGGAGCCCCATCAATGGGCACTGCATCAATCGGTACCCCATCCACATCCTCCAGCGGAGTGCCGTCTACATAGTCCCCAATTGGAGCCCCGTCAATGTCTTCTGCTGTCTCAACCTGGACCAAATGAAATTTTTCACACAAAAAAAACAAAGACTTTAGAACATAATAGGATAGGTTAAGAAGGCCATATTACTATAATAGAATTTTAAAAGCATTATAATGGTGAAGTATTGTTACATATTTTACCTCCACGATAGCAACAGGCTCTTTTTCTGCAGAAAGATTAACCAGACCCAGGAATATGTTCTGCAGCTTGATAAGGAAGGGGTCTGGATATACAGCCCAGTCCTCCCATGCCCGGAAACAGGACATTACTCGTTGCTACCAGAGGATCGCAAAATATAGATGGTTGATATATAGATGGTCTAATAAAGTAAAATTATTCATGTTTCATTAACAGGATTTTGGACATTTACCTTAAAGTTCTCACACTGAAGGTGGCCCTGTATTGTTTTGTATGTTGCATTGAGGTCTGAGAAAATCTGGCAGAGCTTTGTCTCAAAACTGTTGAGAATAAGGGCATATAGTTAATCCTAAATTGACAGCCCTGTGTAAAATAGTCCAATATGATAAACTGCACAACTTACTATTTTCTGTAGTAAGATGCATTAGCTACTTTGGCAGAAGAGTTGTACAGCACATCAGAAACTAGATACAACCGTGCAATCTGAAATTTCAAAGACAAAGAAAATTAATTTGATGCTAGAATGATTCTTTACGTAATTGACTACTACAGAATTTGACATTATTTCCTGGCTGAAGGGGAGAGTTATATATTGCCTTCTTGGGTAGAGGGGTCTTGAGGATGGAGAGGGACTCTGTGATGCACTCTACAATCTCTTCAGCAGCTTCAGCGTGACAGAGACAAAACAACATGGCTTCTGCGATGTCTCCCCTCCTTGGTGTCAAACCACGCAGCATCTCCTCCAGTTTGTCCCGCTCCCTGCAGATATTAAGAACAATTAAGCAGAATTTAAATTACAGGTTTATTAGCAGCAGGGCATTTTTACACAGTAGTTTAATGAACTCACACATTATTTATGCCATATATACCACACATTTTATGCCAATATTCATAAGGAAATAGTCTTACTCTTCTTTCAAGCAGCCTTTCTTGCTGGATTCCTCCTCTTCTTCCTCTTCATCACCATCATCATAAGGACCATGGAGATATGGATTAAGAGGAGGCGGACGCCACAAAGAACCATTTTTAAACATCTTAAAATCTTCTGTTCGCCATTTGCCTGGTGCTTCACCCTGACAAAAAAGAATCACAGAAAATATCAGAATAAAACCTGTTATAGCGTAATCCCTGAACATTAAGTTTGTCCTTGAGCGTGGGCTGAAATCAAACCTGTAGTATGGAGTAGAGCTTCCACCGATAGTATACATGTGCTGGGCTCTGGTTCTCAAATAGAAACCTAGAAAATAAAGACATAACTCAGAAAAAAACACCTCATAACCAATAAAATGGTAACATGTAATACATTATATAATGATAATACATTTCTGATGTACAGCTGCACTGACCTGTACATGGGATTGTTGATTTCTCTGTTCATGATCATGGCTTCAAACATTGGGCCTTCACGCACCACAAACTCGATCATTCGGTGGATGAGAGAGAGCAAATTCCTACAAGAAAAACACAGTTAAAGCAAACAGATTCAGACTGGCCTGACTTTTGAGCACTACAAAAGCCTGCCTATTAAAGATTAATTTACGCCTGGTGGTTTGACACTCCAAACAGTTGCTTTGCTAAAGACTTGCAAGGTGGATGTTTGACAAATACATGCTGCAGCTGTCACATATAGCAGACAAGCTGAATAGTGAATACTGTCATAAAACAAACCTGGCAGCAGACATTGTCAAAATTATTTAGATTAAGTTAATTACTTATCTACTACAGCTACATTTTAATTAAGAATTAGGTGATAGATATCTTCATAGAGAGACAACTGTCAAAGTGTCACATGACCAGGCATAAATTCAGTCTTTAACTATGCCTCAGGGCCTATGTAGAACACGAATGCCAAAACTTATACAAAAACATATATATTTCCAAAACTCATGACAGTAAAATAGTCATTCAATTTAAAATGCGTTAAAAAAACAAATCAAATAACATGATTTTTTTTTTATTATGTGTAAATTGTTACAAGTTCATCATTAAGGTCTTTTAGGCTTTAGTGCAACAGGTTTTAATTACATTGCACTGCCTGGACACGTTATTTGAAATCTTCCTAGATTCAAATTTCCCAAAAGTGGGAACAAGTAAAGCTGAAGACGTTTGGAGCGAGACATTGACAAGACACACTATTAGCAGTTTGCCAATACTGTGCCTTTCAATTCCCACTCATCTCCTGACTAATGTAGAGTGAGGAAGAACCAAAGCAATATATAATTGTTGGCCTGAATACGCTAAACATTTTATCTACTGGTGAAGCCGATAATGACTGAATGCAGTGCAAATGGGATCACTAGAGTTTTTCGTGACAATGTTTCGGGAAATACATGGTGCAGGCTGCATACAAATAACCTAAAGTGCCCAACAAGACAAAGGATGTCTTTTATCTGACAACACAGATCACATTTACTTGTATTGGAGCCGATCGTACCAATGGCAGGGTAAAATTCAGTATACTTTCCCAATCCATCCCATGATGCTTTTCAGGTCCCTCGCTGCTGCAGACAGTTCAACTTGTGCTGCTCACCAAGGCCAATGTCAAAGGTCATATAGAAACTAATGCTGGTAGGTTTAGATTTGTTGGCAGGGGCCATATTTACTGAGCTCCCGATAGAATGACAGAGGCCAAGAGGGTAGACGGTCTGAGTGAGCAATGGTCAGAGAGCAGGTTTTCACAAACTACAGCTCTAGGGTCAGAAGACTATGTATGTGGCAGTACTATGTCACTAAAGTTGAGCAACACAATTAAATGTTGATGTACAGACTGGAACTGTGATGGAATAATGTCATGACCTTTGGATAAATATCTAGCACACTAAATAAATGATGTTGGGATATGAAAGAGAAGGGCACAAAAAAGATGTCAGTATTTGTCTAAGTACTGGTATGAAAACATTGTATTACTGCTTCAACCATTGCTCACCCACACAGACCAGCCCCCCAAAGCATGCAGTGATCAACTGATCAAACATTTAGCTTTATTATGGGATGTTTTTTCTAAATTTGTACACCAATTTAAAAAAAGAAAAACATGTACCTTTCTGTTGGGATAACCACTTTGACTATGGCTTGCGACAGAGTCTGTATATGAAGTCACATCAGATAATAAACATAGAATGTGAGTATTGTTAAAAAGGCAACAGATAAAATGTTTTAAAAATGCATTTAAAAGTGCAAAAAGACAACAACTTTCCTTGCTGTCAGTTTTACTAAAGGTCCTACACCCCTGACACTTAAATATAAACACCTGTCTCTAACACTATTTACCATACATATTTCATTTTAACCACATCTTGATATACAGTGCAACTATTTATTTCAGTCAAAAAACTTTATCACTTACAGGAACTAGGATTAAAACCTGTCTAATGGCTCATTATAAAAGCTAACATCTTACCAGCAGATTTAACAAAACATTGCCATAACCCATGAGAAAATCCTAGGCTGACATGTTGAGTTACCTTCTCAAACTCCTCCTTGTTTTTAGGTGGAGGAAGCAGGGGAGCATTAGGGTTCTTTAGCCTCTCCCGGGGCTGCGCATTGAAGGGAAGGCCAGAGGGAGGTGGTGGAAGTGTGTGCTCCATCATGGAAGGAGGGATGTAAATGGGGTGGGGTGGAATGGGCACACCTTTGCCCCATCCTAATTTCATCTCAAAGTTCATAATCATCTTTCCTGTAATGTAAAGGGTATAAAATACATCTTCAAGGGCTGAAAAAAAGCACAAATATGTCATTTAATTATATAATATGAAGCTTTATACCATTTAGATTCTTGAGTGCTCGCTCAGCATCCCTCCTGTTCATGAAAGCCACAAAGCCACAGTTCCTCTCCCGAGCCCTCTCCTCGTCTGTCCTCGGCCACATGATCTTCACACTGGCCAGTGGGCCATAGCGACCAAATTCCTGACACAACATCTCCTCGTTCATCTACAATATAACAACAACAACATACAAAACATTGCTTCAGAAATGGGTAAATATTTGCACAGCATAAGCAATTGAAATTAAGAGCACACAGAAATAAGAAGCTCATGTCCATTTGGAATTGAAAGTCAACCACAGCGAAGAATCAGGCTCAAATCAAGATCTCCTGCTCATAGCAAAGCTATGTCAGTCATTGATTAAGTGTCTCTCTTCTCCACTTGAAATATGTTTGGATTGAAACTCACCTGTGGATTGATGTTTCCAAGATACAAGTTAGTAGTGGATGGATCTCCAACATCATGAGAACCTGGTGCACAATCATCCAAAACTGCAGAGACAAAGAAGAGAGAAGATTTCCTACTACTGTCTGACAGGACAACATACTTCCTAAGCAAGATGAAGGTATTCACGGCCACTATATTAAGTCAAAATTACCACTGGACGGACGGTTTCTTCGTGAAGAACCATCCGCTAAAAGAAGCAGAAAAGAAGTATAAGTTTTGTTTCAGGGTGAAAGTGGACAAAGGGGGTGGGGGAGTGGACTATGGCATACAGGATAGGCCCACTTCAGGCCAAGTTATTACATGGAATAGAGTCATGGAGCTTGAAGACACTTACATGAACGTCTTCCATCCACACCGGAGAGAGGTTCAAAGCGACTAACACGTCCTTTCATCTTGTGTCTTTCATCCCTTTCCTCCTGTATTCTACAGGAAACAGTACATATTACAAGTAGGTACAACTTATATTCAAATTAGTACAAATGTTGTACTTATAACCGTAGTTCCACAGTATAACAGCTGGAAACCACTGGCTATAGATTTACTTGTTGAAACTTACTGTTTAAGTTCTTCTTTGAAGAGCTCCAAATTGCTTTTCTTCTTTTCCTTTTCATTACCTTTCTTCAATGGCTAAAATACAAATGATGAAATTATATCAACACAGTAATAAGAAAATACTACTTATTCCTTAGTAAGGGATTATCAAGAGAGGCTATTTGTTGACTATGACAGTACTTACATGTTTTTTGTCTAATGCTAAAAATTGAGGTGGGGTTTCCAAAGGCAAGAAGCTTTTTGTTTGGGTCTCAAATCGTGACTTAGGCTTGTACAACTTTCCTTTCTTTTCATCAGCAGCTGCTTCCTCTGAAACAAGAAAGAATATTTTTGTTTTTACAGTGAGATAACATTATCAAATTCAATTAAGAATCAAAAAACTTAATTTCCCTCTGGGACTAATAGTTTTGCCTTGCCTTTGCCTTGAGTTGACAACCAGAAAAGATCCACACCAACACAAATACAAAATAACATCAAGACAAAAAAACGTGATAAAGAACAAAGAAATTCTAAAGATGGATGAAATAGGTCAATAATAGTCCAGGGGGGAATGTAGTGCAGTGTAGTGCTAACATTAATAATAATTATGATCATTGTCAGTCCCCTTCCCCTTACACACGGGGGAGGAGTTGTATAGTTTGATGCTGGTCAGACAAAATTGGGAACAGTTCTATTGCCTTAACATAACATGCAATCCATCTGCAAAACACAAAAATGTTGATATTTCACCTTTTGTTGCATTTGCAATACCACCACGCACAAAAGCCTTGACTTTACCCTCCCCTCCTCCTTCAAAAGCAGCAAGAAATTCCTCATAAATCTCTGCTGCTGCCCGCTCATCCTCCTGAAAACAGAAACCAGTATCAAAGTAAATACATACTCCATATTACTTAAAGACATCTTGCAGATAATATTAGTGTAAATAATATAGTTAGGCAATATTCTCCAAAAAAAATCTCCCATGCTTACTTTTTTCTTTATTTCGTCCTGTTCCTTCTTGCTTAGTGTCCTCTTTGCCACTGCCATTTTGCCAATGCTGAAAGATTTCAGTTTGCTCTCAAGCAGCGTCTGCCGATGTAAACAAAGCGTGTTTAACTTTCAGCAGGTATTTCATACACTCGTATGAAACATAAGACTTTATTCGGTGCATATAACACAAACAGCGGAATTCATTGTTATTATTCAAGTCCTTGCTAAAGCATAACATTAAACATGTTGACAGGTAAGTTTACTGGGGTTCATCATCGGTTAGTTTCTGTTAACGCTACGTAACACATAGTTCACTGTATAGTGGGATGTACCCACTCGTGGTTGAACATTACCCAAACCGTCGATGGCCATTCTATACGATGTATTTAGTGAATATTTTGTACGTTACTTAGCTGCAGCTGGTCAACAGCTAAACATGAGCGAAATGAGTCAGAGGCCTAACAAGCTGGTATCTGCAGCAGCGCCTCCGACTGAATACATTACGCGGCGAATAACTGTTAGGAGGAGCTAAGGCCCGAGTTTCCAAATACTGAATATACAGTTTCTAAATTCGAATACAGAACAACTAAACTTCGTTATAGAGGCTATATGTTCCAGTACCAGCTGACTGGCTGCTAAAACAATATTATTTTATTAGTGAAATGCCTATACTAGCCCTGTAGATGATGGCTAAATTTTTAGCTTAGCTAAATTAGCCAGTGTGGCCAGAGAGCCCAAAGGTTAGCTTGATAGTTAGCTAACAGCGTTGCGCACACTCGTAACTCTTGCTTCTTGCATGCTATAAATATGTAAATAGTCAATGTTGTTCAGGCATATTAGTTTTTACATTGTTTTCATTGCAACTCACAAGACCTAGCCTATGGTAGTACAAACGGTAAATTCACCTTAGCGCTAGCTTTTTGAGAGCCACCAGGCGTTCGGTCCGCCATCTTTTGTGGAACTAAAACAAATCGATCGCGGATTAGAAGATAGCGGCAACGGCAAAAGTCTAGGCGACACAATCAATAACCGAGTCACTGATGCCTGAAATTGTTTTCTCTGCCTCTGTTACGTCGTTATGTTTAACCACTAGTGTACCATGTTTAAACGGAATTTAATATTTGTATCTCTCAATAATTTTAAGAGACAAAAATGACCTTGTTTTATATGATCACTTAAAATATCTATTCAGTTAGTTTTACTTGTGTAAATTGACCGAATACCTGTATAAGTCTATGTCTTCATCTATATCCAACATTTCCACTAATATGGGAAGCGGATTTAACATTTAACAGTCTTTAGTCGAGTATCGAGAAATACATTTTGACTAGTCAAAATTACAATGTGACTAGTCAAAATGAAAATTCAAGATATCTGCAACTGCATTCTGACTATCTGGAATTCACATTATGGATAGTCAAAACTGAATTGTAGATATCTTAAAGTATTTTTCCCATTCAAGTCAATCAGACGTCAAAATGTAATTACAGATATCTTTAATTCGACTTTTGACTAGTCAAAATGTAGTTGTAGATATCTTAAATTACACTTTTGACTAGCCGGAAATACAATGCAGATATCTTAATCGTATATCCTGTCCAGCTGTTAAATGTTAAATCCGCTTGCTATACACTAATAACTAAATAAAAAACTGGGCTAAAATGAGATGTGTAATTGGATATAACATGTTTATTCCACCAGATGGTGTTCTTGCTCCCTGTAGCTCTTATTCTATATGTAGTATTGTCCTGTGTATATTATTCTGTCAACTCACAGACTGCGGCGGTTTCAAACACATATTTTAATGTTTCACCTGGTGTAAAAAATCACATTCTTCAAACAGTTGCCTTCTGCTCAACTCTACCTGTCACAACACTGGCGCTAAGGACCATAGTGATGAACTGGAATGCCAAACTATTATATATGCATGACTTTTTGAGTCAAGTTTATTCACTGGCTTCCTTGGCACTCATGCGAGAACTCGCGAACTCACACCCTCCCAGGGCGTTTTGGCGTTTTTACTCTTTTTTATTATTATTATTTTGGCTAGGGAGGGGGTAGCGGGGTCGCCTGTGCGCCCTCCCTTCTACAACGCAGAACAAACGCTATATTCATCTGCTCCAGCTTGCAGTTACTGAAACTCCCTGCAGGAACTCCTGGTACTAACCCCACCGTTTGAGCTGCTGAACATAATGTCATTCATGCCACGAAACAGGCGAAGCGCCTGCTCCGTTAACCCAACAATGTGGAGTACATGCAGTATTTTTTGCGCATGGAGTCTACTGTTTTTGACAGAGGTCTGTGCGCAGTCTCAGCAGAGGTACATCTCTATTTTCAATTAATTTGAAAGCTTTATGAGTGAGCAAGGTGTCGAGAATCCCATGTATCCTGTAGGGAAGCAGTGTTTGTGGAGTTTATTTAGTGCGATATTCTGCAGTCTGGGCAGCCTCCTGTCAGGACATATGGCGCAATCCCGAGGGGTTAAATCGGTATTAATTATAGGGTATAGTGCGTATATTGTTTTAACACATGAATCATTTTGATATCTGGAAAATATTAAATATTTCCCCACCTCTAGACCAACCTTCACTTGCGGCGGTAACATCACAGAGGAGTCTGGAGTGATCGGGAGCCAGGGGTACCCAGGTGTTTACCCCCCAAATACCAAATGTGTATGGAGAATCACCGTGAGTCCAATTTGATATCAATGTTTCTTTTGTATGCCAGAGCCCAGAAAACGACTATACAATTGATATTGTTTATTAAAACCCAGCAAACAGCTGCAATGTATAACAGCATGCTACTCTTACCCTTGCCACTAAGCCCAAACTCCTAATTTCCTTCTAAAAATACTTCACCACAGCCACAGCTTGCTTAAGGCAGTTTTTCAGACTGGCTTAATTACACCAGTGTACTTTGGAACAGTGAAGATCACGGTGGAGCTTGGACAACACATAAGTAGCAGGTTTAGCAAATATCATCTTATGTGGGAATAACAGTATTACATTATTTAAGTAGTATATGCAATATTGCTGAAAGGTGTATACCACTTTATTTTATTTTTTTATAATTACATGAATTATGTGACAATGGTACCCACTGTAAATTTCCACCCAGGTGCCCGAGGGAAAGGTTGTGGTCCTGTCTTTCCGCTTTATTGACTTGGAGAACGACAACCTGTGCCGCTATGACTATGTGGATGTCTACAGCGGCCATGTCAATGGGCAGAGACTTGGTCGCTTCTGTGGGACATTCAAGCCAGGAGCCCTGGTTTCTATGGGCAACAAGATGCTCCTGCAGATGGTATCTGATGCCAACACCGCTGGGAGTGGCTTCCTGGCTGTTTTCTCTGCTGCCCACCCACATGAGAGAGGTAGGCACACCGTGGAAGAAGTAGCTGGGAAAATAGTTGTTTGGCATGTTTCATGTTATTGGTGATGTCTTCCATATGTAGAAGGTGACAAGGTTGCAAATGTGTAGAGAATGTCTTGCCGCTTCCCAAGTGTGTAACACAGAGACACGTGGGACAAGCTGTGATTTCATAAAAGAATCTGATACTGGCCTCTGAGGGTGTCTGTTTGGGCAGAGGTTCACTCTTTAAGAATCAAATTTACAAGGCTGTTTAACATTAATAGTTCCAGTGTGATTACCACATGATAACACAATGACCCGACAGATTTAAGTAGAGCTGAGATTTAGCATAAATCTGTGAATCAACTCCAAGGCATTCACACTCTCAGTAAACAAAGGGAAATATAGTTTTCTTCTGCACAGTAAAATCCTGTGACCTTTGGAGGTTTCAGTTATCCAACACTAAGCTATGGGTGCGTCCCATACTTGCTTCAAGCATGTTGACAATAAGAGAGCAACATCTCAACACTACTCACAGTCTGATGTGGAATTTCTCACTGACATTTCTTGAATCTCCTCAGCAGAAAGCACAGATCAGAAGTATCACTTAGAGTTAAATGAGCCTTTTCCTTTCTGCAGGCTAGTAAACTTTCATCTACTGTTTTTGTGGATTTTTATAGCTGGTTGTCTGTACCCAGGGAGTTGACAGCTGTAATGGACAGTGTCTATTAACCTGGCTTTACATGTGGTACCAGACATGCTGTTGCCATTCTGTCTCCGAGCCTTCTGAACTGTACATGTCCTCTATTTTTTAAGTGTCCATTTTTGTCACTGGACATGTTGGAAAGAAAAAAATCTATCTATGTGTATGCTACAAAGAAACGTGTCTTCAAGAGACACGTCTTCAGCTCTTTGACAGTCTGAACAATTGTAGGGTTATTGAAATAATGTTTCTCAGATGTGTGTGTGTGTTTTTTAAACTGCTCTATGCACAGGACTAACTACTGACTTGCTTGTTAGAGTGCTCATTGTGACAATGAAAGCACTTAGAGCAACTATAAAATCAGATGTGTGGTTAAGTATGTGATGATAATTTACATTCTGTTCCTGATAACTATCGAATTACCATTCTCCACAGGCGACCAGTACTGTGGAGGGAGACTGGACAAGCCCTCTGGGACATTCAAAACACCCAACTGGCCTGAGAAGGACTACCCTGCTGGTGTCACCTGCTCCTGGCACATAGTGGCACCAAAGAACCAGGTTCATGCTTTTAAAATGATGTAACTTAATTTTTCTTGATAACAGGTATTTTAGGCAAAAGTGACCATCACATTAATAGAGGTTTAGGTAAATTGACCCAGTGACACCACAATCACACATATTACTGAATAGTTATAGTTCTGATATTGGATTTTGCTACAGTATATGTTAGTGGCTGAATAAATAAAGCCTCATTATGAAATAAATATTACATATATAACAAGATACCTGAACTGTTTTTAACACATCTTAATGTGTAACAGATGTGGACAACATCATCCCACAAATGAATGAGTGCTCTTTAATCAGACCGCCTACTACAAGCTTTGGCTTGATGAAAGAGGACTTTTCTTGTGATTCGTATCCTGCTGCAGATCATTGAAGTGAAGTTCGAGAAGTTTGATGTGGAACGAGACAACTACTGCCGCTATGACCATGTCTCCATTTTCAACGGGGCAGAAATAAATGATGCCAAGAGGATTGGAAAATATTGTGGAGACAGCCCTCCAGGGTAGGTGGTCTGATTCTGCAGAAGATTTTGTTGTCACTAACAAATCCTTGCTATGGCTTTATCTGAGTTTATCCTCAGTCACTTTGTCTTTGTTCCTCTGCAGGCCTGTGTACTCTGATGGGAACCAGCTCCTGATTCAGTTCCTGTCAGATCTTAGTCTAACTGCAGACGGCTTCATTGGACACTACAAGTTCCGACCAAAGAAACTCCCCACCACCACCACATCACCCACCACTACGACACAGCCAGTCACCACCAGACCCATACGTAGGTAGCATCTTTGATCCAATAATAACCACTTGAGGACTTCTAACATCTGTATTTGTTGATGTAGCCATGAGACTACACTGGCTCTGTGCTACTGGATTCTCTTGCTAACATGTGGGGTTTATCGTTTGCTTTAAGCATCTGGAATCTGACTCTGAAAGCAGATCTAGGCAAGAGAAGGAGCACATGAAGTGTACTTCTTAAGTAATAGTACAACGTGGTGACTATTAACACCTTCAGGAGGCTATTTACGCTGCCTATGGTTATGATTTCTGAATCAAAGCTGCTTTACAGTACACATGGATAAGTAGTTAATATACACTAAATTCTGTATATAAGTTGTCAATTAAACAAAAAGTGTGAGAGACTTAAACAGTAGATCTTCACTATTTAACATGTCTTTATGTAGATGTGATGCATCATTCTACTCTGTACAAAGAGTGAATACAGCATACATTACTGAAGAGTAAGTTTAATTGTAGATGCAGCCAACAGCAGCTCATGTTCAAACATATCATATGCGAAAACTGTGTGTTTTGTTCATATTTCACTTATGTAAACTGTTAAAAACACAAGTTCACATACGCTGTGAGCATATGTGTGCACCCGCAATCACAGCTCATTTTCATACTCGAACACACATTCCCACACATTGTTGTTTTTTCCCTTAGTCAAGCCAGGCTATTCTGGCACCTCCCTGTCATGATGTCATACTGTGACAACGTTTTATGGTTGGCTTATCTTCCCTGACTTTTCCCCTCTTCCCAGGAAGAATATTTAGACAGCCACCTTATATGTTATTGAGTCTGAGTTCTTTCCTTTCTGGACGCTGTACTGTGTGTAATACTAAAACCAGATATTCACTTGTCACATTATACATTGTTTCTGAGGGTGACGGCCATTCGTTTGGAGACTCTTGTGTTACTGAAAATATTGTGTGACTGCACAACTTTGGAAGTAGATGCAACCATAACTTACATACTTTCATCACTGGCAGGCAAAATTACAGAGACTGAATTTTCTTGGCTGTGTGTGTGTCTCCACAGCTCTGAAGTACTCTGTCGCTTTGTGCCAGCAGAAATGCAAAAGACGAGGGACACTTGAGAGCAATTACTGCCTCAGCAATTTTGGTAAGAACATCTTATTGCACTGAACTTAATGCAATTTATTAAAAACACAGAAACACACATTGATATGGTCCAGCTTTGCTTATATCTCTTGTTACATACAGTACATGCCAATAAAGTACAGTACAGATAGTCCCAAGACTTACATCAGCAGAGCCCACATAGCATCAGCATCCAGAACTCCCCTAACAAGCAGTTTTTAGTCCTGATCATGTCACTGTCTCTGTTCCTCTGATTTTTCATTGCAATATCTCAAAGACTTCATTGATCGCCTGTTAGGAAGCGAAAGAGTATATACAGTAGGACACAGTTACCTCCAGTTTAAAACATACACACACACTCACTCAACCTCTCACTGTGGGTTAACTGTTAATAAATGACTGTGTTGATTCAAGCCCGGCCCCCGTTTGCTACTCTCCCACTTTCTGATGTTTTCCTCTCTGAGATGTTTACCACATGAGTTAGATTGGCATTTCAAAGGCCTCACTTGGATCTGCAACAAGAACCGAGGAAAGGCAAGCAGTACGGTGGTGCATGTGGAAAAAGTTGCCTGTGTGATGTGGTGTTGGAGTCAGCACACGATATGTTACATGACATCTTAATGAAGTGGCTTAACAGTAGACTGAAAAACGTGAGTCTAATCAACAATTTGATTGTTTAATCTAATAGTATGATAGATAAACTTAGAACTGTCAAAAGCAGCTCACTGGTTTATGTAGCAAAAGATAAAATAACTTCACTGAAACAGCCGCTTCTCTGGGCTGGACGGTCAGGAAATGAAACAGGCAGTATGTAAAGTCCAGACATATTGGAACCATCAGTGTAAAGAATCCAATTCATGCTGAATGACACATGATTTCCTCTATCTCCGCTACACTATCACTTTGTTGTCACTGCTAGATGTCAGGTCTCTTCATGAACAAAAATGTATTTTCTGCACTTTTGGAGACCTTGTCAGACTAAACAGGAAATAACTGGAACTTCATCCTGCACATTTGTACTGCCTACCGTACCAAACTGTGAAGGCAGTAGGCAGTAACACTCCGATAACTTCAGAATCCCTAGTTTACTTGTTTTTTCTTCATTACAGCACTTATTTTCTGTGTGTTTTCTCTCGATATTAGATTGTATTGTCCACAATTTTGCTCTGCTGACTCACATGAAAAACATTTGTTATCTGTCTGCTGAACAATTACAGTATCGCCCACTGACTTGGTCACTGGCTATACCCTGGAACTGCTTATCTTCGAAAGTCTTAAAATTACAGTAAATGATGCCTTTGATGTCTTTTCTGGGTCTTTGAGAAGGAGCTTGTAGAAGAAGTCATAAAAAAGGTCATCAGGTGACAGTTGAAAGCCTGAAAGGAAATGTTATGAGGTTATGCTAAGTCACTATGACATCTTTACAGACAAGCTGCACTTTAAAGACATCCAGGATTTATATGTAGTAAGCGCACATTGTTCACATTTCTCTGAGATTATTTATGATGACATTAAAAAACAGATTCCGTTTACTACAACTGTTTCTGTGTTAAAGTCCCTTCTGTAAATTCCATACCCTGTTATGTTTGATGTTAAACAGTTGTTTTTAATTATAATGGTTATACTTATTAGACCAGCGACAGACTTTATATTGTTGTTTATGTAAAAAAACTGCTGTATCCACACAGTTTGTGAATCTTTTGAAAGGACACGTATTCATA
Source organism: Sandelia bainsii (assembly GCA_032362345.1). Lineage (NCBI taxonomy): Eukaryota > Metazoa > Chordata > Actinopteri > Anabantiformes > Anabantidae > Sandelia > Sandelia bainsii. The sequence goes on from JAUMHL010000013.1 coordinate 21,303,413, forward strand.
TGTAATATTCATTACATTTATGGGTACATTTCAGTAGTTATTTATGTTTTTTTTGTTGTTTTTTTGTGCGCCTGTGACAGTGATAACCGGGACTGTCATTACGGCGGTGATGAGAGGAGGAAGTATGTATGCTACTGTCTCTATCATCAACGTGTATAAAGAAGGCAGTCTGGCCATCCAGCAGGCAGGAAAGACCATGAGCACCAAGATCATTATCTTGTGCAAGAAGTGCCCATTTATCAGAAGAGGTGAGGATACAGTGTGCTAGTGAAATTAAATTGGCTCAATGTCCTTGAGAATACACTTTCTGATGTATGAAATCACCGTTGCAGAAAACTGGTCATCATCTAAATGATGATAATGAGTATTCTTTTCCTGGTTGACTGTTTTGAATAAACTATGGCTCTGAGTTTGCCTCCTCAGCTGTGCCGTCATGCTCAGTTGATAGAGCTCGCCACAGTGTATGAGGTGAGCGGCAGAACTCACTGTCCAAACAGTCAATGAAGTGTAACGTGTATTCATATAAACACATGGTATACAGACCTGCAGTGTCGAGATTCTGATATTTGGCCTCCCTGAATGTCTCTGCCATTCCGCCACTGCATTCAGGTATTTTTTGTGTGACCTCACCAGGCTTGAACTACATCTTCATGGGCCAGGTGGACGAGGAGGGCCGGGGGAAAATCGCGCCGCACCACTTTGTTATGGCGTTCAAGACAAAGAACCAGAAAGGACTAAACGTTCTGAAAAACAAGCAGTGCTGAGCTTCGGCTGCTCTGAGGATCTCCACTGGACTGGTGTGCCTGAGTATCGGCTGAGGATGGGAATAGTTCAACAAAAATCATCTCCATCTCAACAACACACACATAACGCACACAAACAAAACAGAATCTGGATGCAGAGCTGCCAGCACAAAACAGAAAATCTGCATGATTCATTTAGTTAAGTTTTAAATATCATGTCATTTTACTGCGAATGGCATGTTTTTTTAGAATAAACAAGTATTTCCGCTTAGCCTGTTCTGAAACTCCATTAGATAAATCAGCAACAAAATTAGTTGAAATTTTCATCCCTATTCTCAGACCATTTGTACTCTGCCTAGCCACATTCCTGTCATGCCTCCTAGCAGGGAATTAAAGTGTAGCCATAACAGGAGCCTAGAATAGAGAGAACAGCACAGAGACAAGTCTGACTGGCATTCAAATGCGTTTCATTACAGCTGATTTAATGATGATGTTAACAACTTGCCATTAAATTTCTGTATTTACTTTTAATGGTTTGGGAGTTTGAAAGTTAGAAAGTGGCGATTAAAGTGCAATATTTAATATATACATGATTCTTTTAAAAGGATTTTTATGCTGGTTTGGGAAACAAATCCACTTCCCAGCTAAAGCTCTTTTCTTTAGTTTGTTTACAGATGCAAAGCACCACCATCAGCATAAATCAATTCCTTAATGTCACTGTTTTTAAAGGCAGAGGTATGAAATGAAAAATATTTTCATATAAAAAAAAGTCTGTGAATATTATTTATATTTTATTTTTTTCATCTGCCCAAATAAAACTCCTTTAACATTTTTGTCTGTCTCTATATAAGAACTTTCAACTGGAAATCTAAAATATCCAAATAATATTTAAACCAGTCTGTTGATTTCAGTCAAGGCAGCTTCGCGCTGCTGAGCATGAGAATGGATCAGGTGTATGTAATCTCTCACAGGGACTAGACCACAGGGCAGCTGGCTGAACAGTTGACTTTTTATGGCTCTCAATCTTGAGTGGCCAAAAATCTGTTACCAAGCAGAAAGATCGACCTGTAACTTTAAATCTCAAAAGCCATAAAATGTATCAGCTCTTTATGTGATTAAAGCCCCAGCTGGTCACATTTTTCCATAAATCTTTATTTGTCTTTCTGTTGAAAACAATGGCTTTCTTTATTTACAAAAATGCTTAATAGCGGTATAATACTTAGGGGGCCTGAGTCTTGAGGCTTTGGTGAGAATATATATTTTTCTAGTTAAGTTCCAGGTTTAAAAGCTGCCTCTGTGATTCAGAGAGCAGAGTTTTTGCACATGCTTGGGTCACACAAAATCCCAGATAAACAAGAAGCAGAGATTTTTTCAAGAGGATAGGCAAAAAGGGGGACAGGTATCTAGTCTTTGTTTAGCTCCTTGGGTAAAACATGGCATATTTGGATGTCCGGAAGCCCAGCAGGTCCCTCATCTCATTGCGAAACTTGGAGAGGTCTTGGCGTAGGTCGTTCAGATTCTCCACTGTGGCCTGGTCTGTGCTCTGCATCTTCTGCCGTGTGGAGGTCAAGTAGCGATGCACCAGACAACACATTATCTTCTGATAGTTCTCATCATGCTTCTGTTTCAGGTTTTTCCACTCCTGGAGGGAATTCAGGTCAGCAGTAAGATATTGCACAGCTAATGTGCCACTAGATATTTCTTTTTACATAACTATTTTCCTTACCTTGAGGCTGTTCTGTCGCTTCACCTTGCCCTTTGAGGTATGTGAGCAGATCCACTTTCTCATGCTAGTCACCAAGTAGCACACAGTCTTTGGGGAGGGGAGGATATTGAACGGTGGTGGCAGCGTACACTTGTCATTAAAGTAACTAAGCCACAGTTTGGCCCGAGCAAACTTCCACTCCTTATCCTCGTGATTCTACAGTGGTCCAAATGCCAACAAGAACATTGAAAATACAGCAATGTGAGAGTTAACTTTCACACACTGTTACCCGAGAGAAATATTGGAAATGCAAAATGACTATTTCTTTGGAAATCCTTGAGGAGACGATTTTTTTCTTAACATATTAAAAGTCCTGTTTGTTCAAATAGAAACAGAAAATGTGCAGCAGGGTTCCAAAGAAAAAGCTATTTAGCTTCTGTGCAACATTTCAGGATGAATAACAGTATGATTGAATCTTAACAGTAAATGAAAACAGTTACAACATTCAACTCCAACTTGAACTCAAGTGACCCCTGACAGCATGCAAACCAAAAGTTGTTTACACTTACAGCAATTTGTCTGAAGCTTTTATGGAGCATTGCCACCAGCAGCTTAGTCAGGACAATAACCACCACAATGTTGTAGGTGCCTATGATCAGGGCCCCAACGAATGAGCGCAGCTCCTCTGTGTAGCTGATGCGGGTGACGAAGAGTGCAACATGCGCCAGGGAGAAGATGTACCAGAACAGGGCATAGCAGGTCCCCATAAACCTGTGAAACAGAAGAACCTGTTACTTGTCAGACAACATGTGTCAGATGATGAGATTTGAAAGTAAAAAATATAAAGTAGTCATATAATCTCTATCATCTCTCAGAAGCTTTCTGAACCATTCGTCATTATCGCTCCCCAGATTGACAGACTGAGGTTGGCTCATACGTGTAAAATGCATCATTGCTCTGCTGCTGGCAGAAGATGCCCTCGCAGTCCTTAGGTGGATTCTTGTCTTTGTCTTTATGGTCCTTTCCATAGAGCTGGGTGAGTCCAATCGTGAAGGAGAATAACACCAGCAGGAAGAGGCCCAAAAACTTCCCAAACTCCTGCAGCATCTGACCCATGGAGATCTGGTGAGAGATTTATATTTGCCTATTAATGCTTTTTATTTGATCTAATCAAGCAAACATGAAACTGTTACGTCTATTTTTATAGCCAGTTTTTTTGATAGCATTTCTGGCAAATTCTTATTTATCACAAAGGAACCTAGTCTGATCCTGGCACCAGACAGGAAGTCATTCATTTGGATGTCTGAGTGATGTAGTCTGCAGGGTCGGTGTAACTACTTTTGCTTATTACTCTTTTCAGCCTTTGTGTACTTACACTTTTCGATGATTAACATTAGCTTAATGCATAATGTCTTTTTTTCCAGCAGATGTTTTCACTTGTAACAGTTAAAAGTATTTATTAATGATGGAAATATCCAACTTAAGAATTCCAGTGTGCTGTGCCATATAATGTAGGAACCGTCTAAGTTAAAGTTATTAGTCACACTTATATTTTCCCTGTAGTGATAAATTTTATGTTTTATTGTTCTGGATACAGTCATTTTTACCTTCTAATATGTATTACATTTACAGTTAGCTATATTTCAGTACATTTTAAGAATTTAGCAAGGTAGCAGGGTGATGTTTTGTTTCCTTTTAAGCACATATCCTGTATAGACAAACTTTTGACCATGTTTTTTCTACATGTCCTTGTTTAGCAGCCATTCCCATACAGAACATATTCTGTAGTTGCAGTGCTCTCCCCCTACCTGAAGGTAGACAGACAAACATGGAGGAAGCCAGAAAGAGTGCTTGAAACAAGGAAAGTCTTCTCAGACCACTGAAAAGACACTATTTTTAAACCTCAGTGGCTTATCTGTTTACTAGGAACTAGAGATGCTCAAACAAGGACAGAACACACTTTCCCTTGCGCAGCACAAACACACACATAGAATACCAGTGTGAGGGGTGACCACACTGCCTGCACCTCAAGGTGAATGGAGACCAGAGTGTTTGCACTGAAACCCAGGCAGCTAGTTTGAGGAGAAGGGCAACTCTATTAGATTGATTCACTCTCTTCTATAGGTGATTGTATTAAAGATACTTATCAAATCCATCTATGTAAGAGAAAACAAACACTTTCTACTAAATAATCAAATAAACCATAGAATCTACTGTACATTCAATTGCTACCAGTGTTTTGACTGTATATGTGAAAAGCACATAGTCATATTTCCTGCTTTGTAGTATATTCTATAAATAAACCAATTTCATTTCCAGTTAAATTTAGCCCAAAAAAAAAGAGGCTGAATTTAGTCCAAAGAAGTTCCAGGAACTGTATCTATATTATTCTCAATATCATCTAAAACTTTTCCAACTGAGAGTCTACTTGTAATGCATAGTTGGACAACCAATTCACCAATACTACATTTATATATAAAGCAATTTTAGCATGAAAATCTTAGCTAACTATTAACATGCTACAGTGAATGCCCATAACCTGTTTAGAATGAATGTAGTTAACAAATGGTTTACAGCTTCTGTCTTTTTTCTTATACAAAGTTGTACATGATTCCTGGTGTGCCACCAGTTATAATAGATCTATGTCTAGTTATATTAGACAGACACAGACAGACACCTTCAGTCACTCTTTCCAACCTCAGCAGGGGGCACCACCCAGCAGCACTGTGAGCTGGCCTCTTCTGGAAGGTTGAAGTCAGAGAAACATTCAGCACTGCATCCCACTTATTATTGACTCACTGTGTGTGTTTGTATGTGTGTGTGTGTGTTTGTGCCTGTGTCTTGTCTGAGTCCAGCTGAATTGCATGCTCACCTATCACAAGAGTGTGGAAATATGTGGGTGTTTGTACATTAGTAGGGAGGTGGGTCAGCCACGTGAGTGTGAGTGCAGCCATGAACACAGTCACATCTATTTCCAAAGCTAATCATTTTTCCATTCTGCCAAGCCAGACAGTGATGTCACAGGCTGAGTGAGAGAAAGGGTAGAAAGATGGAAGAGATTGTAGTTGAAAAGTGCTCATTAACAATCTGCAGGGCACCCTTAGTGTTATATAAGTCAACCACATACTGCTTCAGGAACAGGAAAGTATCCCTACAATGAGTCTGACCTCACTGCATACCTGAAGACTGCTTTGTGTAAAGAAAAGTCACACACTAGGGAAAATGAAATCCTAAAGACTGCCAGCACAAAGTCAGATATTGGCTGGCTTTACAATTTCTCTCTGCCAGCTGGCTGGATGGTGCAGATTATCATGATGTGATAAAAAGCAACACCTCTGGCTCAGAGACTGTTGAGGAAACTGAGTATAAAATATGCAAACCAGATCATTGGCTTCAGTGTGGAGATGGAAGATCAATGGAATAACGAGAGCTACCAGGTTGTAAAAGAAGTTTATCCATTAGGTTCTGCCTGTCCATCTGCAACTGCTCAATATAAAGTGATGAAACAAATGAGCTGTTAGGCTTTTACTGGCACAGTTTCACTTCTATAACAGGTACTCACCAATTGCATGGGTAGAGACAAGACCTCTATAAACTAAAATCTGATATGTTAAATAAATGGTCTTTTATTTGAATGTATTCAATTATGTATGTATTGTACTATACTGTACTTCTATTCTATTCTACGAGACTAATAATTGTAATGTAGCTGATGTTATTGAAAATGTAGAGTTACCAGGGCAAGTTATCAATCTGATGTTATCAATCTGACAATTTTTAAAAATAAGTCAACTTAGAATTAAAGGGATAAAAATCCATTTCTGAGGCTACAACCTGAAAATTAAGGTAATATAAATCCAGAAGTTTGACTGTTTTTCAACTGCCACTGACTATACAGTATGTAATGATTTTCCCCTTTTCCATGATTAATTTAACTTCCAGCTACATTTGCTGTTAAACTGGCAATGGATCAAACTTCCTAGATGTGTCAGAGTGTGATAAAAATCTATCTTGGAGCCAGTGAAAAACTGCCGTGGCCTTATAGATTCAGCTCCTTCAGCTTTACATAATCTAAAGAAGCAATCAATTTTGTGTAAACTAAGGACCTCATTCATGTTGATAATAGAAACAATGATAACAGTATGGTGATGCATATGGCAACTAAGCTGCAAAGCTTTATAATGTGTTAAGTTTATTATGGGCATATTATTACAGCAGATCACTCACTCAGTTCATTGTGCTTATATTTAATGTTTATGATGATGGTTATGATACTGCTGAGCACAGCTGGCGAGATTTTTAGTGTGGGTTTGTCCTTGTGTTCACACTTCACTGAGAGAGGAAGAGAGTGGGTGGTATATGTGTGTGGGTGGGGGAGTTAGAGAGAACGGTAGAAAGGGAAGCAGTTTTATAATCATTACATAAGAATTTGTTATTTTTTTCTTATCCTAAGTGCTGTACCGATACAATACATGAACTAAACCCCTGCAGGGATCATTCTTATTGCATGTCTGGCTTTACTAGGACTCTAGGACAGACACTGAAAATGTATTGTGCTTCTGCCAGTATGCTACATAATCATACTTTAGTGCATGTCCCACTGCTTTCCTACCTGTAGTGGCCCAAGTACAGAGCTGGTGGTGTACATGAAAAAGAGTCGCAGGTAACTGAGAACGTTGGCAAAGGCAAACAAGCCCTCCGCCACCAGGATGGGATGGAAGGCATCCCAGTTCTTCCTCTCTGTGTCCTCCACATTTTTAAACTGCAGACACAATCAGAAAAAAAACAGCACTAAATAAATTAACTTCTCCTTCTCACTCCTTTTTCAGGAAAAGTTTAATGCTTTAAATCACTAAGTATGAACACAAGTTGAAATCCAAACTAAAGGTATTATATTTATAAATTAGACATACAGTATGCACAATGATAAAAAATTTAATGAACCTTCAACATCTGGATTTGAAAACAGTAAAGGGGCTTGATTGGTCAAAACATTTCACACAATAAGCAATATTGCAATCAATTTATGTTATTAGATACAGTACATTCAGAAAGTATTCAGGCCCACTTTACTATTCTCAATATATATTATATTGTAGCCTGATACTACAACCTACACTTAGTACCCCATAATGAGAAAATGAATACAGAATTTTAAAAATGTTTGCAAAGGTATGAAAAAGGAAAACCTTAAATATCACATTGACATACAGTAAGTATTCAGACCCTTTGCAACAACACTTGACACCACTTGAAATTTAGCTCAGGGGCCTCCCATTTCTCTTGATAGTTGCTGAGATGTTTCTACACCTTGACAGGAGTCCCCCTGTGGTAAATCAAATTCATTGCAAGTTTGTGCCCATATGTAAAGAACTACATTTTAACAGAGACTGGATTTGCTATACTTAAATAAACTTTCTGAAGTCAATCTCATGCAATCTTACAACTTTTTAGGTCAGCAGAATCTTCTAAAGCTAAAATGTGTACAATGTGTAGGTACCTTGCTGTGAGCAACAACCTTGAGGGCAAAGGTAGCTAAGTAAAGGGAATTCATCACAAAGCTCAGTTGGTTCCTAGACTCTTCCAGAAAGTCTTCCAGCCCTTCGTACCACAGACGCTTCACGTCTGACCACACCATTCCTATAGGAGAGCAGAAATTCACTATCACCACACACACACACACATCACTGGAAATTTCTTTTTAAACTACTCATGAATTTAGTCATAAGTCATTCCACAGAGAGAGCCCAGGGGGAAAAGGAATGTATGAAACACAGAAATCTGAGATTAATGTGCTGAAAATGTGTCATCTGTTGGATTTAGGGAGGTGTGTGGAATTTAATATATACTATATGTATGTCTTTATGTGTCCAAATGTACACTAGGGATAATAAAATTAGAACTGAAAGCTTGCCTCCAGCTGAAAGTAAAGGTAGTGAAACATTCTCTATGCCCTGATTCAGAAATTATTACATGTGATTAAACTTGAGTGCTCTGTTAATGGTTTCCATGGTTTCAACAGAAAGCGAGCAGGAGTTACAAGCTTTGGCACAGAAATATCCCTTTAGGCACTGTTTCACACATGAATTGTCTCTGTCTCTGAATAATTTGCAGTCATTGTATCTGCTTAGTAGGATGTTGGAGTTTAAAGAAAGAAAGATTGAATTTAAGATCTAATAGAGAAATCAAAGGGCATAAACTGATATACAGCGAGAGATGCATCAAAATGCACCATGACACATAACACATGCATGTACAAGCACACAGACACGCTCACAGTCTCATAGCATCTGATTTCCTCATTAATGTGAGGCATCTGGCTCGGGGGAATGGAGCGAACAGTAGAAAGATGACAAGAGGGTGGTAGTGTGGAAGAAAGAACAATGTGAAGGAGAAGGATTGTTAAGCTGTTGTTTAGCTTGTGCTGTCTAGACATCCAGCATATGTAGGAGCTATAATAACTCCTGCTAACATCTGCTTTTTTAAGCAGCTCGTTCAAGCTCGTTCTGAATGTTATCGTGATGCTGCTTGAGCATAAAATCTGCAGCACTGCATCATGTCTTGCAGTGAAGCTGCTTAGGAATGAGGCAGCCCTGCAGAAAAAAAACCTCTTGAAGTTGTTAATATTGATCTGTGATGTTGCTGTTCTTGCAGTATTTAAGAAATTGTTCCCCCTCCAGTGGGCTATCGCAGCCATTACAATGTCTCAACTACTGACTTCTCACCTGCTATATACAAAATAAAGTGCAGGTTACACCATAACCTTATTACTAACATCCAATAATAAAAGTAATTTGCTTCTACCTCCTTTATAACCTGGGAGGTGGAGTTATTGAGATGACTTATCAAACGGATGATGAAACCTAGATCAATGAACTGTGGTTGCAATGCTTTGTGTCTAGTGGAGAGGGAAGCAGAATGCTGCAACAGCAAGACAAATATCCCTGCTAAGAAGGCAGAGTCATTAAAGCAATTGAATGATCATGCTAATGGTTTCTTGGCAGAAGAGGAAGGTCGTGAGGTCTTTCCACAGAGAAAGACAGAGTTAATTACTAACCGTCAATGTTCATCTGAACATTGGGTACATGTTTGTTAATATTTATTTGCATGTAATGTATGTGTGTTTATGTAGGGTCCAGTGATACCTACCAATACTAGGTGTAGGAGATACCTAGTGTTGGTATCTAGGACAGGACAGAAAGAAAAAGCTACAGTTCCTTTCTATAGAGCTCAGTTAAAAGCAGAGTTGACAGATTGAATCCTGTCAAACCAGGTATTCTGCGATTCAGTACAGGAGCAGCTATTTGTCATGTTCTGCCTGACACGATTACAGATAAAGATTACTGGACTGGACTTGGGCCAGACTCTAACAGGAGTCTCTATTTTCACTCCACTAAGCAAATATTATTGTATTAAATTCGAGTTTGACTGAAATCTTAATTTATATTGTTTCCACTATTAGACAAACACTAATTCAATGACAGGAATATGCCATCTAGGCACTGAGGACAATATACTGTATACCATGATAACTACATACTAACCCATATAGCATAATTCAACTCATCAGCATGTTATTTAATGGTTAGAAAGCTGACCTATTATCCAAAGGATGAGCAGGTAGTCAATCATCTCCAGCGCAGGGCCCATGGTGTTTTTCTTGCCCTCGTTGTAGACCAAAGAGTAGAGGTTAAGCAGCAGCAGGAATGTAAAGTACGAGGCGCTGTGGATGATGAACTTCACAAAGGGTGTGTGGATGATCTGACCCACACGGGAGCGTGGCACCAGAAGGTAGCAGACAGAAAGCAGTGGCCAAAGCATCACCACACTCAGCACTGTGGCTATCTTTAGACAAGTGTGTTTTCGTCGGTAGCTGGCCGTCTCTCCAAACCAGACAGTGTTGAGAAACTGCTGACAGTTGGACTGGGCCACAAACTGTAAAATGGGCAAAAGGATAAAAACAAAAGGGAAAACATCAATAGAAGACGACAGTAAATCTGTAAATTATGGGTTGAATCTGATCATTTTCAATTTAAATGAGCTGAACTGACCTTCGTGAGCTTTAAAGAATAGATTTGTTTTGGAAATTTTCCTTGTTCACTCTATTGCAAAGAACGTCTAACTAGTGAGCTCTAAATCTAATGAGTGAGTTTTAGCTGTCTTTAACAATAAAGTCCACTAATCAGTGACCACTACAGGTGTTGGTAGGTGGATTGTGTTACCTTTAGACAGCTAAGGAAGCTGTTATTTCCCGTTTCTAGTTTTTATGCAAAACAAAAGCTACACAGCTCCTTGTTGCAGCTTCATTATTGTGGCTATCAGTGGTATCAATCTTTTAAACTTTCAGCAACAAAGTTAATACATATACAGTTATTTCCCAGAATGTCAAACTACTTAATACTCTGTACATGCTTTGTATGCTGTTGCATAAAGAGTATATTCTAGCTTAAATCATTTTGTACATTTTTAGCATCCTGTATATATTTCCAGCTGTGTGTAGTTGTTAGTCATTTGTAAATAGAGTGTTCTAAAATGATAATAATAATAATAATTCTTGTGGACAGGTTGCTCCCTTAAGGTGCCATGGGTTCGAAGTTCAGTGTGTTGTCCAGGGACATGTGGCCATGAATTGGGGGAACAATTAACTTACCCTGCCAACTGAAATATGGTAGATTCTTGAGACAGGCTATTAGTAGGGATGGATTTAAATGTGCATTATTGTATGTACATTAATTATTAATAGCTGATTTAAGAACTCAACTATAAATGTGTCAGTTTACCGTCTACAATAAAGATCCAACCACAAACACCTTGTGGTTCACACACCTACTAGCCAAGAAATAAAAACAGTAAGACTTGGGAATATGTGAGTAGTTAGTCTGATATATGAGTAATTTTTTTCACACTGAGCCATCCCTGTTGCAAATTGCCCCACAGCTTCAAACTTTCTGCTTTAGTTCGTCTTTGACTGCTGTTGCCTCGAGGAAGTACTTTATCCTGCCAAACTCATATATCCCAATGACAAGCACACGCTGTGTGGAGCAGATGTTTAGTCCAACATAAAGTACACCAATAACAGAATAATTACATTATTATCTTTCTGCTAATCTCTGAATATGCATCAAATTAAATGATCAAGTAATATAGCAGATATTATTTTTTCAACCCAGTGATGGTGCAGATTGTTTTTTCATTCACTGATGCTGCCAATAAAAAATCATGTAACACTAACGTCTTTTTGGTTGTACTTGATGGCGAGTTTAAGTCGGCTGAGATTCATGCGCTCCTCCAGTAAGCCTCTCTTGTCAACGTGATCCTCACTGGACGTGTGATTGAGGATAACTTCTAGCTCTCGAGAGTTTCGAGCCTGAGCCAACAGGTCCTTGGCAAACATCTTACACTGCTTTGCCAGCTCCTCATAGTCATTCCTGGAATAAGGAAATAATAATAAGATGCTATCAGACCAGATGAAAGATTTTGATTCTTATCGGTTCCAGGCTATAAATGAAGAGATTTTACAATATCACTTTCTGCACATACGTACATATGTTTGTGGTGCATGTTACATGTTTATCTATGTATGTCTTTATCTGCAAAGACATTAGATTAACTTGCTCTGACATGAACAACTGATGTGCAGTAGGTGAAAATGTACCTAAACTCCACCTCAACCAGGCTGAGCTCCTTGAGGTCTGCACTCAGCTCAAAGGCTCTGAGTATGGGATCTTCCTCAGTCAACATGATCAGAGAGGGGCTAGCAAGGCACCGGTAGATGTCCAGGCGGAACCTGACCCAGGATGAGAAGAATGAAAGAAAATGGGGATGAAAATGTGAGGTATGAAAGAGTGTTGAACAAATGAGAAAATGGAGAAACATCCAGTCTTCGAGCTGTTTTATCAGTTTCTTCTCTGACCTCTATGTTGTTTACCAGCCAAACTGCAGACTGATTCATTTAGTGTAGTGTGTGGGAAGCTACACCGCCCTGCAGAGAGAATAAACATGCCCAGCAGAAGATAGAAGCAAAATCTCATCTGCAAGTCCAAGGTGGTATCAGAAACCAAGAATCACTACATCCAACAGAAATATGGCTGTTTTTAATGCTTTACCCTGTGGTGATTTCAAATTTGAACGTGAAACCACCAAAATGAATCTATCAGTACTGTATCTATTGAGTCTCTATAGCTAGACAAGGAAATCTTGAAATTAACACAGAAAGCATTAGAAGTCCTCTATAAACATAATGTCATACTGTGCTGTAAGTACTGGTCCTGTAAGAACTAGATAATAGCATTCCCATCACGCCAGTACATATACAATACAATACAATACATACAAAATTGATTAATCATTTCTTTCCAGATGGTTAAAATGACATTTTCAAGCTGATGCCAACATTAAAACAAAGAGCTACAAATTTTTCACTGGAATCTTTTCTGTTCACTACATCTCACAGACCAATTGATTCATGATTTGTACTTGTCTATAAGCTTCAACATACCAGAGCAAAGGCCCAGGCATCATCTGGAATATGGCTGTAACGTTTTCTGATATGTAGGTGACTGAGATTGTCTGTACCTGGAGTGTCGTAAGCTGTCTTTCTTGTTTTTAGCATTGCAGAGTGTGCATTCGCAGCCTACGGCGTGGGGTCGAGGAAGGGATATGTCCTGCTTCAGCAGCATAGTCAGGATCTCATAGTTGTTCCTGTGGGCTGCCAGGATGACTGGAGCCACATCCATGGTGGTGGAGTACTCTGGGTTCTGAATGCGCTGCATCAGTTTCTAAAAAAAAGACGAAAAAAATCTAAATACTATGCACGTCATAAGAAAAGAACAAGCTAATATTAGCTAATATTAGAGGAGACTGACAGCAATGGAGGGCTTAGAAGATCGCCTGGGTCTGTGGTTGAGGAGAATGTCCACAGCTCCCACCACCTCCGAGTCTATAGCCACCAACAAGGCATCTGTTGCCTGTGAAAGCAAACACATCATTGTATAAGCTATGAGATAGAGGAATAATTGCATAGCAAAGCACACAGCAACAGTAAGCCCAGATAATAGTTGCATTTAAAAAAAAGCGACATCTCTAAAACATAGCTTGGTCCTTGAGTGTTTACTACCTGGCAGCCGTGCTCCAGGAGAAGCTGCAGGATGTCTAGATTCTCATTCTCAATGGCAATGGTGACGGCATCTCGGCCCAGCACGTCTACAGAGTTGATGTTGAGCTCACCGTGTCGGTTCTCCTCGAGCAGCTTCTTCACCATGTAGTAATCCCCTGAAGAGTACGCCAGAGCAGTGTATGATGAATGCGCTTTACAAAAGTCAGGCCTATAAAAGCAGTGATGCATTATATGTAGAAGGCTCCAAACAGATGCACATGGCTTCACTCATGAGTCAAACACTCTTACAGAGCAGGCTCAACTCCAGGTGTCTTCTAAACTTCAGTTGTGTATAACGATAACATCTCCCTCAAAGGACAATCTCTGTTGCTGAGTCATATTTACTTTATATGGTCACAGTGGCAGTTTTTGGCCTGTGCACCTAAAACAACTTCAGTCTGCACAATGTCCTGAACTTATCAACGAAATATCTTCCTCCCATCTGTCCGGCTGAGATTCCCCATGACTTGTCGCTATACTCTAGTACTTGTTGTGTCTTGTGTAGTGTCTCTTGGTTAGTTTACATTAATCTTCCTTGTTAGAAGCTGTGAAAAGTCAGCAGTCCTGGGATAAAAACTTTCAGAAGAGCAATTCGATTAAATATATGTTAACCCCTGTGGGTATATTTTCATAGTAGCCAATAAAAAATAAATAAATGTAGAGAGTAATGAGAGGTATTCACTGGAGAAAAAAAAAGATGGTACAGCTGTACAGATTGCTTGAAGCTGTTAGTGTTACTGTGCTGTGTGTTTTACCTACAATTCATCTGCTGTAGGACTGCTGATGTAAGGTTTCTGGAATGAGCTTTAATAAGCCCTTAAAACCGTCATACTTAGCATAAAAACAATACACAATTTTGGAAGAAACAAGAGACAAATAATAATAATAATAATTTAAAAAAAAGACCTTTCTCGCATGCCAGTAAGAAGAGCTTCTCATCCAGCGTCGTTTCCTCCTTCACCTCTCTCACATCTTTCAAGGCCAGAAATTTATCCGGAGAGGAAGCGTCCGTGCCCTGGTACAGAGCTGCCATTACGACGGAGAGCGAGTACGGCCAAACACTGATGTGCATCCCACTAGAAAGCGGCGACCATTACACAAGAAAGCCCGTCATGTGGGATGACATTGCAAAAAATCCTTTGATTGTCAGTCGCAGAGGCTTAAATCGTCGTCATGAGACTACACCAATCTCAAGTATTATTATCGCATCTCTGCTCCGTTAGCGCGCTTCTGCTGACCTCTTTAGCCTTTAGTAGGATTAAGCGGCTTCAAAACTTCGATTCAGTATAAATAAGTGGCGACTGCAGTGTGACAAAGCGATGCGATGATCTCCCTCGGCGTGTTTACATGCACCATCTTCTCGCATCATGGGCTCCTAGGGATCTTTTTGGTCCTGATGCTGCTGAGGAGGCTACTGCGCATGCTTCCTCCTCCACCTGCTGGTTCATATAGCGGGCGCAATGCCTCTTCATGATTACGTAACATTTTCCTACTGAGACATGTCAAAATGTCTTCAGTAGAAAAAGCACATTTAAGTGTAAATTGTTCAAATCTAGAAAATTGAATAAACATACATGTAGGTCTGATGATGTAGTCTAAAAAGTCCAAAACAACACATGATCAAAATTGTACTCAAGATACACTAAGCTTCCCAATTAGTTAGAACTATAAGTAGCTAAGTCTAGGAATCAACATAAAACCTCAAAATAGCTCAGGTGAAGCCATATTGGTCCCAACTAATTAACATTCATGAAAGGGCTGTTAATTTTATGAGCATTTTAAAATAAGCTTCTCCCCATCCACTCAGTCCGTTTCTAAGCAATTAGACTTGCAAGTGAAAAAAAGGTTCCTTAGCTGCACTTTATTATCCAACAATATAGCATCCCAGAATGGACCTCAGTTAATCAGGCTGGACCAAATCAAAAGCAAATAAAAAGCAAGAAAGGAAGGAAGAAGAAATAGTACCAGCTAGGTGGGGTATTTTGGACTATAAACAGGAATTACACTATTGTATATTAGATTTATCAGATTTTCAGCACATGATGGCAAATTGAAGAAGACACTTTAAAAAAGGAGCTGTAACATTATTTATGGGAAAAACGGAGGGGGAGGGGGTTAATTTGTCCTGATTGAAAACAGTGGCTCCAGCAGAGGGCGGTGTGCACAAAGGCTTTGTAACGTAAACATCCGCATTGGATAAGTAACCAACTACAATAAAAAAAAAAAAACAGCAACCAGCACAGTTTACAGAGCGTGAAGAATTATTATTCACCACATAGTCAAATAATCCAATATGTATTTAAGCTCTTTCCAAAAGCATCCATATCTGGAAAGCATCAGGGGTCAAAGAGCCCACCTCCTTTCATTCAATCTTTTCTGCTGTACAGTTGAGCGGAGCTGTAATCCCAAACTGGCAAGCCTTTTAGGAAAGATGATTTTCAATCTGCAGAGCGTGTGGTTTCCCCTTTTCAAACACATGGCCTTACAGCTTCCCAGGACTTGTCAGTGAGCAGCTGTTAAATGTCAGATTTCAGCTGATTCCACATGAGAGGAGTGGCAGTGATTGGTGATGATTGATCTGAAAATACCCAATGAAAAATCACTGCAATATTCCTACAGACCTACTGTAATACTTTATTTATATTAAATTATTTTATTTATTTATCACTAAAATACTACTGTTACAGTAACAGTAGCAACGTGGATAAGGTATAGTTTTATTTAACAGTGGCATTTTGCTATTATTAATTAAATGAATGGGTTTAGATCTGGGCTACCCTCTTGAGGCGGTAGTGGGGGAAAAAAGTGCATGTGATTTGAAACATCCTTTGCAGCCAAGCACTATGAAACGAGCATACAACATTGGTAGGGAAGTAAAAACAGAACTATTACAACAGAATAACAGCTTCAAAACAGATGGGCCAGAATAAACAGCAGTTTTAAAGACAATGGGTGTGGGTGAGGTTGTCTCCTCCAAAAAAACAAAAAAACAAAACATAAAATCCTCTTGTGTAGTTGCACCCCGCAAAGCACACAGCTGTATGTGTTAAAGGGATGGGGAGGAGCGTGGTTACAAGGATGTAGATAGTGAGGCAGACCTCTTTGAATCATAACAGCATCATTTCCCACCGTCTTGCATTGTTGCGTTATGTGGGTGCAAGAGTCGAGGCTGCAGCGAGACAGACAAGCAGGAAGTCCAATGGCGCAGCTCGCTGAAGCACGACGCCACAACGCGGACCAATACATCCCTCTGTGGGCGGGTCTCTCGTCTTGTATTTGATTAAATCGGTCCGGATTGTATTAGTTGGACAAGCAGAGGAGCAATAAGTAGGGGTAAATCTTTTAACTGAACACACTAACTCTGGATACAGGGCATAAGCAGCTCCGTCATGAGAGAGGCGGAATAAATCGACTCCCAGCCGCCTGCGCCAAAATCGTGACGATTTCATTGTCTGCGATGACTGAATCTTACAAAGCACCATCTACAAGAATCCATCAGATGATAACTGCGCAGGGATGCCTCCGCTGAACATGGGAAAACAGGGCGTCTGTTACAATGATGCAGGCTTCTTCCTTTTTGTTTTGAACACAGGCCACCCACAGAAACACCGCAACGGTCGGTATGGACAACTTAAACACTCCTCGCATCCGTCGTTTCTATGAGGAGCATTGCGCAGTGCAGTGAAAACGGGATATCGTGTTGTGGATTTCGGATTGTTGATAAATATATTACCTAATCAGCTGGTATTCGACTGGTTAACAGTTCTCAGTATATGGTATATCCATCCCACGTAGCGTGTTGGTACACTGTCAGTGTAAGGAGCAGAGGGAACAGATGAGAGGCAAACAATATCATCACCCACTGAAGTTAACAGCACCTTGGGAGAAGGATGCTGGCTTTGGGAGGAAGCTTAAAACCTACAGGAATCATACCAAGATAATAGCACAGCCTGGGATCGTGATGAAAGTCCTTCGCAGGAAGAGGATTGTGTTGATTATGGCCTATTTCTTATTGCTGGTCCTCACTATGCTTAACCTGGCTAATTATAAATGGACTAAAGAGCCACAGCAGTGTAATCATCAGATGAGAAGTGCCAGTTATCACAGCAGATCTGACATTCGTTTCCTGTACAGGCCTTCGCTGGCTAAAAAGAGACAGCTTATCTATGTTCTGACGACCTGGAGGTCAGGCTCCTCCTTTTTTGGGGAGCTTTTTAACCAAAACTCTGAAGTGTTCTTCTTGTATGAACCAATGTGGCATATCTGGCAGAAACTGTACCCAGGTGATGCAGTCTCTTTACAAGGGGCAGCCAGAGACATGCTTAGCTCCTTATATCGCTGTGATCTGTCTGTTTTTCAACTTTACAACAACCCCGGGGGCAAGAATTTTACCTCTCTAGGACTATTTGGGGCCACCCTCAATAAAGTGGTGTGCTCCTATCCCCTCTGCTCAGCCTACAGGAAAGAGGTGGTCGGGATGGTGGATGATAAGGTGTGTAAAAAGTGCCCCCCTCAAAGCCTTAGACTATTAGAGGAGGAATGCCTCAAATATAACACTATTGTCATTAAAGGGGTACGCATTTTGGACGTTAATGTGTTAGCCCCTCTCATGGAGGATCCCTCTTTGGACTTGAAGGTGATACACTTGGTCAGAGACCCGCGGGCAGTGGCCAACTCCAGGATCAAATCCAGACACGGCTTGATAAGGGAGAATTTACAGGTAGTCCGCAGCAGGGACCCTAAACTTCGCCGGATACCTTTTGTGGATCCTGGTCACAAAGCCAACAAGAAGGATGGCTCAGACTATCACTCCATAGGAGCCATGGAGGTGATCTGTGACCGCACCTCCAGGACTTTGAGGACTGCCTTAAACCCACCCAGCTGGCTGAAGGGGAAGTACATGGCTGTGCGGTACGAGGACCTGGTTGAGAACCCAGTTAAGACCCTGAGGAACGTCTATCACTTTGCCAACCTGACCACCAACCATGACATTGAGTCATTTGCTTTAAACATGACCAGTGGTTCCAGCTCCTCCTCTAAGCCATTCATAGTCTCGTCCAGGAATGCAACACAAGCTGCTAGTGCATGGAGAACAGTTCTCAGCATTCAACAGATCAAACAAGTGGAAGACTATTGCCACCACTCCATGTCTGTTCTAGGGTATGAAAGAGTAAGAACAGCCGGGGAGGCCAAGGACTTGAGCAAATCACTACTGACACACTCCAAACTGTGAAACCTTCCACACCACCAAAGACCTTTTAATTTAATGTTCATTTTGCATCAAGTTTCCTTTTTATTGTGGAATCAAAGCTTTTCTTTATATCAGTGTTTGAGTGGTTCCACTAGCAGCGTTTGGAATGTATCGCGTTTCTCTCAGTTGAATTGAAGGGACCGCTTCTTTTACACTGAAATACTGGATGTGTTTGACAATGCAAGGCCTATGAATGACATGAATAGTGAAGCTGCAACTATCAAAAAAAACAACAACTGTATAATTAATGTATCTTGTTATGATGACATTTCAAAGTGGATGTTTTGAGGTTATTTTTGAATGTTCAAAACCTTACAAAAATATGTTTTCTTTTCAGTCTCCATACCGTCTGTAAAAGTGAAAATAGTGGATGAAAGATAAACGAAAAAACAAAGAACAACTGATTAAAAAAAAGCTTGTTGCTAATGTTTATTTGTAATCTGGTTGGAGTCAAGAGACAATCAATAAATTGGTTTGTTTATGTGCCATAGGTAAAAGTGTTATGAGTAGGCTACATCAGAACAGCATTAGTGGAATTTCTAGATTTAAAATAAGAGGTGTTTTGATTTGTGTCTCAAATTCTTGTAGGATAATATCATGCGCTGTGGACAATGTCACGGCTCTGAAGCTGGAATGTCTGCCTCAGTGTCTGTTCTGCCATTTCAGATGTTTACAATTGCTTGCTCGTATAAAAACACATGGTCTGGGAATATTGCATCAAGTAAATGTCACACTTAACAAGACAGTTTATGCATCTGTGTTGAACAACCTGCATTGCTGTACATTTGAAAATGAACAAAAACATAAACAAAGAAAATATTGTGAGTTGTCCTCCAAGAAAACATTTAAAATATCATTAGGAAAAATAGACAGTCATTGAGATTTCAAATGCAAAACTTTGATGTTTCGATAGCATTACCATTACATTGTGTTGTGTTGTTGCTAACCGATTGGCTCCAAATCACAGCAAACGCCATCGAAATTAGTAAGGTTGGTCTCTGAATTGGTAAAAAACGTAAAACTAAAGATCAGCACCTTTGCTTGCAGACTCATGACCATTTCTATCATTCACTCTGTTTTGCTCAAAACAAAACAGTATTTACATATAAGCACAAACGATAGACAACAACAATAGACAATACGTTGTATTTTTGCAGCAATTGAGATCTGACACAGATGAGCATTCCAAAGATGCACCCATGTATTCAGATCATAAAATCAAAAGCCCTCACTTCAAGGACAATGTCTTTATTACTATGAGAGAAACAGTCTGCATAATCACAAAGTCTAACCTTCACAGATTGGACTTGTGCTGTACACAGCATGCTTCACTCAAGGGGAAAAGGGCCCCGAGATTTATAATGATGTACTCAGAAAGCAGCAAAGTGCAAGGTATAATTAAAGAAGTCAGAGGAAACCCCAAGTTAATAGTCTCTTTCTCAAATGCTGTTAATATACTTAAGCATTTGGAAGCATTCTGGCGGAATGATAAGCAAGACGGGGGGCGGGGGCGGGAGGAGGGGGTAACAAATTCAGTGGAATACATTTGAATCGGTTAAAAGGATTGTAGCAGAAAACTGCAATAAAGGTTTAATAAGGAGTTGAAGAAGAGCGAGGCAAAGTTGGCACAAAAATACCATTTCAGCTGATAAAGGGAAATACTGTAGCATTCAATGATAACGGATGTTCATGAGCAATTCTCCCTAAAGCTTGAAACCAAAATGTTATGTAACCAAGTATCACGAAGATGCTCTGCTCATAAAGAATGTGTGACTTAACATGTTGTGTTTTTACCAGAACTGTTGTTTTATCATTTTGCTTGCTGTGTTAAAGTCAGATCCTGGTTCCTATTGATTGTGTTTATGGCACTTAAATTTTTCAGGCTTAACATTTCTAGTTAAGCTGTTAAATTCCTTGAAATTGGAGCAAAAATAGCCAAGAAAAGCATCAGCAGAGTAAGAGAAAGAGCAAGGGCCTTTTTCCCTCTGTGAGTGTGTCTTTGCTTGCATGTCAGCACAAAGGGGAGGGGTGACCTTTTGGGAGCCATTGTAGCAGTGAGTCCCGGTTGGCTCCTCTCACATGCCCTGGTCAGTGACCTTTATTCACTGTGGGAGGCAGTGCCCTAGCCTTTGAGCAACAGGGGCTTATAAACTGAGGTTAGAGGTGTCCTGGAGCTTCAGGCCTCCCTAGTGAGAGCTGGAGCAGTGCCAAGGCCCAGGTCTCCCTCCACCAGGTCTTCCTGGTGCTCGGATCCAGAATCACCACTGATAGATACAAGCTGATTCTCTGTTTTCTCCAAATCGAAGGTGGGCCTGTCTGGTTCAGTCTCACACAGCTGCTCTTCGTCCTGAAACACACGATGGATAACCTTATTTTCTTTCTATTCTCTGAAGATATTTAAAGTATGCAGCGACACAAAGGAATCTTACCTCCTGCACACGTGGACTGCTGAAGAGTCTGGCAAATACTCCACAGCACTGTGGCAGTGAGTCGGCAAGCGGAGGGCCACAGTGTGTCAGCACCGGCTTTAAATATCTGTGACCTTGTTAAGGCATCGCAGCAATGGTGTGAAAGTGTCAGTGACAGTAAACTGGGGAGAAGAAGTAGTTTTTTAATATTTTTTAAATGTAGCTTTAGGCTAACCGTCATAATTTTAGCACAGCCAACGCACCGCTCCTGACCCACAAAGAGCACATTATGCAAATATGTGTGAAAATAAGCAATTGTAGCGTTTTAGAGGACTCATAAAGGTTCAGAAGATAAAGATGCAATATCTCAGCTTTAGTTTCTCAGGTAAGGTTGTTAATTTAGAGTGGGGGCCAAAGGAATTCAGCTGAATGTGGGAGTGCAAATCAGAGGACATTGACTATGTTAGAAAGAATTGGTTAAAGTGAGTCATTTTTACTGGAGAAAACCATGAAGTGATATATTATAGATGGGAAATATAACTGTGTAATATTAGCTTTTTTTTTTGAAAATATACTTAGCAGGTGTCCAAACTAGATCTGCAATCATGATTATGTTGCCTGTGCTCATAACATGCATGCAGATGTAATACACATTAGTCAACATATCACCCAAGCAATGTCTTCAACTTCCAATTCTATTTTTCACTATGCAGACAAAAGATCAAAAATATAAAATACAACTGAGTGAGACTGTAATTTCCACAAGGTACATTGCAGTGAGAGCCTAAATAACAACACAATACCTTTTATTCCGTGTTCGCAGACATCACTGTGCAAAATCTACACTATAACGCTAAAATAACAAGTGTCGGTGCACTTATACTAAACACACTATTTCCCTTATAAGACCATATTCAGCTTACTGTCGTTAAGTTTTCATGGCTTTTCATTTTCAACACAACATACTGCATAGAGCTGGATATTAGTCATTCAAGCTTTAGGTGCTTGTGCTATTTTTGTTACAGATTGCAAAGCTTTTAGCACATTTAATATACATGTGCCAGATCTTGTCTGCTGGGTTGTTGTCTTAAGTAATAAAAACTATTGCACATTGAAAGGCTTTGCAGAAGTAAATGCTATAGAAAAGAAGACTGACAGAGGCTATGTAGACAGAGATAAAAATTAATTTATTCATAAAACGGGTTGTTATTTTAGGCAAGCTAGGTCAGTCTGACACTTGATTAAAACCAGAGGCAAGGTCAGAACTAGGTTGTAAATGTGTTATAAAAGTGCTCATATGAAGTAGTATAGGATATATAGGCAAGTATATTTCTGATCAGTGCTGAGCGCAGAAGTAGAAAGGGTGTGTTCATATTTTTTTATCTGCTTGTTTCATGGACAAAGACAAAACAATACTTCAGCAATGCTATCATTTCTGGACAAAAGCAACCTATGTACCGCAAAGCCAATAATGAATAATGTGGGACTTAGTTGTTGCACACTAGTACATAATCCTCTGGCATGAGCACAAAAAACAAGGAGAAGGGAAAAACGATCTAATATGTTACTTGGCACAAATTCTTACATTCTGGTGCTGTTATCAGCAATATACAAGAGGTGGGAATTATGGGCCCCATTCTGCCAGCTAACAGGATTTATTTATAAATGTCTCAAATGAGGGACAGGGAGAGAGGAAGAAAGAAAAGAGGGCGTTGGATGAGGAGAAGGAAAATGGTGGAATAATGACTTCCTTGGGACCTGCAGAAGTGAGTTGTCCTCCTACCATGCTGGCATAATACTAGACAGCACTGGTAATTATTACTGCTAGAACTGGTTTCTCCTCCACAGTGGTGTCAGGTTGTGTGTGTGTAGGCCACCAGCACAACAAGCATCACTCCGTCCCTGTGCGTTCCACGCTTCATCTTTTCCTGACCTCTCAAACAGGGACAAAGACTACATTTACTCAACTACTATACTTCAATAAAGTCTTGAGGTACTTTTCTTTTCCTACTATATACAGTATATTGTACTAGAGTAAAGACAAAGTACAAGTAATAAACAGACCACATATGTATATTTGAAAAAATAACTAAATGAAGAACAAGAATGATCAATGACACCCATTTAAAAAAATAATCACAAATAATTCTTGGCTAGATGGATACATTGACTCGCATAATATAAAGCTGCAGCCAGAAGCTGGTTAGCTTAGCATGGTGATGTCAAAGGTTTTGCAGCTGCTTTTTGGTCATGCAAACTCACAGTCATTTCCTGAAGTATTTTTTGACATTGCGAAACGACCAACGTAGGCTGCAGTTACTCCCCTTAGCACATAATACCCACAAAACCACAACTTCATATTCATTTTTGCATGTATATAACTAACAGCATTTACTGCAAGTGAGCTTTGGAGGTGCTTGTAGTTGAATAGCTTTACCTATGGACAGAACAAGGTTAGCTTTTCACCCCTGCTTCAGTTCTGAACGCTAAGATAACTGGTCCCTAAAAAACAATTACACCAAAAAATCTGAACTACTTTTTCAGAGAATGGTTTTCACCCTATGCTTGTGCTGTTCACCTCATCTGACGGCAATATTTGTTAGCTCTTTCCAGATTTCCAGATCTTTTTGCATAATCTGCAGATCAAGATTTATGCAAAGCATAATAATTCTACAAATATAATGTATTGCTATAAATTAAACTAACAGCATGTAAAATTAAATAAAATAAGCTTCAATGGCCAGCACATAACAATACAACACAATAAAATACTGCATAATGACTACTTTTATGTGTCTGACACACAATACAAAAAGCCAGCACTATGTATTTACAATTGGTGCCACCTCTCTCTAACAGTTACTTTTGGTAAACTATTGTTTATGCCTTGTGGTATATACAGTAATATGATATTATAAATATAAGTAACACCTTGGAAGTTAACTCCCAAGCCATGTCATAGACTCACCCAGCTGTACAATACAGCCACCTCAGGTTTTTTAAACATGGGTGGCCTCTGGGATGCGGGATGAGAGTCAACACAAAATGACGGATCAAACAGGCAAAATCTGTTCCAAAGAGTGAGAATGAGACAAAAGCCAAGTAGAAGCTCAAGAACCTGACAGCATGATACAGGCTGAGACTCCTCCCACCTGGTCACATCAAAATTGTTTAAATTGGTTGTGATATGGTCACTTAGGATGATGTCACATTACCTTCTGCTGTTTGCTGAATCCCAGTCATTCTGAATATCTCTCAGATATTGATATCTAGTTCAAAACTCTATTGAACATGTACTTACGTAAGTGTCCAAACTCTGCAAAGAAATCATTTTTTAGTTGTTAATTTAATTTGATTTTTAATTTAATTGTGACAAGTACCAGTGAACTCTGAGAAAAGCAGCATTTGAATCAATTTTCTCTGAAACTGCAGCATTAACATCAGTTAGCTGTTTGTAGATGTGTTGTGCTTTAGTCTCCTGTCTATAGGAGATGTATACAGATATAACCAGAAAATTTCACTCTCTGACAGTTTTCTGTTTTCTTCTCTGCCTAATGCACTAAAATCCTCTCTGTAACTCCATACCCTGACCACTCCCTCCTATCTTCATTCATCCAAATTCCCACCAGTCCTTTCACCAGATCCACCACTTCTCTCACCTTTACCTGTCATATTGTCTCATGTGGGTCTATACCATAGCCTTTCACCATTGTTTACCTGTTACTTCTTTTGTTATTTTTAACCCCAACCCACCATAGCTGGATTGTTGCCTTTTGTCTGCTGTTTTTTTTTTACTGCTGTTCTCCCCTCATCCTCTTAAGTCTGATTCAGACTTTCTAGTTTGGATCTTACCTATCTGACGATTCTGCTCTCTGCCCCTGGCCCTTTTTTCTGTCCTGGACATTCTGTCTCTCTGGCTCTGAGGATTCTGACCCTGCCTACCCTTCCCCTTTTGCATAGTTAATATTGGATTCTGTACTCTGGATTGGATACTGGTTTTAGGATTCTGGATTTGGGAATCAGTTGTGGACTGTATGTGTGCTGAAGGGGCTTTGATTTGGTAGCGGAGTTACAAATTAGTGGCCGCAAACATTTGAATGGTAGTGTACTAGTATATTCAGAAAAGTCTCTAGTGCTAACAGGCCACACAACTGAAGCAGTTTATGAACTTCTTATTTGTAGTCCTATTACTGTGTATAGGCGTCTTTTTTCACACTCTCTGAATTGAAACACTCCATTTTCCCTTGTATTCATTCTACCCTAACCCCTAATAGCACTCCACAGACTAGTGCATTAACAACTGTGAGTGTGAGCAGATGTGAGACTGCTTTCAAAAATAAAGCAGTGAAAGGATACTTGTAGTCCAGTCGGTGCAACAGGCCTGGTGTTGCGTCTGGCCTCCCTGTAGCAACCTGTGAGACACAAAGACCATCTGAGGTGGCTGTATACAATGCCTTATCTAAATGCTGAAAACACAACATGCTGCCCGGAAGCCCATATAATCTAAAATAAATAATACCTATATTGGTGTTGACAACCTGTATAGAATATAGGAAAATTAGATTCTCAAAAAACTGCAGACTACCCAGACATTCCTTCCCATTACATTAAAAACCTGCCCAGAGCCGTGCTGTCCCTGCGTGGACTCTGGCAAGGTTACCATATATTCCACTGGGATCGTCCTCCAGTCTTACCTTTACCTACTCTGTCTGTACCACTGGCTTCATTGGGGGAATGGAGTTGTCCAGACCTACTATGCACATTGTTGAGATTGGAGTCAATTAAAAAAATGAAGTGAAGAGGTGGAGAACTGCTGGTAAGAAGCGATGGTTGGGTGGGTGAGGTGTGTGTGGGTGGGTGGATGTGCCTACACGACAAAAAGGC
The DNA here is from genome assembly GCA_032362345.1 of Sandelia bainsii. Taxonomy (NCBI): domain Eukaryota; kingdom Metazoa; phylum Chordata; class Actinopteri; order Anabantiformes; family Anabantidae; genus Sandelia; species Sandelia bainsii. The sequence goes on from JAUMHL010000013.1 coordinate 21,329,559, forward strand.
GCACTCAGATGGCCTCTGTACCAGCAAGGATGTGCTACAGCCGGTCATGTAGCAGAAAGTGCAGTTCCTCCTCTTGAACCTCTTTTTCACTTTGATGTTAAAATGAACAACTGAGACAAGATTAAAGGGTAGAAGCCTATTATAAGTCGCTGGGCCAGGTTGGCAGGATATATTGTAAGTCCATGCTACATATGGCAAAAATTGCTACATATGGTTAACTCTATATAAAGTAGAATATGTGCAAAATACACTATACAGACAGATGTCAGCAACAGACAGACAGATGCAGCCCTGCAGAGCTTTTGTTGTGATTAAGAAGTAGCTCTTAACCACATAAAGTTTTTGTGTCTTTGGGCAATGCTCTGACATTTTGTTGAGTCATGGTCATTGGGAGGAGCTCACATAACATATACTGGATAAAATCACTGTGTACACATTTACGTGGCTTCTTTATTTGTATTGTGAATAAGTGAATAACAGCAGTTGCTGAGCTTACACTTCAAAGTCATCTGAAAAACAGATACAGTTGCAGAGCTGCCTTTTGAAACATTATTAGTAATTATGAAAAGACTCACTTACCTGTTTTTTTATTCACTTTTCTATTGTCTTTCCATATTTCTTTTAATTTAGCTTCTCATTTTAAAAGTTTAATGTATGCTGACAACAGCTTTTCCTGAAAAACTGACCCCCTGAATTGCTAAACTAAACCATATATAACTCTAAATAGATCATCAAGAAGTTTGCAGTGATGTAATAGTATATTTGTTTGTTTTAAAATGCACACTGACTGTAATACATAAATATACAGTAGCACTGATGCTCAGTTTTTTAAATGGGATTAATGTACAACAACTATTCAGTGCAGTGCAGCAAAGCACACACAATGATAAATAATGACCCAGTTTATTTATGAATGATAATGATTTATAAATTATTTGGAACCTTGTTACATAAATTACAACATGATGTAATTTCACTTATTTAAAATCTCATCAGGCTGTTCTACAAATTATTTTTACATTGAGATTAAATAGAAATTGTATTGTATGGATTCTTGTAGATAAAAGATGATGGTGCTGACACTGCACAACGTTGCAGTACTGCACAGTTCAAATTAAAATACATTTCATTCCCTCAAAGAACAAATGCATCAAGAATAAACAGATCACATAAAACATGGATTATACTACTAAATATGGGGTTATTACCTCCAAAGAAGGGTGCTTCTCAGGATTTTCATCTGCCTCCTCCCCCACTCTGTAGATAATGAAAGTGTACAGTCAAACCCAGATTCAATACAATAAAATGACAAAGTGAAAGAGACAAATACCAAGATTTTCATTCTCCACTGTATGTGAGTGATAGACTGCACAGCCAGTCTGGCGCTGCATGTGATTTAGCAATGAAAGTGAAAGTCAGCTTGGTTTGAACATGACCTTTTAGTTAAGAACTGTTTCATCAAAATCAGTCTTATCTTCCACATCACAGCAAAAAAAAAGGAAACCGAGCAAACCTCTGCTAAATGACAGACACATTTATGCTTAAGGTGTAAAATACACTTTACTGGAGGCATGTTGGAGCAACAGGTCTGATAAGAACTGCTCTGAACTGAAGTAAAAGTGAATCCGCAATAGCCAGTGATAGCTTAGAGAACTGCTTTACCAGGTTCTCAGTGTATGGATGCATTCAATGCATCTCAGCACTAAGGGCCCTTTTTTCCTGAAACCAGGTACAGTGCAAGCGCAAGTCCAGTGATCTTATTTGCAATTTTTGTGACCACCATCGTCGACATTTCAGGCCTCAACCAGTTGCAAAGTGGAAGAAAGGCGGAATACATTATTACTGGGAGGAATGCTTTATGAGCAGGTTTAGATGGGGCAGGAGTCAAAAAGCCAATCACACCAGTTCCCCTCTTCCTCTTTAAAAGCAAGTAACAGAGGAAGACTGAGGTCTTGTAGAGAAAGTTAATCTCAACAATATCAAAGAGTTAAAACATTAAAAAAAACAAAACACTGCAATTAATAATATAAATCACCATAAATATACTGTCAACGATAAAATTAACAGGCAGCTAAGCTATATTGGTGCAGAAGCTGCTGTAATATCTGTGGGCTGGTTATAATGTGCAATAAGGAAACTGGAAAATTAATACAATCGTCTTCTTCTCTGTGTATGTGAAAATGGAATTTCAAGTTCAGCCTACTGACTTTGGTACACCTTATTTTCGAACAACTACTTGCTATAAACATTGAAGGCATCGAAGGTCAAATAAAATAAGTTCATATTGATATACAAACACTAACTGCCACCTAATCTGCATTAAGACAGCCCAAGCCATGCCTCTTCTCCCACACTAATGCAAATTCATCCAGTGCCAGGAAAATTGCAAAGGCAGGCACAGACAAAAAAAAAACTGCATCAAAACTGAGTTTGGATGAAAGCTGGCATTGTACCTGCAGGAAAATATAGCCCTAAATCTGTAATCAAAATGTGATGATAACTGTGTAGCATTTTCTGCAGTCACATGACCACACGCCATTCAAAAAACCTCCATTCATTAAACCATGACTATTATACATTTCTCACAGAGCTTAGAAGGATACTGAGTACAAGATGGTTGCCAGTGCTCACTCCTACAGGTCAGCAGTTTACTCAAATACCACTACATTACTCCTGCAAGGCTCAGGACATTTTGAGATGACTTACCGCTATGACTGTGCACTGCGTGTGTGTTTGTACGCCTTTTGTGTCCTGACACCAAAGGCATTCACTCACAACATAGAGGAGATTCTCATCTGAGCAGTAGATCACTGCAAGTTTTGTCCTGACCGCCCTCCCTCCGCAAGTTTCTCTCTCTGCTGGTTTGTGTGTTCTTTATGTTTTTCAATTCCTCTTTCTAAGATCATTCTTCCTCTTGTTGCTTCTCAAATTTCAGTCTTTGTTTCTATTAGCAATATGAAAGATGGCTGTTTTATACACTGTGTTTGAAACACGCAACTTGCTGATTAACTTGATGTTTATCTTGGCTGTGGCATATTCCAACAAACCATCAAACATGGAGCTATTTCCCTTAGTTTATTTTAGATCCCTGTTTACTGCACCCACTTCCTGTTTTTTCCATCTAGCTACTCACTGCGCCGACCATTGGTTTCTCTTCCTTGCTCTTTTTTATTTCCTTTTTTCCTGTTCCTATATTTTATTATTATCTTCTGTTTTATCCCCTTTTTCATCTTCCAGTTTAATCCAACTCTCTCTCTTCATCTCTCTCCCATTTTATATTCCTAACATTAATTTTACACTTTCAGATCACTCCTTTTCTGTTTCTCACCTCCTCGCATGAATCTATTATTCTTGTCAGAACAGTATTAACAGGTACAGAGGTTGAAACTGTGCTAATTTGCAAGACAATAGGTGTAAAGAAGGAGATTGAGATCTGTCTTTATTATGCAATGTTTTTCTGGGTCAACACTATGGGAAAACCTCTTGAAAGGGGCAGGTTGTGACAGGTACAGCACTGCAAATAAAACATTGCCACCAGGTGGTGGGATACATTCCATGGCAACAGGGTCTGTCACTGAGCGATGCTGACTGAAAGAAGAAAGGGCAGATAAGGTGTGAGTGAAAGATCAAGAAAGTGAACACAAGCTGAGGGTAGAGCACGGACAACAGGGAGAGAAGAGCGAGAATAAGACTTGCAGTTTCCTGAGCATGATGGAAGATGGTCTGTGGTGACCGAGTGACAGAATGAGTCGGTACTGATAGTGAAAGACTGTGAGCGAGAGAGGTGGTGAGCTGGTGAGTGAACGACTGACTGGGAAACAAGACAAGACAGCCAGAGAGAACAACATTGAAGAGAATAGAAGTTCTGATGCGAGAGAGGAACAAAGCGATAACAAGGCAAAGGGGGTGTTTGTGAGTAGGTCGATGGCTTGCTTTGTGTTGTGGAGAAAATCTTAAGCTGTCAGGCAGCTCTCACAGTCACATGTTTTTAAAGTGATGTGACCCCTGCACACTGTTACTCTTATCTTCAACACACTGACATTCAATAAAGATAAATCAAGTCCAAACCAATCTAACTACTCTGTGACCGTGAGTTCATGTGATGAAATCTGCAAATGAGTGAAAGCGGATAGCCAGAGGCACACAGTAGGAGAGGAAAGAAAGTGCAGCAGAGGAGGAAAGTCTGAGAACTTTGCATATATTTATATCTACTGCAGGAAATGGGGGTTTAAACAATAGCTGAGTAACAGATACTTCTGTCATGAATCTCCACACGAGTTCACAATCCTCACATGGTCCTGTTACAGTAACCCCCCCCCCACTGAGGTGGAGTTCCTCTTTCTGTAAGGAAATTACAGTCATTGCTGAAAACAATCCAGTCAAAAAAGAAATTATGGAATAATTCAGTTTGGCAGGATTGTAAGATTGAGTTGTGACCAGGCTCACACCAGTCATCAGCAGCTGCCAAAATCAGAAATCCATCCTTGTTTTACTGTTAGTGGGCTGTTTGTGTGCTGATACAATCTCGCCTGTCTTGTACTGAGCCCCACTGTGACTAAAATATCTCTGGATGCATTCCAGGATGACATAGTGCTTTGCACAGGGCCTTCACTGACAACTCATCTAGGCTTTTGGGAAAGATTGCTATTTAATGTGAATACGTCGTGGGGTTGCCTGTTCTTAAATTGTAAGTGAAAGTAGCAGATTTCTTTGCAATACCACATTTATAGGACACAGACATCCACATGCCTATACACCCATAAACACTTCCTTAAAAATATTTCCACTATACAGTTATAGAAAAGGATGAGTAAAATAACTTGAGCAGTGATGTCTGTGTCTTTGTAGCTTTGTTATCAGTAGGGCTGACAGTAGTGGGCTGATAAAGCTGTGCTTGCTGTGCTGTAGGCACACTGAACACAAGGCCCCAAGTGGAGACATCAAACATCACAGAATGTCAACGACTCATTTATAATCTATTTTCTTAACTTGGAGGAAGTCTACAGGTAGTAGTTAACTGTAGGGAAAACATTTTCTTCGCAAACGTTTCCTCAGGAGGAGAAACTCTCCACTCGATGTGATTAGCAGCACTAGTTAATAAATATTTGGGTGAGTTTCTTCTCGAGTTCAAGTGCTCAAGAAGCAGATACTCAACCAGAAGGGCAAATTAAGTTATAACACTCCTCCCCTCGGCTGTGCTCCCTCTGTGCTATTTCCTACTGTTGCTGTTCTGACAGAGAGAGCGAGAGGATGAGAGAGAAGTGGAAGGGGGAGCACAAAGAGATAGAGACGAAGAGAGTCAGAGTCTCACAGGGACTGTTTGCTCTATAATTTGAGTTTGAACAAAAGGAATGCTGTAAGTCATCCTCTCAGTTTCCAGTTTGCAAATCCCAACTGAATGTCCTTCTCACCAGAGACACATGGACTCCATACTCAACAGCATACACAGAGACTGAGCACTGGTATGAACACTATGTACAAAACATATATAGTGTATAGAGAAATAAAGGAAAAGAGATGAAAGGTATAACTTGAATAACTGGAAGAGAAAGGGGGATATGTGCTATGATAAGAATTTGACTATACTGTTTCCAGCACAAAATGTGTTTTAACTGTTGTGTTTCAAAAACAAGGATCTCCATCACAGCTAACCACTTGTCACACTGATTGTAAAGTACACTAAAAACAAGTGTACATACAAACAGCACTACAAAGACCAAACTTGCTGGATTAAAGACGCTTTGTGTGTTGGCAGCATTGCAATAGTTGCTTCTATAGGCAGCAATACACGTGACATCTTTTATTACCTCAAAAAGAAAAATGTCTGAGAGTATAAAGAATGTATGAGAATGTGCTCCTCTGGGACAAGCAGTGGCTTAAAACTAGCTTAAAAAAATAATATAGTATAAACACTATGCAGACATCAGTGTCTGCAGTGACTCACACTGGCTGTAAGATCTCAACGGACAAACTGCAGGACTGCAGGAAAAACACAACAAGAGTGTAAGGACAGCATCAGAAAACGTTTATAATCATTCACTGCCATTGTGGCTTCCAATCCACAGACAACATCAAAGTTATCTAGTAACAAATATCACCCAAAACAGAGATTGTGCTGCAGATGTCATGAGAACATGGAGTAGATAGTGCTCTCACACAAACACACACATACAAAAACACAGATGTGCAGCGTGATAAGCTCTTAACTTCCACCATGTGCTCCACAACTTTGATAGTTAACTGATAATACTTTTAACTCCATGCAAAAAATAACTATAATCCCAGATGCTTGTACTGATTTCAGTCTCAGTCACAGTCTCTGGAAATGATATGAGGGGATATTCACATACTATGATATTGTTATTACCTTGTGTTTCTAATGGATGTAAACCTTAGGTCATAACACAAATCTCTATAAGGGCCATTACTGCATATGAGTTGTCATGCATGCCTCATGCAGACAGAGCGCCTCGCTCTGAGCACTACGTGTCTTAGTAATACGACTCTGCAGTGAATGAGGAAATAAAGCAAAGAACAATACAGCACAAGCTTCCTTTCTTATTACTGCAGTGTTACAAAAGAACAATCCATATATGGCCAAGTCTCTAACTGCAGTATTTAGGTCAATCTACTGGAACCTAGAGTGAAAATCTCACTCTCTCTGCAGCTTTAACCTAAATTTCACATCACTTGAGCTGGTGTAAAAATAAAATTGGCAGAGTGGTACATGCGTATTTGTACATGAGTGCATGTAAGTTACCAGATGCATGTGTATCAATGACATTAGCTAAGGATTCATCTGTGCAAGTTGCAGCCGGCTGTGCAGAACATTTACAGAGGAGCATGGTTCATTGTCTAAGACATAATGTGCTTTGGTAGATATCTCATCTAACCAGAAAAAAACTTTTTAATTTTTCTGCCATATTGCACAGTGATGAACAATCACCCACTCAACAGATGCCCAAATATCATGTTTTCATTTGTGTTGTTTAAACTGAGCCACAGGATAATAATGCCCAGAAATAACTCTGCATATGTAATGTCATTTTGGAAATTGCAGCAAGTCATGACTTGTCTGTTTGAAATAATGGTTTAAATAAACCTGAGTGAGCAAACAAATATATATACTTTTTATTTTAATTCTGAAGAACTGCCCTTTTAAAGAATGGAAATTATATTAAGATGTGCACAGTACTTTTTAAACAAAAAAAGCTGGACCTTTTAGTTTATACGCCTTATTTTCTTTATTGCTGAAGGCTGAGAAGACCAATACCACTATCACATTTGTAAATATAACATTAACAAAACTAGCAGTGAATTGATAAAATTCACTGCTAGCACCTCTAAGGTTCAATAAATAACGTCATATTTTTATAAGATCAGAAGAAAGGCTGATTTCAGATTGTAGCTTTATATTTAATGAACAGATATGAGAGTGAATAAATCTTCTCATCTAACTCCCAGCAAGGAAGTGAACAAGTGTATTTGTCTAAATTCCCAACTATTACTTTAGTGCTGTTTGATGAAGATGCAGTATTCCTCATGGCAGAAGTCATACAAAAAGGAATCATTTACGTTCTCCATAATGTCACTACTCTGCCTCAGTACTGTTCATATTAAAGCCCTACTTAAGATGAACAAGGTTCCAAGTAGCCTATACTTCACTACTTTCTTCCACTGATTTGTTTTTCTTGTATTACTGAATATTGTATAGAGTATGATTAAAAGTGAGCAAAATGAGCTGCAACGTATCTCTGTCTTAGTTAGTTTCTCTTCCACATTTTCTTACTGTTTCAGCTGCTGAATAGAAAGACATCCCTACACTGTGGAAGCTGACAGCCATCAGTGTTTCCAACAGTGTCAGTTTAACAGGAAGAGAGTCTGTTAGCATTTCAGCCAGCTGGATCCCTGTGGAGCCAAGGACGGTTGGGAGCAAAGAAGACTGTGGGAGCCAAAGATATTATTATCACACAGAATTCATTTCCCTTCTCACAACATTCACCTGGATGTCTCAGCATGACAGAGGGAAAGGGTCTAAATTTAGTCTGGTGGAGTTAGCGGGATACAGGGCTGGATAACAGTCACTGCCTGAGACGAAAAAAAAATAAAAAATAGAATCCAGATAACACATCAAACTAGAACTACATTTTATTTAATCCATATTTTCTTTATTAACCAGGAATATTGAATTGGAGAATTGAATAAATGTCCATTTCAGTCCTTGACTTAGTTCCTTAAATTATTTTGTTCTTTTTTCTATATGGTGCTAGCCTTTTAAGATGAAGAAATGTGAAAAATGTTCACCCTCTACAGACATTGACACTTTATTTCCAGTGAATACACACAGACATGAGAGGTGAGCTATTACTTTTGACAAAAAGAGCTGCAACCACCAGCTTCGGTGGGGAACATTTACTGCGCTTAAGGAATGACAACACTGCTTTTGACAATTATATTTCCAAAAACATTTAATAATAGATAACAAGCTCAGCCCCAGTAAAGCTTTCATTGGCATTGAAATAAAGGCATGTAATGTAAATCTATAACAGCTATTTAAATGTGTTCGATGCACTGTAGTTGAGTAGTAAGATCTACATTAGTAAAATTGAAACTAATCTATGTTGTTTTTTACTCTTTGGATGCCTATTAATGAGTGTATTAAAAACTAAGCCACACAAATGTCTCTAACAGGCCCAGAGAGGTCCTTGCTGAATTGCTCTAAAACCTCAAGCTGTTTAATGACTTTTAATGACCAGTGAAGCATTTGACTAAAAATAAAATAATAGCCTGACGCATTACTGTTTGCTGATGTGTGCATATAGACGATTGACTGTGAAATGATAATGAAAAGCGTTGTGGTCAGTGAAAACATTTTTAAAAACAAAGCTGTTGATGAAGCTTTCAATTAGTGAACTAGTCTGATGGCACTTGCCTGTGAGTCTATTTCCACTACCACTTACAATTGTGGGAGAGAACGAATTTTGTTTCATGGCCTTCTTTCTCCTTCATTCCTTTGAATTATCTCTGACTCTTTCCCAAAACCACCTTAAGGACATAAGAGCAAAAGTCTCATTTTATTGTGCATCGCTGGCTCTGAAGCATGTCTTGATCCTGTGTTTGGCTGTCATATTTGGACAGTGTGATCTCTTTATTGCAGAGGATCAAGGGTGATGTCTGCCAGCTAAATATATCAGGCGAATCTCAGAGAAAAGACTAAACATGATGAAGCAGTTCCAATAACAGTGCACTGTTTTGTGTGTTATGTGCAGCACTTTGCTAATGAAGACTCCTTCCTGCTGCAAACATAGCTGGAGGGATTTCCTTGACTTTTTAAAGGAGAATGGGCAATACTGGTTCACTTTTGTATCATTGTGCTTTGCATCAAGCTTGATAGAAGTTAGTAAATTAAACCTGCACTGGATGGAGACTTGACAAAGGGAATTGAGACCACTGTGTAACTTTTACTGGAACTAACATGTAGGCAGCAAGAGAAAAGTAGTGAGAAGTGTGTCTGCTTCCACAGCAGCCAGTAGGTCTGGATGACCATTAGTTGAATTTGCCTGACAAATCAAATGTGTCAAAACACTCTTTCACACCCTCCAGGCATGGAGCTGATATACTGTCGTGGCTGGAGATGCACAGATGCATGTGTTGCAGCTGCATAGATGGCCTGTAATAGTTGATTTTGAGTTTGGACAAGAGTATCATCACCCCACTATCCCCCACCTGTGCACTCATCTGCTGCTCATCACCCCCCTCTCTCTCTTGTACATACACCTTCTTCACAATGCTGCTGCTGCTGAGGGGGAGATTGTTCTCTATATGTAGGTGCTGATGAAATTTTGAGGGCGAGTGGTGAATTATTTAAGAGGGAGGATTATGAAAGCAGCTTCTTGGCTCGTTGCTAGCGGGGATGAATCGATATGAACCCACCACCACCTCTCTTCCCCCCCCCCCCTTTTTTTTTATTTATTTTTATTTATTTTTTCTTTCTTTTTCATTTTCTTTCTGAAACCACAGACCCTCTGAACAGAAGTGCAGACACATGGCCAAGGGACATGACAGACTGGACAGCCAGATGCACCATGCCTGTGTGTGTGAGAGGCTCTATGAAATACAGTGTATTAGAAAGCCAGTAGAAAGAGGATGGGATAGTGTGTTTATGTGTGTATGAGAGACAGAGGGGCCTAATTCAGACTGACCACATCCAAAGAAACAGATGGCCAACTCAAGGCCTGCCAAGTCTATTCTTCTTCTATCCTGGTTCAGCCTGGAGGCAGAGGTCTACAGTCTAGAAAACAAACAAGAGGCCATAGAAACAGATGTGGAGCCCACATAAACACACAAAACTATATTTCTGTGTCTAACACACAACTCACCATTATCTACTTTGTAGTCCTAATTAATGAGTTATTAAGGAATTACTCAATAACAATTAATTAATTATCAGGTCATTCCTGATTTGTTCCTCATTCATTTCTCAGTCACTGCTTACATTCTTGTGCACCATACTGTAAAGAGTTACTTTTAGCTTTGTGCCAGTTACATAACAGTTTCACATATCTTCATACACATCTTCATTGCCCTGAAAATTTGATTTCATGGGCATGATTTGTGCAATGCCAGTGCTAAGAGGCTTTCACAACTGAATAAATTACCATCTTCCAGCACTCACTCTCTCGTTTCACTTGATTGTCTCATAGTTAGACTACATCCATTTCTCTCTCTGTGCCCTGCTCCCCTCCCATCTCTCTTCTCCTGGTGCACGTATGTGTGTGTGCCCATTCTGTTGACCTGCTAAATCTATGTACTGGGAGTTCATCTTTTGCCAATACTGTTGTTGTCTCTTTGGCCAATGGTTTCTTGCCTCAAGAACAAGCATTTGGGACCAAACAAGAACCACCTCAGGGAGTTTGGATTTCACAACATCAACCAAAGGAAAATGGTCAGGTTTCAATCTTGTGGTGAATTTATTATTTAGTGTGGATAATCACATATGAGATTAACTGAAATCATGCATCGCAGAAGGATTGGAAGATGTTTAACAATGACAGTTAAGAAAGTCACTAGCCAGGCTACTAAAATCCAGGCTAGAGGAGTGGCTCTGTGGATCACAATATTAATCAGTCAGTCTACTATTTTGGACCAAATAGATAGAAATATCTTGGAAATTATTGATGGATTGTCATGCAGTTTTTGAAGATATGAATGGTTCCTATAGGACAAAGCCTGCTCTGCCTTGTGTACTCACTCCTCTGTGTCCAGGTCCCCAATTACTTACCTATTTCCACTGGACCTCCAGTACTCGCTCTCGCTCCAGTTCTGGTTTCTGCTTTTCCTTAGCTACTAACATCTGCCTTAATTTTTAATAAATAGTCTTTCAAACCCAGTCTGCGCTTGCCTGGCACATTATTGAGAGCACTACATGCTCGTTCTGGAGATCCCATAACTTTACTTGTAGCGCCACTTTAAGCTTAACGTTTTTTGAATATTCTTTTAGTAGAAATATGTTCAAAACTTGATTTATTGTGGAGACATGCTGTCGAAGTCAGACTCAGAAGTCAGAACAGCTTGGAGATATTCCATTTTGAGTTAGACTCACCCGTTTCAGCTTAATTATTAAGTTTTGGAGCATCATATTTATTGTAATTTGATAATGACTTATACCTGAAGGGCTCTGCAGAGCATGGCAGTGTGTAGCAGACAGCAGAAGAGCAGAGCAGAACAGGGAGAGGGAGGGCTGGGAGGACCAGAGTTAATTGATTTTGAGTCTCATGCTAGTGCAACCTTAAGTTGCATATTGTGGCTTTAACTGTTCAGTTTCAGATAAAATATTATCAACCAGTAGACAGATTAGACTTTTATACATTTATTTTAGTACTGCAATAAGGGCAAATGTTTAAGTTGCCCAGTAGTTTAGTTTCTGATCAGATACATGCAAACCTAATGACACTGCCTTCAGCTGGGGTTACTGCTAAACAGAAAATGTTACGCTACAATCCTAAGCATATTGTATACCATATACATTTATAATAATAATAATAATCATACTTTATTGATCCCCTTGGAAAAATTGTTGTTGGACAGCTGCCAGACTGTACATGTCAGCAATGCTACAGGGTTTTGGTGTCTTGTAGCCAGGAGGAACCAGGAATCAAACCACTGACCCTGGGGTTTATAGAATACTGCCCTATAAACTGAGCTACTGACACCCCTAAAACTACCTTTAAACATCAGCAACAGTTAACATCGATATTGTGAGTATGCTCGCGGTCACCTCAAAGTAACACCAGGTCTAAGTATACTGACTCTTGAGTGTTGGTTTTCAAGATCCCAGGAATTTAAATGTGTTGTGACTGGATTTAATGAAGAAAAATCTAAACTGGGGTTTTAAAAGCAATATTTTATGTGTTAAAAGGATTTTTCAGTCTTTTCAGACTGTCCCTCTCTCTCCATTCTTCCATCAAAGGTCTTTTTTGTTAATTCTTCAAGAGGCAGAGTGCTGAAATTATAGAGGGCTAAAAATAATGGCTCTATAAATAAGAGGTGCCCATTGAGAATGATTGAGAGGTGAGGTCGCTAGGCAGCTGGGGATGCTGGGTAAGTTGGATTCATTAGTGCTCTCTGCTTCCAAAGAGTATCCCCCACGACTTTCTGAAACAAACACACGGCTTTCTCGTAAACAATACACACACACACACACACACACACACACACTGAGGCAGCATTGGGAACCGGAGTGTTTCAAAAACACTTTCTATCTCTACCTCTGCAGATCTCTGCAGTGCTGCAAATTTAGCCCCATCAGCACCATCCATCAACCCTCATTACCAGTTTCCCGCGGAGGATTCCACGCAGACCACATTCTTAGAGCATTGTTCATTCACCAGTGGAGTGGAAAAATGTGCGTGCATGTGTATTTGTGTATGTTTGTGCAAGTGTGAGCAAACCCACAGCAGAAGCGCTCAGTGCCTGTTTTATTATTCATACTCATGTGTGGATCCTCTTTCAGCCCACAGACACCTGCCAGAGATACACACAGCACATACTGATGTTCTCGCTATATTTCATCTCCTGCCTCTCTCCCTGGCGCTTAACTGAGACTTTCTTTAAACAATACACTCAAATATACTTCTCAACAAACCACTATGTACTGTATCTGTGGGCATGCCATTTGGATATAGTATTCATGCAAAAATCTTCTTAGAACATCTGCCCTCATACACTCACACAAGCACACACAAGCAAACACACACACTGGATTGGGCACTTTTATTGCCCTGATGCTCTTTTTAATGGCCCTCCTCCCTCTCCATATTGACGTCAAATCCATTAGGCCGTGCCTCTGGGCCTTTTTAGTGGAGGCTGGAGCAGAGGACTCTGATGTAAGAGACCCCCGTCCAGAGTCAATCTCCACCTGATAAACTCAACAAATTGGCTGATCTGACAGGCACAGTTACCACGGCAATCTGTTCAGTCTCTCTGCACACCAACATGACTATCAATCCACTTTGAGAGGGAGCTCATTGAACTGTGTGTCAGAGGAGAGAGTGGTGCATTAACACTGGCACATACAGTACATGCCCTCAAGCTCTCACCTGTGTATCATCTGCACACAAGCACGCGGACGTACGCACACACACAGGCACACAGCTCAACAATCAACTCTCATATGTGTGTTGATAGTTGAGCTGAGAGACGCCTATCTATATCTGGAGACACAGAGAGTAACCCTGGAAGGCTAATGTGAAAAGATTACATTTCACGTCCGATCAGCATCAGAATCATAACTCACTGGCCTCTCCCAGCTTCCATCACTCTCATTACGTTCCCAACAGCACCATCCCCAATTAGGGTCCTACTTATCCTGACAGCAAATACAGCACTCAGGTCTCCACAACACTCTACAACCGAAGAAGTTGCACCGACTTACTCTTCACCTTCATGAATATAGGATGAGAGTGAAGTAGATAGGCAACTTCAGCCTTAACAAAACAGTAAGTTAGACCCGAGTGGCAGGCCTTGACAATGCTGTGCTTCCTGACGACAATAGAAATGACAAATGACGACTTGGTGTTATGTTGATTAGGAGTAGAGAGTTAGTGCCAGATGAGTCTTTTCATTAACTGAGAAAAGAGACGTTTGAAATGCTAAAATGATGCTTGATTCTTCGACACACAGGAGACATAGTCACTGGTTGATGCAGCTGGCTGAACTTACAGGGCTCCACTGTGACTTAATGCTGCGCATCTGAACCGTGTCACTAACTGGAGCTCGAGCTCAATGTAATGAGAAATTAGACTTAACTTTCAGTAAAAGGAGGGAGGGTAAATCACCCAAGGAGGAACAGGGAAAGAAGAGAAGTGAGGAGCAGAAGAGATAAAGAGGAAAAAACAACTGCAGGTTATTTTGATAAATAACAGCAAGAAAATGTTCTGGCCATGATATTATAGCTCCAATCTACCACTAGATTATAAAGCTACATTAATAATAAATGTCTTTTGTAGAAATAAAAAGTGTGAAAATCACATTGACCCCCCACTGATCCATTGGAAATCCCATTAAAAAATATGATACATTTAATAAAGTATGTTACATTTTTAAAGCAAGGAAGAAAAGTCTTATTTCCATGTCAATGTTCTTTAGTCATCCTTTGCTGTAGATTGGTTTTATAATTCACATTTCTCTTATATTTTCCCATTTTCTTTTGTTGCAAAGCAACATCTGACTGGACAGAACACAGTATGTGTCACGAAAGGACAAGCCAGGATTTAAGCTTCTCTTACTTTCTTGCCCTGTCTTTTTGTCTCCTTTATTTATCAGAAGGAGCAAACTTATGTAGGAGCCATTCATCTTTGGAGACATGTGAAGTATCCTCTATCTAATCGGATTGATCATTTCATTATGGGCAGTGTGTACATAAGATAAGTGAGTGGCACTCATCTCTCTTTCTATCTGTTATGCCTAAACATTAGGGGGGGAGGATGTCTGTTGCCCTTTCCATGTCTTATTCTAGTATTATACTGTCCTGTTATCAAATCTGTATGGGCAGATGGATGTCAAAGACACCAAGTGAGTGAGTGAGAACGTAAGAGCGAATGTGATAAGAGGTCAGTGGGGCATGAAGGAGAGTGAGTAACATCAGAGACATGGTTTTCCACTCGTCCATCTGTCCACTCAAAACAAAAAGGCCAGTCACTTGCCAGGCTCCAGCTGTTATGTCTTAGCTTCCAAGTTTTCAATACTACTCATTTATATGTATGTACACACGCAGCCAGTGACACACACAAGGAAGCACAC
This sequence comes from Sandelia bainsii, assembly GCA_032362345.1. Classification (NCBI taxonomy): domain Eukaryota; kingdom Metazoa; phylum Chordata; class Actinopteri; order Anabantiformes; family Anabantidae; genus Sandelia; species Sandelia bainsii. The sequence continues at coordinate 21,344,859 of JAUMHL010000013.1, forward strand.
TACAGTCTGCCACCATGACATACTTTGAAAGGATACCATCTTACTTTAAAGAGTAGCTGCTGGTGACATTGGAATAAAGGTTAGAGGATCCCCAAAGGTTACATTCACATTATTGGCCTTAATGTTCAAATTAGATTTTTATAAAGCATATTTGACCTTTTTGAGTTGATGGTTCACATCAATGTTTGTAAGTGACACATGTCCGGTTCTGGTGTAAACTGATACCTCACAACAAATGTGCAGATTTAACTGAAAGGTGAACCACGTGCATAGAAGAAGAACAATACAGTATGTTTCTGTAAGGGTTTCACAAAATGACTCAAAAGTATGATGGGACAAATATAGCTCATGTGAATAATGAACTGGAAGGTAAGTTCTCAAGTGTGTATGATAGGCAAAACAGATCCACAAACAAAGCTTATACACAGGGTAAAAAAAATAATCTAAAAGGGGCAAGCACGCTCAGAGTCTAAGTAAAGGCAAACAAGAATGGTGGAAAGTCACAGGAAGGAATCATGGTGAAGAATGCATGCTGGCTGGTAGCTTATGTATGTGACTGCACTGATGCAGAGCAGGTAAGTTTGGGCGGAGGTGTGACTGGTGATCATTTAGGCCGGAAAGTAAAAGAAAGACGTCAGGGTGGGCAGGGCTGGGTCTAAAACTCTACAAGACAACACAATAAAAGCATTAAAAGTGAGGTGCGTAGTATGACATGTGCCTTTCAGCGTAGCTTGAACAGAAGCTTCTCCATAAATATCCAACAAACGTGAAACTCTCATGTTTCTCCATTTAACCCGCTTCACTGTTGTTGTTGTTTTCTGTTTCCTGGGTTGTGAGGTTCCAACCTGTGCCAATACTGTGCAAAAGTCTCAGGCCACCATTAAATTAGTTTTTTAGCAATGCTAAATACTTTTTTTCCCATTACAACAACTAGAAACGCAAAAAGTACTGTCATTCCACAAAGACCATTCCTGATCAAGCTTCTTCGGACTATTGAAGAATCAACTTGGCAAAAAAATTCCAATTTTGTTTGTTTGTTTGAACAAAATCACATTTTGTCATGAGTCGTCTGTCTAATACAAATTTCAGTTTGACCTGTTGGTCGCTACTGTTTGCTCTACAGCTACAGCTACCACTATTGATAAAACATTAAGAATACTAAAAACAAACTGGGGTGTATAGGTGGTTGAGTACAGGGCGCCAAACCGTAATCTCGCCTAGGGAACCAAAATGGGTCGGGCCGGCATTGACTTAGGCCTACGTTACCATCAAGTCTAAAAAGGCTGAGAGGACAGGTCATATCAATTTACCACGTCCTTATTAGCCACATGAAAATAGTGGTTTGGATTTCAGCAGCTTCTGTTGTTGTCAGGATCTCAGGACTACTTTCCATGGTGGTACAAAGCTGGTGGAACCACAAACATTTGCAAGTTCTTTTACCTCCTGGCTGTGCGTCTAGTTGTTTTGTTCCAAACAAAATTGGTGGAATAGAGCAGATGGGTGTGTTTTACACTTCAGCATAAAGACAGTCATTGCATAAAATAGTGAGGTAGACACCATCTATTGAAAATCAACTTCATCAACTTCTCTCAGGCTAAGTATCTTGAGTTTCCCCCTGAAGAAGACAATCTGGATTACTTTTCAGCAGTTTCTGTTAGTGATGCATTTTCCCAGCAAAGGTGCTGTTAAAAATAAGGCCTCCCTATTAACTGATTATATATGAAAACTATTCTATTGCTAGAAATCAAAACAGCAAGTATTCAAATAATTTAGTTTTTCAGAGAAATGTAAATAAGGACTGATTCTTCATTTCATCATGACCTGTTTAGCAGAGCAAAAGAAACACAAACCACATTAATATAACTGATTATATACAATCACACAAGTCCACATATAAACCTCTGTTTCACAAGGTATCATATATTCAAAAGCTTATAAATTATTTAAAGGAATTTTAAATGTACTTCTTTTTGTGGGGGCATGATGAAACTCTCAAGTGTGGCCTATAATGTACCTTGAAATTGAGACTGAAATGGAGAGGAAAAGGGAGGAGTGGTGAGTGGAAGAGAGGCAGACAGTCTGGGCTTTAAAAGCACATTTTGTCTAGTGTTCTGAAGTCTGATGTCTGACTGAACAGTGAGCTGACTGAAAACTAAGGGAGCTTTCGTCATTCTCGCCAGCTGGAGACTTTACCATCTATCTACACACGCAGCACATTAATTTCACTTCTCACAGATAGCTCACCCCTTTTCAGCTCAGCTCTCTGCTGTACGGTGTGTACGTCTGAGCGTGCATTTGTATAAGTTTGTTTTTCTTTTTAGTCTTGGTTATAAAAATTCAATTTGCTTCCCTCCTTGAATTCTGGTGCCTACTTTGTAGGTCTTTCTTGTGCTGTTCTACATTACGGGGTTACTATGCGCAGGAGTAATAGCGATAAGAGCAATTTATGTACCACACTGATAAAAGTAGAAATTCAATAGTTATAGTCATCTCAGTCTGTTTGTGCATCTGTCTGCAAGACATTACCCCTTGCCCACTCAAATCTGTAACCACCTGCTGAACTAGAACTGAAGCACTCGTTCAGTTTTGCAGAGGAAATCACTGGTAAAACAGGTGTAGTGCATCAGACTGAAGAAAAGATAGTCATCACTATTTCCTGTCTTCAGTGTGGGAGAGTGCAGACCGGCTTCATTTATTGCACCGGCACACATGCATCCAGCACCAAATCACCTGTGATACCAACTTTCTTGAATAAATGCCCCAAATGGAAACAAAAGATTTACCCTCTCTTCTTCTTTTATTTGATGCCTGCAGTGGTAGGTCTTTTGAGGTAGCGATAAGGATGAAAATTGTAATTTCACTCAGCGTACAACTTTCAAACACTCCTCCACAAAACCATTTCAGAAATGGAATGGAAGTTATATTTGCTCCAGGTAAAGAAATGTAATGTATTATTCACAGAAATGAAGTCTTTCAAAGTTGTAACTTGTCCATTCACTTCATACAATCGGATGAGGGAAGGGAGATGAAGAGGGAAGCAGAGGTGGGAGTTTGGGACGGCAAGTGAGGAAAACAGAGCTATTCTCTGAAACATGACAGCCCGAAGGCTTGACGCACTACACGGCAGTGCGCTCCAGAGATGGAATGACTACTCACAAAGACAGCAGTGTCAATGGGATAGAAATAGGTAGGTTCATATCCACAGGTACACATGTATATACACAGACACACAGCAAGAGGTAATGGTGGAAGGTTTTGTGGAACAGTAATATAACTCAACAGGTGCACCTAAGAGTGAAGTCTTGCAAAGCGAGAAATGTGAAGATTTTGGCTTGTATATTTCTTGTAGATTTTGATGAGCCTGAGTCCACGAAATTCTACCAGTCAGTTGTTGACAGTTTTCATCTGTTTCTGTTTTAAGGAAGACTCTGCTGTCAGTCTAATCTGACCAAACTACAGAGTCTTGATTGAAACTTGACTGCTCATATATAACTAAGGACTTTCTTCTTCTTTATTTGGAAGTTTGACTTTTTGACGCTGACTTTTCTATAGGTTTCAGTGAGGGAGAATATAGCCTATACATTCTAAAATGAGATCTTACACTTGATTAACTTGATTGAATAATAGTGAGAAATACGTGATTAAAAACTAAATTGTCATGTGATTTAAAGAGAGAGAATAAAGGGCCATAAACTCATCATGTGAAAGTGAACGGGTGTTAAAATGCTGCCACTTAAGCTCCTAACCAGAGAGGATGTAACAGTAAAGGAATTCATATTTTATTGTTTTAAAAAGTTATAGGTTATGAGTCAGTGAGTTAATGAGTTAGTATTTGGCAGTTGCAAATCAGACCCTGAATTTTTACAGTTCAGTCTTGCCAGAGATAGGTCCTAGAAAAACACTTCATGAAGCTGCTCACCCGATGCTGATCACGAAACCTGAACTTGTGGACACAAGTCCAGTGCCCAGGGGAATTTCACTGATATTGGTTCTTTGTCTGGTTCATAAACGTTAGCATCACAATGAAATGAAGCTTATTTGGCTGTAAAAGCTCAAACAAACAACTTGGCAGATTGAATTACCAAAGCCAATCTGCAAGTCATTAACAATAGAGCAGCGCCAGGTTTTGTTTCACATCACAAATTGCTTCATTGTCTGTGCTTTGTTGCTTTGGGAGAGGGCATTTTGATGGTCAAAACAATCCAGGGTATGCACTTCTTTTGATCTATTTAATCTTGTTTTACATTTTCTCTTTTATTACAGTTACAGATATCTGTAATTTCATTTTATTTAGTTTTTTTTTTACTTTATTTAATTCTTGTTTTTTTAAGCATGCTCTTCTTTTTCACTAGTGCTATTATTTACTTCTTTTGTTCCTTTTAAATATTCAGAATAGGAAAAATTCACCTGTAGAGTATTTCTACACTGTCTACATATTTTTCTAACAGTTACAACGGGCTTCGCTGACAGACATGTATTTGCTCGCACTGCGATTCAAAAGCACTGCCGTGAAAGACTGTGGGAGTCAATTATATCACTGTGATCTGGGCCATAGATTGCACTTTAATAATATGTAGTATGTAATTACTGCCTTGCATCCTTCATGCCTTCTCCGCACTCTTTAATCATTATCTCCCACTGGCCCCGAATCACGGATAGTACGCAGACTTCAAAGGAAGAAATGGCTCTCACTTTGTGTTCTCGTTATAAAGATACAGTTTGTTTTTTGTATACACTTGTTACACATTAAATGTGTAAAATGTTATAATCAGTATAATGTGCTTAGTGTTATCTCGCCCGCAACATATTTTCAGGGACCTGTAGACCTGCTTGGCCCTGTGCAACAGCTGTGCAAATCGCTAATGCAGGGCAGAACCAGAACAGACGCACAGAGCTAAGTGCCTGTGTAGGGTGGATCCACAGGGGGACAAGGGAGCAGCACAATTCAAACGCACAGAGAAAGGTTTTACAAAGAGCTAATGTGAGAGTCTAATTAAGCTGTGTCTGTCTGGGTGGCTATGAGAGATAAAGAAATGGCAAGTGATGGGGACAAAGGTAGAGAGATGGAGAGATAGGACGATCAGCACCTCACACTGACTGTGTTTCTCAGCAAGGTGTGTTAGCACTAACCTGATATCCAAACTGCGCAAGATGGGATCAGCAGCCGCACCCAGCACCCAGACGATGAAGCAGATCAGCAGCAGAGTAGTGGTGATGATGGTGTGCCTCACTTCTGTAGATTTGTCTATATGTATAGCAAGGCTAAATGCCACAGCCCCCCTCAAACCTGAGGACAGAAAATACATTTCTGAGCAAATTGCTGGATTGCTGTGCTCCATCAAACTGCAAAACAACCACCTACCAACCACTTATTAAAAAGAAGTAATAACAATGCCCACAGGTAACAGATTTCGCCCTCACTATCACTGTCACTTGCCAGGCGCTGACCAGCAAATAGCCCCAAAACTAACCTTTAAATGGCTGTACAGTGGTGACATGCTGTCTGAAGCCAAGACAATTCCCAGAGCAAATCTTTTATTACCATGGTACACGGATGAAGGAGGTGATGATGGTGGAAGTGGGGGAGTTTGGAAAAAATAGCAAGATACGGGCTTTTCACAAAGAAACCTTGTTACGTAAGAGGTAAAGTGGGTCAGGCAAGCAAGGAAACATGCTGCTGCAGCACTACCCTACCTCACTTCACATCAAACACTCCTTTTTCCCACATCATCAAACCATTGAGAGCTTCAACGATTCGTCTCAGATGCTAATGTGAGGGAATGCTTTATTTACTCTTCATCCCAAAATACAATTATAAAAATAGAAAAGGCTGAGAGTGAATTATTAAAAAAACGGATTCTAATAATTTCAATGACTGCAAAACATTTTCTGCAATAGTGGCAGTGAATTACTGTATTATAAAGCCTGAGGAAGGAAGTGGTTATTGTGTCTACCTACCTAACTGTACATACTCACACATCACCAGTAACATAACATCACCAATCCAACATTTAATAGAGTAGCAGCCAGAGATCGGTCAGACAGACATGTTCAGCAATATCCAAAACTGTAAACTGTTGCTGCAAATTTAAATAAATCATGATAAACAATGTTGAAAGGTATTATAATGTTTAAAAGAGAAAACAGTACCTGCAAACATCATAAAGTGCTGGAAGGTGAGAGGTATCTTGTTTCTACGGCCCAGGTTTAGCAGAAAAGATAAAGGGTAGATGTTGCATACTCTTGAAATAAAGATGGAGAGCTGTATGTATTGGGTAGAGATTAAGGAGAATACTTACGACTGAGACACACTTGAAATACACTTATGAATCAGCATATTCACATGAAATCTTAACTGGGTTTTTCTCACACATTTTTACATTATACTAGAAAAAAACAACTACCCCAGAGTCATGTTTTTGTAAGATATGGAGTAGGTTATACTGGTTAACATCAGGATAAATTACATAAATTAAGGTTTTGCTTTATTCTTAAAAATAGGCAAAGTACATTGAATGAACTACAACAGTCAATACTAAATGTAAGAAGACTACAGACTGTTGTGAAAGTAGGCTGTAAAAGTACACCTGTTAATGTTACTATTAAGTTGCAACATGCTTATGCAGACACTCACAAACACACATAATCTCTGAATTTTTTCTGTTTAGAATGCAAACACAGCAGTGTGACACCATGCTGAGGCACGGAGCCAATCAGGCTCTGCCAGCTGTCTCTGCCCTCCACACACACTTTGATGTTTCACGCAGAATGGGACTGAATGCTAAGTGTCATGGGCAGCAGTTAGGGAGAAGATATCTGTACAATTATCAGGGACGTAGCTGCTGTCCTGGATACACTTAACATCTTTTGTCATACTAGTTGACGTTACTGTATCCCCCATATAATCTCCTAACCTTGTATAAGCCTCAGTAGGTGTTAGTGGTACCTAAGTGAAAGCTTTAAACCTGAGGACGTTGGTCAACAGGAGATTAAGCAAACTTTTGAAGCTTTTAAATCCAAATGGTTTAGATTGTCTTCGAATTTTGGTGCATAAAAATCATGCAGCCAGATTCCCGTTTTAGCATCATGTAGAGAAGGGATCGTAACTGTAAGTCCAAATATAATGCTTGGAATAATAAAGGGACCAATATCTGTGGCAGGGGAGCTTAGTCTGACAGAGCTGTTAGTAAAACAGAATTCACTTGCACCCTGTAGTCAATATTAGATCTCATGCACCCTATGGATTTTCAAAAGCAATATCCTGCTCCCAAAAGCAGTAATTTCTCTTTATCAAAAGCCTCTGAGCTATTGAATGGAGGTAATTAAGCAATTTCATCTCAGCCTCATTTCCAATAAAGCCCATCTCCATTGTCACTGGCAAAGGCTGCAAGCTACAGCGATTAAAATCTACTACACACTTTTAACGCTGTACAAGAGGGCGTCTGCCTCCATTTATTCTTATTTGCACATCTGAGTCAGTTTCCAGTAGGTGCCGTTTGCCAAAGTTTTTTCAATCTCAGCTTTTGTTATGGACAAAGCCGAGGACAAAGCTAAACAGGCTCAGTGCTCAAGTCAAACATTTTCTCTCTGGCAGCCCTTTGCACTGAACATAAGAGAACTGGAGAAAGAATCTGCTCAGTCAATTCTTTCTCAAGCTCCTTTGACCCTGTGGTGGAAGATGGATTGTAATAATAATTGTTGGCCATCTGGGCACTGGACTGTGAAAGAAGAGCTCCTTGGAGTGTGGCCACCAGAGTCACTCCTCAGGCATGCACTATAGTTATGCTAGCTCTCAAGCAAGGACAGTTGTACAATAGGTAGCCAGCAGCCCATTACTATCCCTCTGTTCCCCTCAGGAAACAAAACTGACCTGTACAACAACGACTGTGAATGTCAGATCAGACAGATCTGTTCTGACAGTATAACTTTAACTTGTGATGAATATCATTAAGGAGTTGATGGCTTTTTGATATGATAGCGCTGTGGCTGCACACATTGTGGTTGGCAGACACTGCTGCCAGTGGGGAAACTAAAGCATTTTCTGTGATGGATTTCTGCTTGTGTGCTGTTTGAGTCTGTGTTGATTATATTCACTCTAGAAAGAAGCTTTTGCTCCTATATTCTGAGCATTTCCGCACAAAACATTTTCTGTCGATGTTTAGATGGCTGTGTATCTACACTGCAGATGTCTTGTATTTGGATGTGATGTCAAACTGTTTACCAGGGCAGCAACCAATTTCATGATTAAATTATTTTTTTTATTAATTAATGTAATGTAATCAATTTTCATCATTTTTTTTTGTTCAAGTTGATTAATCAACTAATGATTTCAGATACTGTTTGCATTTTGGTTTCTGGAAAAAGGAAAATAATACACCACTAAACAATACTGTATAATGTATTGCTGGGAGGAGTAAAAAAAAAAGAAAAAGAAAGAAATATGGATCACCAATAACTCCACAACAGTATTAACATCTTAGAATGGATTTCCCCTTCAACATGATCAGAATACTATAACAAACAGAAAGAGCCTCTTTCACTGCTGTTTCTGGAACTAATACAATTTCATCTTCAACCTCAACAGCAATACAGTGCATAATCCACTACATTTTAAAGTACTGTAAACTTATTTCTAACTGGCAAACAACTTAATTCCACAGAGCTTTGCTTGAAAACACAACAAGCAGCAGTAACACTAACTACAGTCCAATTTAAATTGTAGTTTCATAGGTGTTCCTCAGAACAAATGCTGCACTGCAGCATCTTAAGCTGCAAGGATGGTGATCATGGGAGACCAGCTGAACGGCTTCTACAAACCTCACTGGCCCGAACCTGTATAATGTTAGTGCTGAATTATTTTTCTTTTTCTATGGACTGAGGAAATCACTGCACTGCAGTACTGAGGGAGCAAGATAGAAAACAATAAAACCACTCTGGTCAAATAAGTGGCAGATGATTGTGCAGATAAGGATTATGACTGAAGGTAGAGGAGACCCAAAAGACACACAATATCTGGATTCTGAGTGGGTTCCAAAGGCTGCACAGCAGGGAGTGAAGATGCTCCATCATGTAGCAGAAAGGATACAAATGCCCCAGAAATGAACAGGGCTTTGAAGACATGGTGAGGAAACGTCAACAAAACATATCCCATGTAGCTGAAGATGAAAATCTCCCCCAGGAAGTTGAAGACTTCAAAGAGCTGCAAATTATAAAAGGGATTGAGAGGATCATGAGGGAGAAGGTCATCTGAGATGGGGAGGCATTCAGGGTGGATGGTGTGTGTGTGTGTAAATGTGAAAGTAAAGGACTTGGATCCTTTTTGAATGAGTAAACAGGCTTAAATTATTACAAATATTAACTAATCCAGTGTTGATGTTGTCCCCTGATCTGCTTAGGCAGCAACTGCAAACACCTCTGCAGCTCAAGGAGATAATGTGGCTGCAAGTTTTTAATATTATGTTCCTGATAAAATAAAATTACCATTTATTGAAATTGTTCTGGACTTAGCCTTGATAATGGAGAAATATTACAACTCATCATATCAGCCGTACAGTTCCTGTAGTTATACAGGTCACATTACAGAGCTTGATATCATTTACTTCAGATAAAAATACAACTGAGTCATTTCTGCATTAGAAATAAAATATTAATTAAAGTCCTCATGTTGTGTCTAGATTAAACTAGAGCAGATGTTATGATTCATTAATTTATGTTTCTATCAGTTAAACCAGCTTTGATTCAAAGCTTTGGTAAAAAGCTATCTAATTGAATAAGTGTACCTTTCTCCCCTTGTATCACAAGGACACGGGATGCCACAGAGAAAAACATTTCTCCTACTAGCTATTCAACTAGTGTCTGAATACACTAAATCACTTTGTCTTTCCCTTTGAGCTGTGACTGCATGTATAAATCATAAAAATATAGATAAAGGCTTTGTGCCAAGTAAACATACTGCTCCATACACATACACAGACTACTCCATAGCCAATCCACTTTATAGGCAAATGCTTCAACTGTGCTGCAGTTTTTCATAAAGGCGTTTCTGTGATAAACAGTTAGCTGCACTGTGGCACCAATAATGAATAATAAATGCATAGATGAGTATATGTGTGTATTTCTGATTTATTTGCTTCTCTGTGAAGCTTACATTATGACAGTGTACTGGCCTCCATCTGTGCTCAGCCTTTTAAGCAGATAGTGGAGACTGGCCTCCTACACAGACACCCACTGGACAGGCGGAGCACTAATGGTAATTAATGATTGCTTGCACATGCACACAAGACACAAACACTGGCATCAGCAGTCAATGTGAACATAGTGAGGAGACTGAAAAATGCTGTTTGAAAACAACACTGAAATAGGTCTCAACCGTCCGCCATAAACCTACCTGCTTGGTTCTGGTCCTGCCCTCAGAGGATAAATTGTGAATTGTGTACCTTGCCTGGCTCATGCCACAAAACAGGACTGCCACAATACCTAAAATATACAGAAACATAGCAATGGCTTTAAAAAAATCTACAAATGGTGAAAAAGTGCTAAACAGGCAGAAAACCCTCAGATAAATGTTATGTAGATGGCAATGAGTTAAACAATGTGCTGTATCTGATTAATTCAAAGTATGCAAAATCACTTACGCATGCACATATTATGTAAAGTATCAGCCTGTGAGAATGTGTATGTTTGTGTGCTGAGTAACATATGCTTATCATATTGCAAGTATGCTGTGAAACATTCTTCCAATGTAAGGAAATTATTTGTGGAAAGAGTCTTTGTGGATTAACATGCAAGAGTTTTGAAATGTTTAGTTCAAAAACATGATTTTCTAATTACACCTTGAAATTATGGTTACATCACAAGAAATATTAGCCCCGCAATGTATTTATGTATTGTCTTAAGGGTCTGAAAATCTCATTGGATGGTCCTGTGTGCAGCTCTGTTTTCATCTGAGTATTAAATAAGTGAGACCAGATCAAACCAACCCAACCCTGTATCCACTGAATTCCAGCTGTATAAGCTTAATCAAATGCGCTGCCCAACCCAACTCAAACATCCTAATGTTCCTTGCAAAAAAACATTTCTACTTCAGAAAGACATAAAGCACTGGGAATAATACACGCTAAAGAGTTACATCATCATAATACATCATGCCAGATGCGGAGGAGCAGAAATTAACAAAAGCCACATAATTGACAAGCAAAGTACAAAAGGGAAAGAAATGCAGCCAAAGAAAGACAAGTCCAAAAAGACAGGAAACAAGGGGAGTGATTAGGGTCAGAAAGGAGGCTGGCTGAAGCAGAAAGCTGAAATTTGAAACGCAAAGCATGAAAGGTGGGTTGCTGCCTCACAGGACATGCTTGCTTTGTTGCAGAAATTCAATTTCACATTTTTGCTCCCTCTATTTTGAGAAAGAATCACAGAGGATGGCAAAATGTGAAATTACTGTGACGGTTAGGAAATGTTAGAAGACAGTGCTGGCAGTAGTAAATACGGCAGTAGAGAAAAGATAGGAACTGTGATTCAGGCTGCTAGGTAAAGGCCAGTCCAATACTCTCTCTTCACCATTCGTCTTCAGACTAGGATGCTGACCTGTTCCTGCACTATGCTAGCTCCTGTAATCCCTTCTCACAATGTCCTTTCCAGCACTGCCAGCATTGCAGACTTCATTTTGGTTCCATTTGGTTTAGGACAATATCTTCATTATTTTACATAACACTGACAGAGGTAACACATTGCCCGCCATCCACATAAAGACACCTCCACACAGGGCACTTGGCAACTGCATGAGATGCATCCATTAATGAACAGTTGTGAGGGGCATAAGATTAATGATAGCAGGGTTCCCTGAAACGCTGAGGGTCATTAGGCACACTCTTACTTAACTCCAGCGATTAACAAAGACAGAAAGAGCTTTGATTACCAAAAGACACCAGGGAGAAGTCCCATCGCTCACTGGGTTCCTCTGTATGAGGTGCCGCTTCACTTCAAATGGACAATTAAAGGCCTTTGAAAATAGTAGTCCCCCACAGATTAGATTTGTAGGATGCAATAATGCACCAAGAATACTGGAGATTACAAAAGCACTGACTTTTAAATTACTGTGACAAAACATCAAAACTGTTGTATACCCCTGCAGGTTTAAAGTCAAATGAAGTATTTTACAATTATCTCTGGTAATACAGCACAGAAAAGCACTGTATTACTGCTAAAAATACCCAAGGCACTGCATCCAGATAATACCGAGAATCACTGCCTTAGGTTCTGCTGCTGTGTGCCTCCCACATTGGGCAGCATTCTACAGTAAGTGGTACTACTTTATAGACAGGGCATCTGGGTCCAATAGACAAAGGTCAAGCTATTTCATTAAAACCATCTTCTCCTCCTCCACATGCCACGGGGAATGCTGCCAAGTAAGACGAAGCACTACAACATCAGCTGAATGAGTGGAATCCCTCTGACACAATCAGGGCAGAGGGAACAACAACACCAATTTGTGCCTATGTACACTACAATCATATTCCAGTCCTAAATTACAACTAGCTGACAAAGAAATAGATTAAGATTATTCCAGGCAGCTGTGCAGTGTTGTTGTTGTTTTTCCAAAACAACCCAAACTACTTGTTATTTCAGATGCATTAAAACACGTAAGAGAAAAAAAGCAAACAATATAATACATATTTATTAGAAATTAAACTTGCCCTTGGTGATGGATAAAGAAATCGATAGTAAGAATGGTGAATTATATCATGCTTTATCTGCCTGCTTCTACATGTGACTTGCACTTTTGATTTTCCAGGAGAGCTGGGCAAGCATTTTGGGCAAGGATGCTGTTACACAGTCCTTTGCTGCTTTCTGCTGTGCCACTTCTGAAACTAATAGTATGAACATGCCAAGACAGAAGAAGGCGGACACGGTTTCAAAATGAGTTATGGGACTTGAGCCCCAAATGGAATTGGTACCTGCAGTTCCCTGTAGAGAGGAGATGGCTCAATACTTTGTCATATGCACTTATGCTTATGCTATAATACCAAGGACTATTTAACGGTAAGGTATGTGTGTATATGTAAGGAAAAGGTGTGTTTCTAATATATAGGAAGAGTGAGTTTATGAGCATGGAATTGTGCAGATGGTCATGTCTGGACGATGGAAAATGTGCACACATCATTTCCAAGTTTGTGGAGTGTGAGTCACCATGAAGCAACAGAGCTTTCCAATCAAACAGCAGCTTGTGTCACTGAAATAGTGAGCAAGTCAGAGCAAGCAGTTGAGAAGAGCTGCCTGATGTGGGAAAAACTCAAACTTTACTAACAAGATTTGTATTTTGTCTGACTTTCCTGCCACACAGAACAAAAACATGCCCACACATAGACAAATGACATATTCATAAGTAACACAGACCTGAAAGTCCACTGGCTTCAGCTGAGAGGAAGCTGCTCCAAGACAGCAGGAAGAAGACTGATGTTTCCAGCAACGGGGTCTTATGCAGTTGAGTGAATTTGGTGAGGTGAAAGGGAGAGTTAAAGGACTACAAGAAAATAATCATAAAACACTTAACACTTTGCTACAGTGCAACAAGAAGAAATACACATTAGTACTGTATCTGCAAACAATTGCAAAAGGTGCTTGCTAAGCCAGGGGTTCTGCCATGTACAGTAACCCACTAGGTGTTAATGAGATCCTGCCTGCAACTTCTCCTGTTAATGAGATCCTGTCTGCAAAAAGTCCACTCCCCACTCCTGCTCTTCCACTGTCCAAAGTCCCCACTGGCAAAGCTTCCTTGTATACCATTGTTTTTTACACTTTCCTCAAGACAAATCAGAGGTGGGAAGTTTCTTCATTTGTAACAGTCACACATAAAGTGAAGATAACTTTAGTAGTTTTAGGGGTTTTTTTAATATTACAATTTTAGAACTACTAATTGCTCACATTTTGCTGCTCTGCATTCCCAGTCCCCTTAAATAACCTGGTGCCTCACAATAATGAAAATACCTTCCTAAGCTTGATTGTTTCTTTCTGTAATTAACAGCACATAGTGAGTAATTAAAAGATGACAGCTGACAGCTTTATGTCAAACTTAATCTCTTTAAACACTGTTTAAACACTTTAAACACTGTTTGAAGAGAGCAGACTGTTGCTAAGGTTAGCATCAGCAAAATCTAATAAATGTTCACTTTGTGCTTTGCTTGCACCCAGAGCTTAGTCATTGTAAATAAGAGCTGAGCTGTACCCCAAACATCTCATGACACATCCTCATTTTTCATCCCAAAGTCTAATTACTAGAAGATCAGAGAGAAATGCTGAACAACAGTGCAAGTCGAAATTTCATTAGATGCTATTGGCCTGACTGACGACCTCTCTGCAACCATTAATGTCACAGGAGCACTTAAGACTTAGCTGCATTGCTTTTGCTGATAACGGTGGTACAGTAGGAGTTTGTTATAGAAGCAATTATCAAGTTGAGGAAGTGGATAGATTGCAGCGGATGCTGAGGTGATAATTGAGCTTGGGGTGCAGAGGCAGACGAGGGAGGTTATGAAAGGATATGAGGGCCGTTATGACTGTGAATATGAAACCCAAGAGGAAGGAGCCGGCAAGCACTCCGAGAAAATAACCAACAGAGTGGAGAAAGGCGGTGGTGTTGAAGGTGTGTCCTGCACCCGTCTGGTGGTAGGTGATGGAACTAGAAGAAAAATCACAAAATGTTCTGTTACAGAACAAAAGGAAGCCAGGAGCATAATTAAAACAGAAGTAAAAATGAGTGTTACAGAAAAAAAGTGCAGTCACAAGAAATATGGCCTTCTCACTTCTTAGTCTAAACCAGTCTGAGGCAGTGAACGTAAATTCATATGCTTATTATGCTGAGCTAAGTCTTTAAGTGGAGTTTATTGGAGTAATTCCTACAAATACATGGCATTTCATAGCAGATAAATAATTCCCTGAAAAACAGTCCATTCAGAATAATTTGCCTCAGAGAATGTCCTCCAGTAGTTAGTGGGAAATAGAGCAAATACTACTGCTCCTCACAAACAAAACAGTATTGTGTTATTCACACACACATAAATATTTACTTCGTGGGTGGAAGAGAGACTTCCATGTGGAACTCAGTGAGTGCAAGAGAGGGCTCAGACAGAGAGAGGAGAAAGGGAGGAAGAAATTGGGAGAGAGAAAGAGAGAAAGGGAGAGGGCCAAAGGTGAAGCAAGCAGAGACAGGCACCCAGCATTTCTTACACCACCACAGACTCTTCCACATGCTCCCTTTGGAATTTATAATAAAAAAAAAATTATTATAAAAATGACTGTCAAACCTTTGGCTCAGTAAAAGCAATGTGAAAATGGTGTTTGCTTCATTTGAATTGGCAAAGCTTTTGATAGCCAGGGTAAGACTCATAGGAAGATGCTTTATGTGGCCAGGTAGCATGAAATTTAGTTGCTGAAGACACTTTCAATGTCAAAAAATGTCTCTCTAACTACTGACAAATAACCCATAATGTATCTCCACTATTCATGCTGTCAGGCTGAAATGAGCTAACACACACCACAATATGCCTTAATCTCCAAACCAAAATGGGAAGGAATCAATCAAACTGTCGCTAATGAGCTCAGCAAGCCGAAAAGGGAAAATCTGTTAGTCTCTCCATGAAAATAAAGAATCAGCACATTAAATTTGGCCACTAGTCACTTGGTCAGTATGACCTTCTGGAGACTGTATCTACACACTTTTAGGGCTGCTAACTCCCTCTTAAGATGTCAACACAAGCTGTGGTTGAATGGTGACTAGGTCACGGCTGCTGGAGCAGGAAGTTTAGTGCCTGTGAAAGGGCACATCAGCGTAAGGTTGAGCTGCTCTGGGAGCTTGTTAAAATTCCAGTGCCAGGACCCCACGTGGCTCACTAATAAGGACCGGCTTTGTGTGTGGGGCCAGGGCGACCAGCAGGCTAGAGAGCCAGTCAAGTGACAGGAGATGGCATGAAGGCCGGTCACGCCACTCTAAGAACAAACACAGCACTATCTGACTTTTTGTCCGGGAAGACATGCAGGATCACTCTTCTGCGCTTCAGTGTACACAGAGATACCAGCCATAGTGTGAACACAACAATCTGCACACCCAACCACTTTTCTCTCCATCTGTCCGACTGTCTGCACTCATTTGTGCATCTGAGACATGTCTGTGTGTGCAGGTACTCTACATGTGTCTGTCTTTGTGAATATAATATTCAAATAATACCTCCCTCATCTCCTTCCACCCTCATTAGTTCATCTGTCTCCCTGACCAGGGCTTTGGACCTGTGTGAGTTCTCTTCCCCTCTCTATCTCTCTGTTCCTCATCTTGGCATCTGTTGACTGGCTTTGTTCACTAGCATTGCATAAATAGAGCAAACAATCACTGCAATGTGTGTGTGAGAAAGACAAACATGCATATTTGAGTGCAAGGAGGAAAACACAAAGGGAAAAGAATGAAGCAACTGAAATGCTCAGACAAGACTCAGCAGCATTATGGCCACTTCACCAACCTTCCAAGGATTTTATGCTGTATTTTGACTGAATCTGACAGTAGCTGTGTTAGCTGGGAGTGTGTCTCTGCTTTGGCAGTGAGTCTCTCCACTGAGTACCTTAATGAGATGCTGACAGTGCCAGGGGCAACTCGCTTACACAGTCCACTGTATAGCATCTGAGGCACTCCTGCTGTTTTGACAATCATACCGTTTTTTTCCTTAAGGCCGGCAGCATCCATCCAGCCTCGCCTCCCACACACATCCACCCCCATAAAAGACTTATCAGCAACACAATTAAACCTAGAAATATATGCCATTCTGCGGGTAGAGACAAATCCTAAAGGGAGATACTCACTGTGTCAGCACAATGGCTACAGCATCATTCAGGACACTCTCACCAAACAGCAGGGAGTGCAGATCCAGGTCAACATGTAGCTCTGACAACAGGCCAAGCACGGAAACTTGAAAAAAACAACAACAAAAAAAACTATAGAGTTACTGCTACTGAAGAAACACAATAAGTTATTTTCTAAGCACACAGTACAAGTTGTGTGGAGTATTACCTCTGTAGCCAGAAACAGGAATAGCCAGTGGAATCAAAGTTTTAGTCTAACAATGAAAGCTGACAGCACATTGACAGTACTGGAGAGAGGATTTTGACAGCCTGAGTGAGCTTGCAACATGAGTAACTAAGCCAAATAAACAAGTTCAGCCTTAACTAAAGAAAACACACAAAACAGAACAGACACAAATGTTACGCTGGTCTTTGTCTTTATCAGTGATTATTACCCTTATAATAAATAAAACAGTGACTGGTGAAAACAATTAGTCACCATCAATATTCATCTACTGATATGAAAGATCAGTAAATGATTTAGGATGATTTTAAGGTAGACTGAAGTTCATACGTCTCTTATTTGATGCGATGACACATGAATAAATCACTGTAATCGTTTTAGCCATGTAAAAAAAACTATTAAAAAGCGAAATCTTAGTCTGAGTATGTGATTGTGTATTTCACAGGGCACATTTCCGTGTTTGAAAATCATAGTCTTATGGGTTGTGGCAACATGCTATTCAATGAGGGAAGCAGTAGTGAGGTCAGATGCAAATCATCCGTGTAAAGTTAATGACCAAAATAGTTTGACATGACTTGCATATATATAGATGATGTAGATAACCACTATTTCCGCATTTTTAGCACTGCAGGTGTTTCTGTTTCCTACCATGGTCCTATTTAGTATGAATATATGTAAATTATTAGCTTGGGGCATTGCTGCAGTTTTCAGGACGCTGATTTGAAATGGGGGAGATTAGCGCTAAGATGCTGCAGCCGATTAAAACACCTAAAAGGAGCCAATTACAGCCTAATGTGAGGGAACACAGCAGAGAGCCCCATGCTTTAAATAATGTAGGACTCACTCATTGCTCAGCAACACAAAGAATATCTCCCCACATATTCATATCTCACACAGGTGCTTCTTGCATAATGACTGCTGCTCACTGCTTCCTGCTGTTTACTGTTTACAGCATGTCTAACACACAGCACATGAATAGAGAGAAATTTAAAAAATGAAAACCTGTCAAATTTGTACTCCAGCATGCATCTATTATCTTTGGAAAGTTTTGAGAGTCGTGAGCTCTCAACTAATCAGTAGAGCTCATGAAGCCTTTTAGATGTGTGGCAAAATGTGTGTGTAGTTCAAATGCTCATTTTAATTAGTCATCAGCAGGTTTAGACCAGCAATCAGTAGAAGGCATATATTCTGCATAAACAAGATCTGCAACTCAACAGTGAATTCACCTACAGTTACCATCTTGTGGAAGATGCTGAGCATATGAATGAGCGCATGCATAACACTACATGCTCTGCACTGCTGGGTGGCAAAGAGTTCTCACTATGATTGACAGGAGCAATGCTGATGTTGACGAGACGGTGATGTGCCTGTCAGCTGCATACTTTTTGACACCTCAAGTTATTGGTTGTAGCATTGCTGGCTCTATGTTTACTGAAAAAGTCGATTTGATTACATTAGATTGCATAAGATAAATAGCAGATAGGAGATAGATAAAAAACAGCAGATGAAAACAAAACAAAACAAAATACTTATTTTAATCGCCAAAAGAGAAACTAGGCTGTGATATATAATATAACAAAAACAATGTCAGACATGGAGGAAGACCTAACAAATGCACACTCACAAACCCACACACATATTTACAAGGATGTAGGAAACTCAGAGTGGTGCTATTCTGAAGGCCAGACAATATCATATTCAAAACAATAACAGCTCCCAACAGAGTAACATTACACCTGTTGAGACCAAGACTCAAAAAAGTCTATAAATTAGTTTGGGAGAAATTTGTGATATGAATAATGAGTCAATATGAAAAGCATTATTTGGACTGTTGTGAACATCAGGCTAGTGAGGGCATGACAGCCAGAATAGGACCAGACTCACAATCACAGCAGTGGCAAGAGAGCAGCCTCTGGACTTGTTTTGACAGATCTGGCTCTTTGGTCTTTGACAGTTTTAAAGCTCTTCCTGGTTGGGGAAAATCCTTTATCTGGAGAGGGTGAGGTCGGCCCTGGAGTCAGGATCGTTCCATTTCCCTGCTCCCATAATGCCTGGCTGATGACAGTGTGTCGTGCACTACTCGCACTGCAAGAAATGGGGGGAAAAGCGCCCACCCCACACATACACAGGGATGGGTGCGTGTTGGCTGTGTTGTCATGGCAACCCTGTCCTACAGCTGTCAAGTGTTCATCAGTTTCCACAGCAACACCGTAAGGTGGAGAGAGTAGGCAATTATTTCAGATATAATACAGTTGAAAGGGTCGAATAGAAACCTTATTAGGTCAAATTACCGTTCTGCAGAGGCAAAGCTCGTGGTCATTCAGTCAGAGAGCATGGGATTTGCTCACTGATTTGGCCAAATTAGGTGGATATAATACTGAAAGTGATGCGTTAGGAAAGAGATAACGGTCAACAGGGAATTACTATAATTTCCTCTGCTCCATGGAAAAAGTGTTAGGCACATTATTTTATATTTATATATTTTAGGCACAGACAAGTGCACAAACAGGGGTCTAAAACTGCAGCAGGAAAAGCCTTCATCGTAGTTGGAATGCAAGTTGAAGCTGTAGTTTTCTATCTTATTTTTGTTTACGCTCTCAGAGTAGTTGTTTGGGATGTCAGAACTTTTTTTTTTCAAAATCTTCAATATTTCTAATTACCGTTAAATAAATTAAAGACAATCTACCTTTTTATTTAGTGGTGCACAGAAACAGAAGATAACAGAGAACTTCCTAGTGCACGCGCTTGTCTTCCTCCAGTTAGTGATGCCGTTGTATCACAAAAATCTATGACCCACAATTTGTGACACTAAAGCATTAATTATAGAAAAAAGACTGAGGAGTTAATCAAATGCTGAAAGTTGAGGTGTTTGAGCTCAACAGACAGACCTTCTGGCTGCAGTATCAAATCTCTATGTAAATATTTTGTACATGTTGTGTTGTGTGTATGTTGTAGAACTCAGTGTTCAAGTACTAAATTAGACTTACTATCACTGTTGAAGTTTCACAACATCACATCACATTTCTCAACATACCTATGCTTAAGCCTATCTATCTTGCTTATTGTGGTATGTAAGGTTAGAAAATAGTAATTGCGGCCTGTCTGTGTTTTCTTCTGTGCCTCTTCTCTTACCACTACTCTTCTGTAGTAATTAATCACCAGACATGTGTTTAATGTTGCAATATTTTCACAAACTGTATTTTTAGTATTTATTTTAATTCTTGGTAGTTACCGCTGACATCTGGCCCAGGACCACAGATGTAAACAAGTTTTCCAACTCTGGCATAAATTTAAACTCTGACATACTAAAAGAAATATGTGTCCACAGTGTTCATGTCAAGATAATTACTGAAAAAGGGAATAAATAAATAAATACAAACTCAAAGATATAAGGAAAAACTACTGCACCAAAAAGTTAAGCAAGGGTCTCACCAACCTTTTTTAACCATCCCTGAGGCTACAGGATGCAGCACAGTAGGTCTTCTACTTTCTCTCCCTTGTTTATTCCGTGACCTGAACCATGTGTCTTATTCTGACTCTGACAAGAACAGAGCCTTGAATAAAATGAGCACTTTAAAAATCAATTCAAGATGAAAGGAACAAACAGAAAGATACTGCACTAGAAATTCAATTTACATATTTGAAACCCTGAGACAAGTATTCATTGGTTGTCACTACTGTCAACGAAGAGAGTAAAAATTGTACGTAAAAAGAGGGATGTTAACACAGAGACGCTACATACAACTTTGGATCTGCTATTGCTAAAGAAACTGTCAACAGTTTTCTTTACCTGAACAGTCAAAAGAGGCTGGAACTGGATCTTATGTCCAGATACTAAGAACTTTGGCATTATTTTCTCCAAACCACCAGATCAGCATCATGACTTTTAAATATGAATATAAAAGATTAAATTAGTATTTTCAGTCTAAATCTGCATCCAAATAAATAAATAAAAAATACTAGCAATGGGAGCGTACTGTTACTATCTGCTGCGCTCAGGCATCAACTCATTAAAGCTGCAATGAGATCTTGGAATATCAAATATCTCTGTTATATTCCACAGACCACTGCAAGCAAAGTGGCAAATAAATTGGCCTTGTATTTCACTCAGAGCCTGGCTGTCAGCTTGTGATGACTTTCACAGCGTTCTCAAGATCTCCATCATTTAAGTCAGTACGTGTCAAAGTTGCACATACAAAATGAGTCAGCAACACAGCAAGAGAGCTGTCACACAAGGGTTATGACACAGATAAAAAAAGGCTTATGCCTCAGCACTAAATTGTTCTGAGAATCACTGCGCCTGTGTGTGTGTGTGTGTGTGTGTGTGTGTGTGTGTGTAAGTAAATGCATGCCTATTGTCCATCTGCTTTGGCCTTGTGAATGCAAATACACAAGGGAGAGAAACGGGAAAATTCAACGACCCCCCCTGCAGAGAAATCGGAGTGCTGGTGCTATATTTGGACAGCACGAGATGGAGACAGCCTAAAGGTCTTAGTGTTTGGGCCATCAATGCATTGCACTGTGATTATAATCAAAGTGACGAGGGCACTGGGGTCAGCAGGGACAAGCACAGTGTGGCATAGAAAAAAAAATGTCACTCAGAACGACAACTGTACCATGAACTACAGTTCCTCTTTGACACACACACTGATCAACCACTCATTCGGAATAATTCATTACTGAATGGAGACACGGACATCGCTGACATTGTGGTGGCGACCTGTAACCTAAGTTATATCACTTGACTGTGCCTGAAGAACACGCATTTATTATGGATCCACTAAGGAAAACAAGAAATTCAAAGCAGTGCTGCTTTGCAAACACAAAGAAAGGGAAGGATATGTATATAGTATAAGACCAGAACAAGATATGCCACATACATTGACCTGTATACAGGACAAGACAAGGAGAGGGGCATGAAAGAACAGGTTGAGCCAGGTTTGACCTTTTTAAACATGTTATCTGAGATGTTAACTGCTGATATAATGTGATACCAAACATTACATTTGATGCATTACCAAACCAAAACCAGAAACTACAGAAATGCGAGTCAGTTGCTAGAAGAGTCTCAACCTACTATGTGTCTTTGCTATTTGACTTGGTATTTTTTTCAAGTCATTTGTATCACAAGGACCTACCTACAGATCCTTGATATGACTGTTATCAGTTTGTTGTTATATTCACTGCAAGCAGTGGCAAACAGCCACTTTTCAGTCTTTTCTGCTTGTGTAGAACAATAAAGTCTTTGAATGAGAGTAGAAATCTGAAGTTTTTATGTGTATAAAAAGGAGTTTTAAAAAGATCAATGCTGCCACTGTAGTAGAATTACTGTAGGAGTTCTTTATAAGAGCAATAAGATAAGAGCAACTACCTGGGTCTGTGGCTGACATAATGGCACCAAACAGGAGGCAGTCAGAGAGGACAAAGTCTCCATCTGCTGCTTGGCCCAACAGCACCATCAGTCTGGTGAAGCCATAGATGCAGGCCCTGGGATTGAGGACAAACAGACAGAATGACACACAGTGAAGTCACCAGGGAGTACCAGCCAGAGCAGGCCTATCATTCATTCCTCTAACCACAGCAGGGCTTCCCCCAGAGTAGTCTGGGTAATGGGGCCAGACACTACCAGCAGGTGAGTTGACCCATTTCCAGACAGTAGCTGCTTAGCACAGGTGGACACACAAGCTGTGACTGTGTTGGGTAGCATTACATTTAACCACTTTAATGTGTCTAAGTGTACAGAAATACATGGTCCTTCCGTCAATCCCACACCCACTCATATACATGACAAATTCTCTTGTTAAGACAGTTCACCTCAGCGCCTATTCATCATCATCCTGTCATCCCTTTATGACAGTATTATAATCATTCTGTCATAATAAAAGGGCACAAGAATTGTGAATTTGTGTGTCTATGTGTGTGCACAGAACCCCCTAAAAAACTAAAAACCATGATAAGAGTTTGTGAAGGAAGTTTTGACAAAAATAACACAAAAAATTATATTTTATCAGCTCAGGGGCCTGGCAGTAAAATAAATGTAATATCTAACTGTCCAACAACACACTACTATGTTGTCTCTCTTATAAAAAATATTGTTAACTATGAAAAAAACTACTAAACTGACTATTCAGCATTTAACTCTGCTGGCCAGCTTATGATGGGTAACTGACGTGTGTTAAGTACTAATCCTGTTACTGTGAAACATCCCATAATAATCCATATCCTCTAGGGAACCTCTCTGTCCATTGGCACAACTCTGTTACCATGGTGACTGCACATGACCTGCCCCAAGAAACTAAGCTGTCTTTTTTATGTGTCTTAAAGGGACATTTAAAGTCATTGTAGTGATGTAAGATATGTGTGTGTGTGTGTGTGTGTGTGTCTCTGTGAGGGACAGAGAGAGTGAGGGCGCAAGGCAGGCAGATATAACCAAAATTAAGAGCAAAAGTGAATGTCCTTTATGAATAGAGTCAAGCTCCCTCACTTCCATGACTCTTTTTTCCCTCTAGGACATGGCAGACTCACTAACAAGCAACAGCATTGGTCAGGTCTGGTGCCTTGGATTCAAAGAATGCGCACATGACCCAACATGTCAAAAACCCTGCCCTGCTTCTCTGGGGAATTGGTCAGATTTGACAAAAGCTGTTCCTGAGGAAGAACTGAAGGAGGAAAGAAAGAAAGAAAAGCAGTGAGAAAAGACAACATCTTTAACACTGAGTATCAGCAAGTTAGAGGGACTCATTAGCTCTTGCTATGACATCTAAAGGGCATGAACTTTAATCATAAATGAATAAATAATAAATCCACTGACAAATTAACAGAAAGTATAGATAATGTCATTAATAAGCAGCAATCACAGTAACTCAGGAGGACATAGTCTCATAATATCAAATGTATCTTATTTTTCATTTTAAATTTAAATGAAACATAATTAATATATTACTCTGGGTGTGATAATAGCGCATTGAAAGCTTATCACAAAATCAAGGACTGTTCAGTTTATCCTGACCACATATGACCCAGGAAAACAACAAAACTGGAGTTATGAGGTTTTCACACAGCCACTGTGTGCAGCAACTTAGTGCCTCAGTAACAAACGGTTTGCCAAGATCTCAGAGTACTCCAAAGTCTGAGAGTGCCATCTAGCTTTGTAAAGCTGGAATAGCAAGGCTACACAAATAGCTGAGTCCCAATTCCACACTACATACGTACTAATGCAAGTTTCACAGTGGAAACCAAGCAAAAAAAATAAATCTAAATGATTTCTGTGTATGTCTTCATAGACATTCTGACTTCTTATCATAAGAAAATCATTTTTACTACTTGCACTTTATGATGGCTCCGTTTGTCAGTTTCAAGGTTGTGCTATTGTGCATGCTATCACTCGAACATGTGGATTAATCAGAGCAATAATTACTGTTATTAACTAAAGCTTCAGTGCTGTTGTACCAACGTACAATGCACTAAACAAACAGAGAAGCTACCACAGCTGCAAAAAAGACTATTTAATTGTAAATGTGTTGACACAGAAAAATCTTAGAAAGTTCTTAGTAAAAATTGTAAAGCTACATTGATTTAGGTACTGTTCTACAATGACAATTGGTATTTTGAATACATAGTGTATGTAGTTAGGAACTGGATTAGCATGTGAATTTACAAATGGCACAGTACAGAGGTAATTTTAAAGAAAAAAACATTAAAAGTCCATTTTACAGAAAATGAGAAACATATTAACTGACAAATACAAATGCTATAATTCATCATGATGAATACATGAGCACATGTGTACAGTATAGGACAGTAACAAAGAGGGATTGAGAAAATGAAGATAAGAGAGACACACTTTTCATATAATACCCTATGCATCTCTCTCTCTATATATATGCCTTTTCTAGTTGTTAAAATCATACATTTTAATCTTTCTTATTGTCCTGTCTCTCTCTGTGTTTGTTGTGTTCATTTGTGTAAAGAGGAATACTTACCCTATGGTCATACAGCTTATTATGGTACCCAGAAAAGCAAAGGTTAGAACAGATCCCAAATTCACAATGAATCGCCTCTAGAAGAGTAATTAAAACAATCTACAATTAGTTATATAGAACAAGCAACAGTATAGTCTATAACAATACACAATATATTCACTTAAATGCATATAACAAATAGCACCATACTCTATAAGGCAGTGTTATTTCTGAAGTAGAACCCATATAAAAAGAATAGTCCTTTGATTATGTATTTCTATCCCCTTCTTGGGTGCATGTCTGGACAGCAGTCTCACCTGATTAAGGGTGTAAGCTCCATGGAAGATGATGGGTGACAGGAACAGATTGAAAATGACCTCGGGATCAAAGGTCTCCTGTAACAGACAGAGCTGTTATGTCGGTGACTGACAAGCCTCCGCGGGGAACGAGAGGTCTCCGCTTACTGAATGTGACTGGCTGACAGATGTTACACATACATCGTTCACTTCAGCAGCTCTGCTTGGCAGACAGGCACCAATTCATTTTCCCTTTGATTTCCAATGTCACAATAATCTCCAGGTACCACAGCAACCTTATCTTTCCTCTGTTTCTTAAAAAAAAAACTACCACATAGGAAAACAGGAGAATGTGACACTCGCAGTGTGCCAGTGCTAAGTTGTTGTTTTTTTTATTGTTCCCACTCACTTAACATAGTAAACACTAGCTAAATAACATTTACTATTGTGCTGAAATTAGGATCCCATGTATCCAGATGCAAAAATCATCACTTAACAGCAAAACAAACAAACAAAACACAAATATTAACCATGTCAACAAGTGTTTAAATGCTATGTTATAGGCTGCAAATTCCTCTCAACAACAAACTTTGATCTATATTGTGTATTATATCACCTTATGCCTATAATAAAATTGCTGTGTACTGCATTACCATTCTGTCAGGTGCCCTGACTCAGACTTCCACAGCTGATTAAAGGAAAGCATAACACAAAGTGAGAGGTCTAACTGGTTGTGGCAGTCTACACCCTGGAGGCTCCCAGCATTCATTAGAATGGGAATAAGCAAGTACCATTGGTTTAGCCACACATGTTCAGATACCAGATTAACATTTTAAAAAATTCAACAACCCACAGTACATACATACTTACATCACACATAGTAACAAGACTGCAAGGATTTTTTGTACATAGCTTGCACATTCTCTGTTTCTCATCCCAGCCAACATGATGCAATGCACGGACTCTCAGAAAGGTAGACTTTCATGTCCTTCATCCTTGAATCCTTTTTATGTGTACATTCTGAGGATCAAACCGCAGTGATATATCATTCAGATCAGAATAATGTTTCTTTACATCCCACAGCGTCTGATAGCATTGGGGGGAAAAAAGGATTGCAATTCAAATTTCAATCCATAGGCAGGATGTGTTGACGCTTGGTAGTGCTGTGGTCACAGAGTTGTTTTTTTTAAAGACAAAGTTTGAAGCAGATTAAATTACATGGATGTTTGGATTATTTCTAGGACGCATTATATTTTGGTGCATTTATATGTGTATGTGTGGATATGTGGAATATTGCATTTCTTTTTAATTATCATTTCTGAGGCTGGAAACCCCCCATAGAGTTGGGAGAGCTACTGTGCTTTCTCAGTAATTTACACTTGAAATGGTTGCCAGAGCTACAAATTGCTCCTATCTTTCTGCTACTATCACCCGCCTCCATATAAATTACTTTTCTGCAGCTGCAATTACCCACACAGCACAATATATACTTTTTCATCTGTGCTGCCTGTGCATGACAAATGTAACACTGCATAATAGAGACTAATACAGACACTGTAATCAATAAATTATGCATATGCTGGTGGTTTTACTCGAAGGGCCACCTGCACAACAGAGTCAAGGATAGAGGTGTGTTGTATACACTAATTGCCTCTTCAGCTGAGGAACACTAAATTTAATCAGACCACAAACTTTAATGCCTTATTCCCCAGTGGCACATAATGGACTCAGTAATGCAATGAAATCCTTATCTCTCCCTGCTAGGTCCCCATATGTATCAGGCTTAATGGCGTGAAGGCTACACAGAGTGGTCTGACCGATGTAATGGCCTTTGTAGTAACCTCAGCTGTTTCGCAAATGAGACCCCGGCATTCAAAGGGACCAAAGAGTCCAAGCCATTAGAGAAGCATTACACTTGGCCCGGATGATTTGCAAGGTTCATGGTTCACTCACTCCCTTTCTCTCGGGTTGAAATATTGCTCTGGGATTAAGAAATACATTTAAAATATGCTCATTCGATATCCTCTCACGCTTGTTGGCCATCATATGGCTGAATCCCTGGCTCATTGCTTAGTTTCTTTGATATGACAAATCTCTCTGATACCATGGCTAAAATTTGAAAGCAAGCCAGAAAATAGTAATAATACTAATGACAACCAAAGGCCCATCTCAGCGCTTGGGTTCTTCTACTTAGCAGGGATATTAGAGTCACAGGCTAATTCCTTTCTAACAAAAGAACTGCTGTGAATACTGCCGTTCGCTGCACTCTGGTTTAAGGCCCAGTTGTAGTTATAGCATTATTTCTGTTGCATCTCACTGACAAAAATATAGCTTGTATATTATCTATGATACCTTGATAAACAAAAGCCTTGCATGTAAGATTTCAAATGACACATGCAGAATAAAAACACATAAAACTTCCTCCAAAATAAAAGTAGTAGTAGTTTCTTGCAGCTGCTCCCTTTCAGGGTCACTACAGCAGATCACACTGCATATTTGATTTGGCAAGGATTTTTACGCCAGATGCCCTTCCTGACGCAACCCTCCCCCGGGCTTGGGATCGACAATAGCGAGGGACCAGGACCCAAACCACCAACCCTGGGGTTCTTAGACAGTTAGCAATTGCTGCCTGCCCTACCTACTGTGCCACCCATGAAAAGTAACGAAAGTCCTTCATTGCTATGATGCTTATAAATATACAAATATATTAAAAACATGAAGTATTATGAGTACAGATTTCTCACTACACTGTATATGAGCATTAGTATAAAATATTATCAGGCTAACATAAAGAAAAAAGAATTTTGAGTTTTGTTCTCTGCTCAGAACAATGTTAAAGTGTTAAAAAATAATAATATACTGATAAACCAAACCTCGAATTGAGTCTACACTCTCCACAAAACGACCACCTACTGGGCAATGAAAAACATATGAAAACATATACACAATTTTTTTGTTTTGGAATACTGTTTACAATATACCATGTAGACACCTTCCATTTTATAGTTCAAGGTTGATATTCACAGCTTTTACTGTGTCACAGGTTAAGAGGAAAAAAAAAGAAGCTGCAGTCTCTGTTGAGTTGAACTATGTCACATCTTTCCTGCAGTGCAAGAACCAATACCAAAGAGTATCTCCTTCATTCTGCATTTAAACACACAACTAGGAAAATGTCTTGGAAGGAACCCAAATTTCAAGAACAAATCAACTTATTGTACTCACATAGTTTTTGTTCACCATTGTTAGCAAGAATGTACTTTTAACCAAACGTCAGTCTAAACCCTTTTTGTTAATTGATCAGAGCGTTTATGTTGCTTTATCTACTCTAGTAGTCGACGTACGGTACATAGTCTGTTTATTTGTTTCTGCGTTTTGTTGCCTTCTAATTTCCCCTTGGCTTCACCTGAAGATGTAACCTCCCCTATCTATCTATTCTTTAATAAAACCTTAATATAAGTTAAATTGCTCTCTTGTCCTGTTTTTCTGTGTACCACCACTCCCTTGCTTCCCTAGTAATAAACAGACCATGTGAATAATTTAGAGGAAAGCCAATAACTAAGAACCATTAGAGGAGACTAAAGACAAAATATAGATGTGATCAAAGGGAAGGCAATGAAGAAAAAATATTTCAAATGAAATAAGATTACATCAGAGGAAAAGAAATCATTCTGTATGGCATAGTTTGTTTTCACATCCTTCTCCAGTATTAATGAAGCTATTTGGAGTTTAGAACAGCTTGTTTCCATTTTCATTACAGTGCCTTTGTTGTGTCACAACCTGCAGCACTTATCCAAATGAAAGATTCACTTTTGTTAAGTGCATTTGAAGCAAAGGTCATATTTACCATATGAGGAGCTGAGACCAGAGGGCATCCTTGGTTTACTTTTCCAACACGCCTGTAACAGTGCACATGTGGTGTGGCATTGACAGTCAGGGTGTGAGGGGTGATGTTCAGACCCACGCATCTGCACACATGATCCATAATAGGCTCTTCCTGATTCAGTGACAAATATTTAACAGCTAATCCCAGGAGCATGCCTGCATGTCAAAAAAGAAATAAAGACAGAAATACTGACGTTGTGAAAACTATGGCAATCCCCTAATGCTGTACGTGCATGAATATACTGCGTCTGATGTCATGTAGCCTACGTTAAAGGGTTGAGTTAAATGTCATTTTCATCACTATAAAGTCAAACAACCTCTCGCATCTTTAAAAGTCAATTATATACGTCTCATGCAAATTTATTTAGGTCAATTTAGATTGATGTGATGGGGATTATTTACCACATGATATCCAAATACAAGTGGAGGTTAAAGCCAAATTAGATAATATGTCACAAAGTCTACAACCCTACAAAGACCAAAACTTATGTGACCAAAATGGATTTTATTTCATTAACATTAACGCATTTCTGTACTTAAAGCTCAGGAAGTGTCGTTGACTAACGGCTTCCGTACTCTATAACTTATTCTAAATAGCTACTTACCATAAAACATTGCACCTCCAGTTTCATGTATAAGTTTATATTTGAACTGTTTCAACTTCCACACACTGAGGATGGTTACAAGCGCCAAGCCAACAGCAGCAAGAAGTACTAACAACGCTACATTGTCTTGTCTTCCCTTCAATGTGCCCGACATCTTCAAAGATTAGGTCAAACTCTTCGGAAACAACTTTTCTCTCAGTGCTGCAGCAGCAACATCCGCATCAGCAGCGCTCAAAAGTGGTGCTGCGCTGCGTTTATGTCTGGTCGGACATTTCTGTTATTTGAGGTGAATAACCCTTTTGGAGATTGATTTTTGGATAACTCTTAATGTATTTAAAATATGTTGGTGAATATACGTTTAGAAAATAAAATTAATGATGCATGTACAATGCAACAGCATTGAAAAATTACTTAGAATATCTGACAAGTTGTAATTACAATTGATAGCCTGTTATCGGTGTAAAAAAAAATAATCCTGAACTGTCTTTGCTATGCCCTGCGATGGCTTGGCGACCTGTCCAGGGTGTACCCCGCCTCTCACCCGATGACAGCTGGGATAGGCTCCAGCACCCCCCGTGACCCTTACGAGGACAAGTGGATGGATGGATGTCTTTGCTATGTTTCCAAAAAATAAATAATTACGGCACTTTCGAAGGCACTTGAATGCACCAACTATTGGGTGTAATCCTCTTACTGTCCAGCAGATGGCGGTTAATACAAACTAATGCACGCAGAGCTCCTAGGAGCCCAGAGTAAGAAGCTGGACACTGAACTGCCACTCTCTCTGTCCCTTAGCTCTAAGTGAATCAGCCATTGGCCTTTCATTGGCAGTTAAATAATGAATCATTTAGTTGCTTGGGTGTAATGATTTATTTTTGATCTTTCATTCACTTCGATTGCTACACAAACTAGGACCAATAATATGAAATGTAAAAACTTTTAAAATGCCTGGAAATGTGCCAATCACTGTTGTTCCTAAGGTTCAAACTCAAACACTAATCTCAACACTGTTTGATTAGACCCACTGGCTATATTAACCATGCAGGTGACGGTGCAGGAATATAGACAAATATACATTTCAGTTGATTATGTTGTCTGCTTCCATAACAATTCTTCAAGCTTACAGACATTTTGAAGATCATTTCTTTGCATAGCTTTCAGCTGACATACAGGCTAGCTTCTGCAGATTTAATTTAGTAGCCTAATTTTATTTATTGTTTTCTAATACTATTTTCTGCCTGGTTACATTTACATTCACTGACAAAGTTTAATGTTTAGATTACGTCTCTATTTTTCTTAAAATGCTGTTTTAACCTGATGGAAAGACTGAGAAAAAATAGAAATCTGGGCAAACCTTGCACCGGGGGGCGGCGTGCCCGAGAAGACAATATTAGAATTATTGCTTAGCAACCGCGGGCGTAAACAGACAGCGGCTGTCGTAAAACGGTAAGAGGCTGGTGCTGAAAAGAGTCGAAACAGAACCCATTGTGGTGTTGAAGAGGAGTGAGCTGCTGTCTCAGAGAAGAAGAAAGAGGCAATTTGGTTGCTACAGAGGGACTCATGATAAGCGGACAGATATGAATGTGAACGCACAACACCGGCGCAGGGTTTTTTTGTGAAGAGGACCGTGTCGTTCAGTCGGAAAGATTCGGTATATGAAGAGTTAAGACTAGACATCCCAACTGTTTATTTCTGCAGCTAGCAGGCTAGCTGGCTAGATACCTAGGAGCTAGACATGGGGAGCCCGTGTGAGTTTGCTTGATAGAGATCTTCGTCGAGGTTTGCAGACGCTGTTTGTTTGGTCTAGATACACTCGGCCGTGATTTAAAGTATCAGTCGCCCTCATCGTGAGTAGCCGCAACTTTGAAGAATGATATCAACTGATCGCTAAAACATTTCACTACTACAGACCCAGAGAGAGAGGAGAAAAAAAAGTCATACAGGTTTGTTTCACAGTTGTTTCTTCTCTTTGCAGTCCGTGCTTCCCTTTTACTAACGTGACCTGGCACATTGTTCATTTCAGTTGTCGTTTATAACGCAGCTTTTTGACTTTACTGGTTTAATAAAGCAACAACTCGAGCGGA
Source organism: Sandelia bainsii (assembly GCA_032362345.1). Classification (NCBI taxonomy): domain Eukaryota; kingdom Metazoa; phylum Chordata; class Actinopteri; order Anabantiformes; family Anabantidae; genus Sandelia; species Sandelia bainsii. Next base: position 21,376,755 of record JAUMHL010000013.1, read on the forward strand.
CAGTTCATTTTTTTCAGTGTGTACTAATGTAAGAGGAGACTATCTCAGAATTGATTGGATGATAAGATGAAACACAAGACGACAGTAGTTTGTTTTTAAGTAACAAACTCTCTTATCGGGTACCCACATCCGCTGAAGGGTAACAGGAAGTTTATTATTACCGCTATTAGAGCTTTTGATGTTTTCATCTGTGTTACCACAGAACTATCTTCTGCATCTCGAAAAAATAACCATGTATGTCAACTTCCCTACAATTCGTCGTCTTGTCTTTGCGGTAGTTGTGTCGTTCATTAGAGAACTTTTTAGGCTTATTATGGGAGGCACGTAAACACAACTCGGTGTGTCGACTGCACAATAACATAATGCACAAAAACTGCAGTGAAATGTCATCATTCACACTCTGCTGCACAGCTGGGCAGATAGCATGATGCGAAAATATAGTATCCTTTAACCTTCACACTATATAGTTATTTATTTTATATTCATTTTTCCATATTAACTTAAAGCAAGATCATTTGTGTTAGGAAGGATTTTATATGCTTAAGTCACTATTAACATTTTAATTTGTTAATTATTTTTGCATTCCTTCCTATGTCTTTGGCACTGTAGTCTTTAAATAAGCCTCAACAGGTTTCCACCTGGCCAACTTGATTTGGAGTGATTTGCTATGTATTTGCCTTCCTTGTTGGCATAAGTAAACACCAGGTTGAGCTATTTGGCCATCACACAGAGCGGCTCAGGCATCGAAAATGAAAGCCTAATTTACAATAACAGCAAAATTGACTTGACCATGAGATTATCGTGGCATAATAGCGATTGTATGCTTTTTTTGCAAACGTCTGCCCTTGATTTGTTTGTTAAAGGGGGGAAAAAATAGATTACCACAACAGTCCTGCTGGTTTGGTCGAGATAAAGCTCATAATAACTCCTAAGGAATTTCTCTTTACAGTGTAATGAATAGAAAGAGCGGGTTAGAATTAATTTTTCCGTAACAGGAGACTAATTGTGGAGCCTTTCTGCAAGGTTAGTCGACAAGGGAACAATGAAAATAGACCAATACACTTAAGATGTTCTGCTGGTGGTTGATTTGAATGTTTCTCAGTGCTCAGCAGGGAAATGTTTTGCAATTGTGGCGTAAAAGCTCCCATAGGAGCAGTATATTTGCTTTTGACCTCCAAACTCACTAAGTCATGTTTGGTTAAGTAACTTCTGCAACAGATGGAGCTACATTAGGAATGACCTTAAATGAAATAATAAATGTCTCTCAGGTAATCAATTACGTTCCCCCTCATTCCAAACATATTTCCCATTTGTTTAAACTGAAGCTTGTTATATCTTGTTTTAATCAGTTCAAATATAGCTTCACTTAGATGACACATTTGTTTTGCAGTTGCATTAATGTGAGATTTAAATGTATGACAACTTTCAAACAGCAGAAACGGAGTGTTGCTGACTTTTGGGGGGGGGGGACTGTGCAGCTGTTTGAATTAAAAACAGCGAACAAGTTATCGGTCGAAGGAAGAAGGAGTCTCCTACTTCAAGTTTGTCCTTCCAAACAGCTGCAGCAGTTTGGTGCAAAGCAGACACCATTGATATTCTCATTAAAACCTCTATCATTTGGTTTGTGCCAGAGATGAATGGACTAATGTTCATGTAGGGATGCTGCTAATTGCTGCTTATATTGTGAGGACTCAATTTTCCATTAGGCGTGTGAATGTTACTGTCATTTGTATCTATCTGTCACTGTCTTCATGTTTGCTGTACAGAGGAAATCTGGCTGTGGCTGATGGTTTTTGTGATCAAACATTATTGACTCCCTCAGTCGATAACCTTGGCAACAGTAGTTCCTCTCTCCAGCTAGAGCCGCACATTGCAATGGAGGGGAGGGGCTGAGTCAGAGGAGGCTTATTGCGAGCTTTGAGTAGGGCTTCGTGGTAATTCCGACGGTCTCCGGGGGTAGACACGTTCATGTGTGTTTGTCCATTCAGAGATGGAGAACTGCTCCTCTGTATTCAGGTGATCTTCTCCTTCCCTTCATTTCCATCACAAGAGCACTCAAGTTCCTCTCACCTCGTTGTCCATTAGCTTTACATTTGGTTTCATTGCGCTCTTATTTCTCCGTTTTTGCTTACTCCACCATTCTATTCACCACTCCACTATTTTCACCACTTCTTTTTTTTCACTGCCTTTTGCATTTCTTATGAATTTAATCAGATATGTTCATGTGTGACTTGACTTCATTATATCATAATGAAGTTTAGCCTCAGGTGCAGTGAAGGAAATGGGTTAGCCTGAAAGTAGCCTTTCCGTCGTACACTATTATCTGGAACCAGTGTTACACAATGGGCTGTGGAAAAGATTATTCAAGAAGCAAATTTCCTTTTCAAAGCCTTCTTTCTTATCTTGGCTATTCAGTGAAAATTTAAGTTTAATAAAAGTTGAAATATTAGGATATTACGATGTCATCTTCATCTGTTTCGACCTTTTGTCATTCTGTTTTAAGCCAACACGGGGCCTATTGCTTTATCTTGCGCCTTTTCTGTCCCAGTAATGAGCCATTTTGCGGCTCTTAACATCTGCCAAACTTGGAACATTTTGAATGCGAGACTCATCTCCCATGCATGAGGAGTCAGGCATCCTTTGATTTGCCATCTTTTCTTTGCCTCTCTTTCGAAGCGCTCACCACCGTACTTTTGTCGACTGAGTACACTGAAAAACTTTTACCCGAGTTTTGGCAGCGGCTGTGTGTGATGAGAGGTAATTTGGTACTTATTCTAAACAGGATTCTCCTCCCTGTTTCTCGCAGAGTTCACAAGGAGCAGAGGCACTGTGGGGGAGGAATGGAGTAGGGGGCCTAATTTAAAATTTTAGTGGTTACAATAAGATTGGTCCAAAAAAAAACACTGCTTAAAATTTCACTGCTTTTCTATTCCGGTGTGTAACATCTGTGTTTGAAAAAATGCATCTGGCTTTAATTTAGAGCTTAAAATGAACCTTGGCCTTGTCAAAAATCTGAGTAGGCAACCTTGCCATAAAGTGCTAAACAGTCTGCCTTCCTCTCTGCACATACTGTTAAATAACTCTCAGCCAATGGGAGGCATACAGCAATAGACAGCGAGACAGTTAAATAAATGGTTTTGCAGGTGTAAAATTCTCAAGAAGCAGTCTAGTCGGATAATTACCAGGGAAAAATATCACTATGCAATCCTTCCAATGAAGCTGAATGTCTGGGTCTCACTCGCACATTACTGTGTGGCACCAGCAGCAGTGTATAAAAACTCTAATCTAGTAGCATTTTGATTCTTATACTCAGCTGTCTCGTGCTGAGCAAAAGTATAAAATCAAGGTTAAGCCACTGGTGGCAGAGTCGTGCATTTCATATTTTAAGTAACACCTTATTTGTCTCATTAACAGAATCCAGGTAACGCGCCATAGGTAATTGAGCACTAATGCTTTCTCAGGAGAACAGGAAGAAGAAGCTGTGTCCTCTTCTTGTAGCCACTGGCTTGTGCTTCTCAGTACCCTGCAGTGCCCGGGGTGTTTTTCAGGTTGGTTCCAACTTCCCCTGCCTCTCTGTTGCATTCTCTCAAGGATGAACAAGTGAACATTTCATCTTGCCTGGCTGAGGTTGTATTTTGTTCCCCTTGAGCCCTTTGTTGATCCTAGTTCGATCTTGCCACCACATCTGTGTCAGATGCTAAATGGCATTTAAATTGAGATCTTATGGCAACGGGGAGCAACAAAGTGTTCAGTTTTCCCCTCAAGCAATCGGTCTCCCCTCGCTTCCCGTAGTACAAGGCACGCAGCACACATCCTTTTGTCTCCTATTGGAGTTGCTCTTTTTGTGTAGTGGATTACACAAAATGCGTAGCTAAATATCTGTGAAGATTCTCAGTCATCCAGGTCATGGTTATCTCAAAAAAACGGTAAACCTGCAACTCCTACCAGTCAGGCAGACTTGAAAAAGCCCTCTGGAATGGAGGGTGAAACGTAGTCAAGGAACT
>JAUMHL010000013.1:21380858-21437971 GCA_032362345.1 Sandelia bainsii
TCTGGAATGGAGGGTGAAACGTAGTCAAGGAACTAAAACAAGTCCAGTTGCCATTAAAAAACCGTTTTTTTGAGATTACACAAAGGTGCTTTCTCTACCTTCAGTCTCACAGTATATGTTCTTTTTCCAATTTCCAATAATATCTTGCAGAATATAAATCATTTTAAAATCTTATTTCAGATCAAGTGTATGAAGAATTATCCTTTTGGATTTTTTTGCTTCTGAGATTTGAAGGGATATATTCAATGTGTGAATGAATAATTAATGTGTAAAACCTAAACTTACTATCTCTACACTTCATTTAATGATAGATTATATACATAAATGCCATCCTATGTCTTGGAAATTGATGACATATTACTTTGCATATTAGGATTTACTGTTGCTGCTATACACTTTAGAGTTTAAGCTATGTAAAGTTTCTATTGAAAAACCCTGCCACTCGTGTTTTATCATGGTAAGAAGAAAATTATAGGCTCACTTTTGAGTTGAGTCACATCATTTGAGTTTCAGATTTGTGGTTAGAATAGAAAACTGCATGAATCATGTTTTTCATTTTCTTAAAAAATATGTAGTACAGCTATCTGTAGTTCCCTTTTTTGGATATAGTCTATTTTTATATTACTGATATTGGCCTGATCTGTTCGAGGTATTTTCAGACAGAGGTGTGAGGTAGGAACTATTGTATTCAGCTTCTTATCTGACACTCCACAGCTGCACATCTCTCATGACCACTGCTCTCTTGGCTGCTTCCAGCCCCCATGTCTTTCCAGATCTCAGCCTCTTCGATCTGAAAGCAAAATGTAAGAAACCCATTGACACGCAGACTAATCACAGTAGTGTCCCTGCTCGTTAGCCATGCCCTCTCAAGTCGGCTGTCCTAATAGGCATGTCCTAATGAGTTCTAATTGAGGATGGCTAATTTGCATGGCCTGAGTCATTGTCGTTCTTAAAGCGCCTTATAAGACTTACAAGACTCATTGCTAAAAAGCTGATTGGGGGGTAAAACATGGCTTCATCATAGGCAGACTGTGGGGGGCTTCTGAGGCTTCCTGAGAATATTATTCTCGTACAGTGAGATCACATTGTTGTCTCTTCTACCCAGCTTAGTTCTTACCTTTCCCTTCTCTGCCGACATTGATATGCTTAATAGAGGTATTCACTGTTACTCCCCCTAACCACAAACGTTATTTTAGTGACACTAGCCATTTTTAAAGAAACAGCTTCAAAGCTTGATTAAAATTAAGCAGGGAAACTCTGATCAAAGGTTAAACTAGTCACAGCGTGGCTCTCTTCTGAAAGCAAAGTAAGATTCCTCCATTTGAAGCAAGAAGGGGGGGAACAAATAAAGATTTCTGAGCTCAGTGTAACTGTTGAGGTATGTAGACAGTGTTATTTTACTGTGCATTGCAGGAAAAGTGACGGATACTTTTGTAGCTGCAGAGGAAAGTCCTCTGAGGAATCATCTAGAGAGTGCAGCACATTTTATTTATACTAGAAGAGGATGTTGTACATTTCCTCTTAATTTGGTAACTGACATTTTATTTTCCCATTTTTATTTATTTTTTTCTATAGTGGTGCGAGTGTACAAGAAATGATTTCCCAAAGAGAGCTCAAACCGACACAGGCAAATTTATTGCATTGGCTGTGGGCCATCTCATTTCTGCTCAAAAAGTAATGAAATCTCTCAAATGACCCAAGCAATACAAATTTGTGAGACAATTTCATATGCCACAGAAAGTGCTTCTTTGTTTTATTGCAGGTATTGTGTGCTAGGATTTAGGTGTTCAAGTTGTAAGCCCAGCAGAAGAAAAATTAAATAAACCTTTTTACTTGTTATCCTTGACCAAAATGGCATTTTTTTTGTGTTATGAAATGCAGCTTTTCTAATTTGCTGTGATGTAATGAATTCCTCTCTCTCTTCCTTTTTTTTCTTGATTTCAGGCCTGCTGGCTCAAGGTTGCACACAAACACCAAGAAAGGAAAACATGACTCACTGGCCTCTGCCAGAAAATGGCATGGGGCAGCTGTGCCAACCTTGCTTATGCCTGCCGGTTTAGAAGCTACCCTGGTATGCCATGACGGAGAGGCATTGAGGTTAGCTCCCTGACTATCATCTCAATACCTCTCCTTTTCCCAATCCCTAAAGACCCCCCCACCCCTACCCCATCCCCATCATGCTGCGCTTCCTGCCTCTCAAACTTGGTCGCCTGTACCGCTGTCTGAAGCTCCTGTTGGTGGTGGGATTGTTTGTCATCTTGCTGATGAACACCCACAACCTGTTCGCCTCTTTCCAGAAGAATGAGCTCACTGACAGACGCTTCATCAACCTCAACAAGTGTCCCGCCTGCTTTGGCACGAGCTGGTGTCGCAAGTTCATGAACGGCCAGGTTTCCTTTGAGACCTGGGGTCGTCTGCGTTTCCTAGATGTCTTCAATGTCAAGAATGTTTACTTTGCCCAGTATGGTGAGCCCAGGGAGGGCACCCGTCGCGTGGTGCTGAAACGGCTTGGCTCCAACCTGGAGTTGGCCGAAATAGACCAGAAAATCTGCAAGAGGGCCACAGGCAGGCCACGCTGTGACCTCATCCAGGCAATGTACAAGACTGAATTTGCGAGAATCAATGGCGATGTTCGTCTGCTCACTCCAGAGGTAGTAGAGGGCTGGTCCGACTTGGTGCACTGCCCCTCTCAGAGGCTGCTGGACCGTGTGGTCCGCAGGTATGCTGAGACCAAAGACTCAGGCAGCTTCCTGCTCAAGAACCTTAAGGACACAGAGAGAATGCAGCTGCTCATGACCTTGGCATTTAATCCAGAACCACTCGTCCTACAGGTACGGCTTCTTTAACTTTCCTAATCTTGTGTGTTTTACAGGACATGAGTTCTTTAGAACAATATCATAATGTTTGAGGCTTTACTTTTCTCATTTTTTTAAGAGTGGTGTTTGTCTAATACAGCCCTGAAAAAAATCTTTGTCTCGATAAAGAGGTGTCTGTCTGCTGCTCTGTGGCACCAGGTGTTTTTAGAGTAATTGATAAGGCACAGTAACTGGATTAACTTTGCTACACAAGTGTAAGTACATCAGTACAAAGCAAGACAGGGTGTTGGCCCACAAAGCCCCCAGGAAATTACAGGGTGGGGAATCCTCATTTTCCTTCCTCTTTCACAGATCTCAGACAAGCCATTACACCCTCTCTAAACTCGAGGCTGCATTGAGACTAACGGGCGTGTAGTCTCTGCTTATCATAGAGGGTTTAAGACCTGTGGCCGCCCAGAAGACGAGAGAGTTTGGCTGGCAGCATTATTGCATATTTAACACAATATGTAGGGCGGTTTTGAATTATTTAAAGATGCATCTGTTAATCTTCCAAGTTGTTTTTAATTTTAAAATACGTCTGTGTCCACTGGCTTGATGTCATTTGTGAGAGAGAAACATGAAGGGACCTCTTTAAAGGGCTGTTGATCACTATCGGGAAAAACATTCTCGATATTTCACTAATCTCCCAAAATAGCTTTTAAGTTTAACTTACTTCTATCAATTCTCCAGCACTACAGCATAAAATAAGATTTAGTTAAAGGTCAACTTCACCAATTTTCAACTGTCAGCTTCTTTTAAGTTAAAACTTGAAGAAGCTGACAAAACTCTTGCCCATTTTGTATCTTTTATCACGAGCCTGTCTCGCCTTGACACCAGATTAGGAGTAAAATCACGACCCAGCTCTTTTCCGTTATCCGGTTTGCCAAAGCATCCATAGTCTATATCACATAAGCACTACCTACTTCATTTTCCCTCACTGTTTTTACAAGCAGCCAATCAATTTCAATTTCAATCTGGCATTGACTGTGTCTCGTGAGGGGACAACAACAATGGTCATGACCCACATAGACATTCAATAACTTACGCTAACCTCCAGCCCCCCACCCTCACACACATAGCCCCTCGAGGCATTTCAGAGGACAATAGGTGAGATCAGCTTTTTAGTCCAGTCAATCTATAAATTCTGATTAGCCTTGTTTGGCTACTATCCCTCCCCTTTCTTCCTTTCTTCTTTTTTTAATTTTCTCTTATTACACCTTATATCTGGGTCATCCTTCCCTACTTTTTTCCTTTCCTGTTTGTGTACACTCCACAAACTCTTCATTCCATCAGTGTTTTTAATGCCATTATGCCCCAGTTCAGAGGCCCAGTGAATCACCCCCCATGCTTATCTTGCACAAATAACACACCAACACATCATGCACAGATTGTCCGCAGCACTCTTCACTCCCTGCTCCATGTAGCTTTTGCATGTTTACAGGGACTCATGAATCATTAATCTCATCCTGAACTTGTGACCTGTGGGCATAAGAAATAACTGTAGGTCTGTGTATGCACCATTGTAGAAATAACAAATGGTGGCCATGGGTTGTGTGGATGCATAATATACAAAGAGAAGCACCAGACATCTCAGAGAATCGCATATCCTCAGTGCTTTGACTGTTGGTCAGCATCACTGAACTCAAAAGATGAGGGGAAAATTTGCTGATAGACTGAGAGACCCTATACACAAAGTTGGGCAGCAGTAGACCATAAAGAATTAATGGCATCTATAGAGACTGAACAGGAGACGTGCTGTACTACAGCACCTTGGTCTCCGTTTTTGCCAGAGGTTAGTGCTACTGCGCGGGGACCGGTTTTAACAAAAGCTATTTTGATTTTTCTGATCAGTTGTTCAATGAAACTTGATACTTGGACTATTTATCACTCTGCCTTATTATCCGAATAATGCTTTATTTTGCCTCCTTTGCTGCAGAGGCTAGTGCTAGTGTAAATGATTTCCTACTGTCATTGGTCACCAGTGTTGTGGGTTTGTTTCTTCTTTTTTTTTTGTTCCATATTTCTCTCATTTGGCTTTATACAGTTGAATAATGCGAATAACATTTCTGCTGTCGGCTCAGTGAGCTGCACTTTCTCTTAGAATGTCTTCTGTTTCCAGTCTTTTGAAGCCACAGGCAGTAAATCGGCCCTGTTTCACTATGAGAAACCAGACCTCCTTTGTCAGTAGGAAACAATCTGCTGTGTTGTTTCGAGTCTGGCCAACAATGCGTTTTCTGTGTGTGCTCTGCGGTACACAAGCGCACACGCATACGTACGCACACACACCACCCCCACTCCTCTGTCACGTGGAGGACAATTTGGCTTTGGAGAATAAATATTTTTGGAAGACAAAATGATGACAGGCAAACAAGAAAATCCTTGTGCAATGAGAGGCACCTTATGCAACTTCATCTGTTTTCCCTTGTTCCCTCTTAACCGATGCTGCTGTTCTTAGGTTTCATAGATAAGTTTGGTCTGAAAAGGGTTCTCTGTTACTGTAATGCATCTATTTTTGTCAAGGGGTTGTCTCTTTACCAGCTGGAGAAATTACATGATGCTGTTTAATTTTACCTCTTATTGGACAATAACTTGCTTTGCATGGAAAGTGAGTAATTTATTCTTCTCATTTCCTTGGCTAGAATCTTATTTGCCATCCTTGGCTCATCTCCTCTGGCTAGATGACTCACTGATTCATCAGGTGATGGTTGTGTTTGATGGAGTACATCTGGCCCAACCTTAAATTAGTTCGATTTAGCCTAGTCCTCCCTTCCAAATCATTAAGCTTCATGAGTTCGCCAGGAGCATGTGACTGCACTTGCACCCTTTTTGGTCCTCAGCCCTGTCTTGCTCAGTGAAGCCGAGAATAGGATGTGACAGGCCTGTGGGGTTAACTCAGTCTCTCATCTCCTCCAGACTCAAATCTGTGCTCTCCCAGACACCCCTCTCCCTCTTTCTATTACAGTCTCTCCCTACCTTACACAGATCCTAATTCAGCACCCCAGCCTCACCTGACACAGAGGCATGAGCCTCTCACACAACACCGTCTGTTTTTCCCAGAACACAGACATCTGACACTGATGCTAAATAAGAAAAGAGGCAAAAGAGAGAGATTAGAAGGATGACCTTATCTCCTGTTCCTCCTAACATTTTTGACAGCAGTATTTTAACTGAAATGTGAAAGTAAATCTTTACAGCACTTTGAGCAAATGCACTAGCAGCTTGTTTGAATTTTTGAAAATGGGAGGATGCCTCTTTGGTATGCTGTGGATTTAATGAGGTTCTGCATAATCTATTATGGCCCCTTTTGAGAAGTAAAGCCAAAATAAACTGAATGAGTTCAGGGTCATAAGCCTTCATCAGCTATAAGTCCAGAGATCTTATATAATAAAAAATAACATTCATGAAATTAAACAATAATCCTAAACATTAATTTTTGTATTACTCTAAACTGAACAGGTAATTTGTAGTAATTTGATGGATTGTGTAATAGTTTGTCAGTGTTCACATAATATAAAAACTAGTTGGAAATAATGCAGTTGCAATTTATGATCGTTCGAATGGTGATAAAATTTCTACAATAAGCACAGATTTTGTGCCTTTATTTTGTTTGTACAGTGACAAATTCAATAATCTTGTGATCTGGCTTTCTGGGTCAAGCCTCTTTTAGAAAGGGGATCAAAGCTTGGTTTTTTTCTTTTCATGTAATCACAGACACTGCATGCTATCCAGTGACAGCCTCCTGTCTCTAAGGCCAGCTCCGTGGCTGTGGTCCACTGGTAAATAGTATTTGAGTTGCTAGTCTGTGATTAGTACCTTTGTTTTTGGGTCTGGGGTATTGTGACGCTCTTAGTACATAGGAGAGGAGGTTGTGTACAGCGCTTAACCCTGCTTCAAGTGCTCCCAAACCCCCTTTCATTATTCTTATAGCCCTTTGTGTACAAACTGAATCCTGTTAGGATGAGACAGGGAGTTATCTGGGCCTGACTCCTCTCTTTTGGCTGCCCTCACTGGATGGAGGCCCTGGTGGAAAGAGGAGAAGAAGGAGGTGGAGGGGGAGAGGAGCTGAGGGTTTGTGTGAGTGTGTGTTGTACAAGCCAGAGCCTTGTGGTGTTTTCCCTCATTTGAATGAGCCAGCCTGCTTGTGGTACCATAATCCTTTCTCTCTTTCTCCTTCTATCCAAACACACACGCACGCACGCACGCACGCACGCACGCACGCGCGCGCGCATGCATGACAGCTGTGTTTGGTTAGGTAAATGCCTGTGGCTGAACCCCCCCTCTCCTGTTTGGATCCCACCCACTGGCTCCTTTTTTAGATTTCTTCCCCTCAACCCCCAGCTTCCTACTGTTACAGCCTGCACCCCAACCTACATTATGCCCAGCTTCTGAAGATGTAGTTCTGCACCACAGGAGAGACTAACCCCATTCGCAATTCTCCCTGGGCTAGTTAAGGTGGCTAATATGGATCAGTAACGATGGCTCTTTACTGTGCCGCATCCCCCGGAGAGCCTACAGCTTAATGTTAGAGCAAGAATACGCTTTTTACCACATCAGCTTGGCCACAGTAATAAAATTGTCCACTGCATTAAAGCGTCAGGCACCTAGTTCCTGTCAGAGAAAATATGACAGGTCAGGGATATGTTGTAGCATCTTCTGGTCTTTGGTATTTGCACCTTTGCAGTTGTTAAAATGACTTTATTCAGTTAAACTGGCAATATGTATGTTAGGAGGACTGGTTGTGGGTCTTGCTAGGAATGTAATGAGATATTTAATTGTTCCTTATAGGGAAAAATCTCTCTGTTTGCCCTGTTCTGCAAAGATGTTAAAGTCCAGGGTCAGGGTCAGTGACAGCAGTCTCCATACTCGTTACGCCACCCCGCTGCCCCTGAGATAATTGGCGCCCGCTCAGAAATACACAACCTTTGATGTAGGCCTCAAATCCACAGCCCAAAAGTCTGAGGCCACGTTTCACTTGGGTTCCTCCGCAGCCGTGTGGATGGCAGTACCACCTAGAATGAGTTGACACCATTGCCTATGACTTAATACATTCCACATCTTGCAACCGAGGTGTTTTATGGGGTGGATGTGTGCACAGTGGCTCGGGTTCAGGTTGGCAAAAGGCTTCAGTGATCAGTTAGTGGTGGAGTGTGTACTAGCAACCCAGAGCTGTACTGTCCTGTGCTCATTCCTCATCCTGCTCTCATTCTCTCTCTCCCGAGCAAAGGCCTGCAGAATTCAAAGACCCAGCTAACCCATTTCTCATTGCTCAGCAGAGCTCACTGAATCATGTGTGCACTCTTTCTAGTGGTGTAACAGACCACAGTTGATCTGTGATTCGTTCGTATCACCCTCCACGGTTTGGAACACATATGAACCGAGCGAGTGTAACCTATCATAATGTGACATATGGTTTTACTGCTACTGTTTGAAGTAGACCTAATGATTCCCTACATTTTCAGCAAGTTGGTGGGGAGAGAATGGCCTCAATAAAGCAGGGAGATATGTAGCCAAAGATTCTATATGAGTTAAGAGGTGTCACTCTGTGAACAATCAGAGGACTGGGTGCCTCTTTAGTTTATTGCCAAAAACTCAAATCAGAGTGAGACGTTTTCTCTGGTAAAATCATCTGCAGACCTTGCATCAGTACTGCCAAAGTCAGTAGGCTATTGATTTGTAAATGCAATAAATAAATTTAACCCTCCGCTCCATTGTGTTTGTTTTTTTAAAATCCAAAAACTGATCCAATCTATGACTTAAAGTCTTTTGTGATGTCTTTCCCTCACAAGCCAAGTATACATGGTCTTAGTCAGAGTCTGACCTTTTGGTTTTGATTTCTCATGTAAGCTGACCTCTTACTTTCTTATTGTCTCTGGCTCCTACACACATGCGTTTGTTTTCCATAGCCCCTTCCCTTAACAGTAACCATCGCAACCACAAATTGCCCTTTGAATGACATTGAACTGTAATTTGTTCACACATCTATAGAGGCACATGTGCCCAGCAGTCCTTTCTAGCTTCCTCAAAACAGTGATTTTCTCTTTCCCAAGACTGCTGCCAGCTCTACACACTGTGACTTTGCACTGTTTGAACAGCATGTCTGGTAAAGAAAGAGGCAGGGCCCATTCTAAATTCAGATACATACACTTTACAGTTTCTGTCTCTCACTACTCTGTACTTCGTTTACAGACACTAACATACTCTCAGCGTGGTACTCTGACTAGGCATTTCTTGGCTTCCATGTCTGGAACAGACAGCATCACTGTCCTGTATTGCAGGTTTGGGGGGTGGAACAAAGAGAGAAGGGGGAAAGCAGGGTTAGAAGGAAAAAAACAGCAGCAGCAGCAGGAGGAGATGAGAGAAAAAGAGAAGAAAGGGGCAGCACCAAGTGCACCAGGATGAGGAGTTACCGGCGGCTCCCCTGTGGGGTCTGAGCTCTTGCTGTGGACTAACTGACTGGATTTTAAACTTAAATGGCCAGCAAAATGCCAGACGGGGCTCGACACACATCCCCCAGACACACAAGGTCAACAAGAGAGCGTCAGAGAAGTCCAGCTTGGCAGAGCAGATGTGACTCCTTAACGATAAGCCCATTTGATATACACCGAATAATGTTCATTTTCCAACATCAGGGTTGAAAGGGTTTTTTTGTGTGCTTGTTTTTATCGTTGTGTCCGACTACATGCGCCTGTCTGCCACACTTCTTCAACTTCACTGTTTGATCCCCAGAATCTCTCTCCAAGTCCTGTCTTGACTTGTTTGCTATGAAGCGGCTGGATTTTGTTGAGGACAGAAAATGTTGAGAATTTACACCACGCCCCATTCAACGCTTTAACAAGCTGCACACATGAAACACTTCTGTGGCAAACTACTAATTTCCTTTTAGCTTTAAGGCAGCTAAAATGAAGGCACCAGGTTTCTTTAAATCATGCATTTATAAACACAGCTCTGTGTCCACTGTATTTGCATGTGTGTGTCTGTGTATGTATATGCCTGTTTGATGGACCAGCTTTCTTTGCAGGCCGGCCAAGGCAATATCTTGGGAGCTGCTCATGTTTACTTGGCCCCTGAAAAGAGGTTGTTATCAGCCCTGGTCACGTTGCATGTTCTCATTCACATGCACTGGGATACAGTGTCACATAGACACACACACACACACACACGCACACACTCACTTACTCACAAAGAGGCTCTTTCGAACTCTTACACACACACACACACACACGCGCCCTCCCCTGAGTGGCCCAGTAGAAGGGCATGCCTTTGTCAGCAGATGTCAGGACGCAGGTGTGTGTTCCTGTGCCTCTTACGCCATTCGTTTCATCCTCCTCTCCAGAGGCTGCCCATTTGTCTGTGGCCGTGTTTCATTTCAGCCCACTCCAATCTCCCCCCAAGAGGACACCAGCGTGTCTGTTGTATTACAGGGAGAGGAGTGGAAAGCACAAACACCCCCAGTCAGAGCTACTGTAGTGCACCAACACAACCTTTAAGATTAGATTTGTCAAACTTGCGCCTAGAAGTCACTGTGAGGTCGTTTTTAATGAGATTGGTTTGTTTTCCGCCCTTGCTTTTATCGTCTCTCAAGCAAGGCTAATTATTTCAGTAACACTGCAAGATTTTTTTTCTTACAAAAAAGTTGTATTGAAAATGATATTAACGTTTAGCACAAGGTTCTTTGAGTTAAAACCTTTGCTACGCAGGATATAAAAGGTTTTTATCCAACAGGAAAAAGAAGCTGTGAGACCTTTTAAGCAGTAAAAGTCGCTGGGATGTGTCATTGGCAATTTTGCACCCTCAGTATCTTTCAGTAACATAACATCGTTGGGAAATCACTGGCAAAATTCACTGCCTATACAGTCTCACACATGCACACATACAGTACCTCCGAAGTCTGCTCAGAGATACTGCATTGGCTGTAATAATAGGCTGGGCTTTCCAATTTATTTCACCCCTCCACCCCTTCCTCAACACCTCATTGCAGACATTAATGACTTCTGCAGTAAAAGAACCGTTTAAAGATCACTAAGGGAAAATGATTGGTGGGACACGTGAAGTATTTATCAACCTCTGCAATAGGTGAGTTTGATTCCTAAGCTCAGGGGCCCACTTTCATGTACCTGCGTACACTGTATTGTAGTTCTCACCTTTAGACTTATTGCATATAAAACTTAAATATAGGAAACTAAAAATAGCACCAAGGTACGAGTTGTCAAGACAATGGTAATGGTCGATGAAGTGCAATGAGGCTGTCAGTGCACTGAATGAGCGGCATCTATGTTAAGAACCGCGGATGAGGGCTGGACAGACATGAAGGCATTCTTGTAACAGCCGTTGACAGTGTCTGAAAGTAGCCGTAAGGCATTCATCCTTCTCCTCCCTCCCATCAGCCATCCCCCCCATCTGCCGCCGCTCTACTTTTGCTCCCATTCAGGCTGCAACCTGACAACAAAGAGAGAGATGTGTTTAGCAGGCAGGTCTTTGCTGGTTTATTCCCCCTGTCCACTGGAGCGGAGAAGTGAAAGACACTCTGTTTGTCTCTTCTGTTTGCCGTCTCCATCGTATTCTCTCGCTTCTCCTCTCTTGCTTTCCCCAACACCACCCCTTTCCCCAGAAGCATACATCCGCCCTGCAGGGTTGAGAAGGGGAGGATGGTGTTTCACAAAGAAGGTTTAACCATAACATTGGACAGGCTAAGTTTTGTCAACACGACCAAGAGCTGCTTAGATTTGCAGCAACATAAAGCGATCTGAGGCTTCAAACTGGGTCAAAGGGAAACCAGCCCAATAGGGATGTACCACCAACTGATCCTGCTTCAACCTAATCTTTCTATACCAACTCCAGAAATTAGAAAGCCATTTTAGATATTTAGCCTGTTAAATCTCTAATCCTAAAATCTCTTATATAGGAATGCCCGTTAGCTCCCAGTAGTCTGGGATTGTCTCCTTTCCAGCCAGTGCTTTGTATTTGGGAGTGCAGTAAGCCCACCATTATCTTTTGTTTCTTAGTATCTGCTACATGTTTCACTTTGAGACATGCCTACTTCCTCTGATTCCTCTTCCTGTCAAGTTTGCTATATCAGAAAATGTAGAGGAAGCCTATTAAGCCAGGAGTTTTTGGGGGAACTTTGGGTGAGTCATTGCCAAGTCTAAGGATGACAGGCACAGACAGGCTGCTGGAAGCCAGTAGTGCTTCCTGGACAGACTGTTGTCTCACTTGCAATTGATTGGGTCACCTCAGGGAAATAGGCCCAACCAAGACTGCACTGCATGCAACTTATCATTGTCCTCCCCTCTTGGTAGTGGATCTTAAAACTGATGGGTCTAAGAGATAAGCTAAGGTATAGATTTACACCATTAAAACAGGCTGTGAGGGACTGTGAAAGCCTGCCTCTTTTCCTGTGCAGATTATGATTAGAAAAAGTCATAATTGTTGTATTATGATCTTTATTTTTGTTGCCTCTAAGGTTATTCAAGTTTTTGTACAGTCAGGTACCCCTTGCAAATCATCCATAGCCTTTGCGTAGAACAGTGTTCAGCTTTTAGCACCACATACTATATCACAGGTGGGATCCATTAGCTCCAGCTTGTGCCCTTCATGTATTATCTCCATTCGAGTCGCAGTGATAACTCCTCTGATAACCTCACAAATCAGTGCACAGTGAGTGTTTCAAATCTGTACAGTCGTTTTATTCAGTCTGACGGTATTTCTCCTCATAGTCCTCATAGACTCTTCTAACTATCAAAAATAATCCAGTCCTGTCCAAGATAATTTAAGTGCTTTTTTTCAGATATGGCTTTATTCTTCACAAAAGCAAAAATGGTGACAAGAAGCTACAGTACCGGCAGAGGTCAGCTATCATTTACTCATTTGCGAAGCTGGATGAAGGATGAAGGAAACATGAATGGGATTATGATATTGTAGAATCAGGAAATACCTTCAGAATTTGAGGGAGTGTTGTTAAATGACTGTACAGATTTAGAAACAGTCGCCGTGTGCTAATTTTCTGTGTTATCACTGTGACTCAAATGTAGGTAATCACGAAAGTTGAGTCTGGCAAATCGTTTGTTTCGGCTTTCAATGCACTTCAAGTCTTAACATTAGCCAGTGCTGCTCAAACCGCTGCAAAGTCAGCTGTTCAGCATGCACACTCAGTGCTACAGTGTCTGTGTGGCAGTGGTCCAGCTGTTGTGTTTGAGCTGCAACAGCTGGGTTTTAAAATGTATGTTTTTAAATAATTTGTATTTGATTAAAGTTTAAAGAGAGTTAGGGCAGTAGCCATGCATATTTAATACCCTCACCCCCTACCTTGACAGAAATTGAAAGCTGGTGAGGTATTGCATTACCACAAATGTAAAGAGAGATGCCACAGTCATAGTAGTTCACACCTTACCTGCAGTGACACGGTGTGTTCCCTGCCATATCTCTGCCGATGCGATTGGGTTTCAGAAAGGGAGGGCTACTGAGGCTGCTGTGAAACACGAGCGCTCCTGATCTCTCTGTCTGTGTCTGTGCAGTGGCTGCCAGCCAGAAAAAGCAGCCTAGGAAAGATTTGTTACATATGAATTGCAGGCTATCATTAAGCTAGCATATGGCCAGGTGTTTATTGTAGAAGATAGAGCCTATGGCAGGGGGTTTATTGTAGAAGATTGGAGCTTATCACTTGGAGCAAAACTTATGACTGCAGAAAAGGGGGATTTCATTCAATTATTTTTCATTGATTTGTCTACTCATTGTGATAGCCTGTAGCAATGTAATGAACCAGGAGAAAGAAAGAGACATGCAGTGTGAGATAGCAGAGCTCATGGAGAGAGATGGAAGCCATAATGAGATGTACTGTACAGAATCCAGTCTCTTAGCAGCATGGCACATTTGTCAAATGCATCTGCTTTATGATAGACTCATTTAAACTCTTTTTGTGTGTGTGTGTGTGTGTGTGTGTGTGTGTGTGTCTGTGTTTGCCTGTGCAGATGTTACCACTTGACTTAAGTGACGGTGCATGTGTGTCTGTTTTTGTTTGACCTTAACAATGTGGAGGAAATCTGACAGAGATTAGTCTATTGTGCTTAATCAGTGATACCACTTCCTGCTAGTGCTATTGCCTTTTTGTTGTTGTTGTTGTTATTAATCAGTTTTAACACGTAATACACAGCCATTTCTTGTCAGTATGCCCAAACGGCTCTATCTGGGTTAGCCAACATCGTGTAGCAGTTTAAATCGCCCCGCTGCTACATCACAACACATAAGGCTTTCCTGCTAACTGCTGCTACCACAAATCACCTCCTATCAGTTCTCTGGAAGCACTGAGTATAGCAGCGTACATCAGCTCATAGCTGTAGGGCGTCTAACACAGACTGGCTCTTTTCTTTTTATTAAATTTAATCCGTTATACCCAGTGCTGGCTCTGTTTCATGTGATCCTTTGGCAAATTTTCAATTGTCATGCTTAAAATTGTGTATCAGAAATTATCTGGCTGCACACAAGAACTTTTTATTTGGTTTGTGATAGTTTGGTGAGTAGCTGATTTCAGTGCAAGTGAAACAAATATTTTCTGACAATCTAAAGGTTCTTGTAAGTCTTGTTAGCCTCTGCTTTTCAAAACCAGAAGGGTATTTGTTTTTCATACACTTAACAGCCTGACTTCTTTTATCCATGTTTTTAAATCAACATTCTCTGTTCTCATTTGTTTCTCCTTCCCAGAGCTTTCCATCAGACGAAGGGTGGCCGTTCGCCAAGTACCTGGGAGCATGTGGGCGCATGGTAGCTGTCAACTATGTGGGCGAGGAGCTGTGGAGCTTCTACAATGCACCCTGGGAGAAGAGGGTAGACTTGGCACGCCAGCTGATGGACATTGCAGAGCAGCTCACCAACAACGACTTTGAGTTCGCCCTCTACCTGCTCGATGTCAGTTTTGATAACTTTGCTGTTGGCCCACGTGACGGAAAAGTCATCGTTGTTGATGCCGAGAACGTTCTTGTGGCAGACAAAAGGCTGATCAAGCAGAGTGAGTGTCAGCATCATTACCTGAACGCATATGTGTTCTCTGTGTGTGTGGGTGTATTTCCATATGCCTGTGAATAATTCCTAATACAACTTACTTTTGTTCATAAACATGCACATGTCACATATTTACACACCAACACCTCTGAAGCTACATAAGAGGAGAAATGCTGCTCGTTTTTAGTTTAACACTTGGGACTGCTTCAACTTCAAATTATGGAGCTGCCATTGATGGTTTTATACTTCTGTGAGATTGCAGCTTATTAACTATAACTTCCAACTGTAGCTTATGAGACACTGATGAAGGATCGAGTGAAGACCTCAAGGGAGAGACAGCTGTGGGCAAATCTGCCCGTGCTCTAAGCCTTGTATCTTCTAAGAATACACTCCTCCGGTACCCCTTTTGCCTCCGACACATTTGTCCCCATCAAAGCAAAGATCGTTCAGATAACAAGCCATCTCGGCTGCCCTAGTTTTTTGCCTCTCAGAATAAAACTCATAACAAGGACGAATAGTACTATACATCACACACAGTTTCCCCGTCCCTCGCTCCACCTCCCACCGTTCCCAGGGCTACTTCAGAGAGAGGGGCGGCCACTCAGTCAGGCTCTAAAATTTGCTCGCTCCTTCAGAAATCCTATTAAAATGAAACTTGTGCGTTATGTGTTGAGGTTCTGCTGTCATGCAGATACAAACTATTTGCTGTGTGTGTGTGAGAGAGAGAATGTATGTAAGCACTTTTTTTGTGTTGTTATGTTGTCCTAGGACAAAGTGCAGCTTTGCCATTTTACAATATCACCACCATAAAACTGCTATTAGATAAGCATTTTAAGGTACTCCAACTAGCTCTATTTTTTAACTTGAATATGTATTTGATTTCCTATAGGAATAATTTTGATCTGTTAGTCAAGCCCAAAAGTGTGTATATTTACCCTATTGCCAACAGCTGCAATTTTCCGCCCTGTCAGAGTAGCCCTTTGCAAATCCTGAAGCACAATTTAGGTTAGACTCCCTTTGTGTGGCCGACACATTTAGAGCTTGACAACTCAAGCTGCTTACCCTGGCCATTCAGAGTTTAAGCCTCAAGAATGTTTACGTGCTTCTCGTGTGTTTGTGCGCCTGGATCTGTTTGTATGTGTGCCAAGTGTCAGTTTGCAGCAGCTAGAAGAGGGATGATGGCGGTAATGAGTGTTACGGGGTCATGGCCATGTGTCGGACAGCAGTAGGAAATAGGCGCAGTGACCTCCCAAGACTCCGCAAGCAGATAATCCAATTCCTACAATTAGAGTCTCAGATTGAAAGCACGTTAAAGTGTGGTGTGAATCTCATCAGTCTAAACTGAGGCCAATTGATTTGCAAATCAAACACGCAGAAAGCCACGCGCCATTCCACCCTCTCGTTAGGAGCATCCATATTGATGCGGTAGGTTTTGGTGAGATAAAATGCATGCCGTGTTCACATTGGCCCATGCACCTCATGTTTGCACAGTCCAGTGGTGCGAGAGGAGCCATTCCCCATCATTGAGTTTATAGCATTTGAGGATGGTTTCAGTCCCAGTGAATTTTGGAAACACTTGTTGTATAATGTAACACACACTTCACTTAGTCTCTCCCCAACATGATCGCTCCCCGGCTTACACAAACATACACACACACACACACATGCAACAGTGCTTTAAACACTCACACACATGCAGTCTTGTTCTTTGTCTCTCATTCAATAATGCACTCTAACACAGGCATGCATTGTTAAAACCAGCTCGTACTCTCGAATGCCACTAGTAAGGCCACGCTAACAAGCATTTCAGGCCCAATGTATATTCTCAGTGGAAGGCAGAGGGCTGAGGTGGAATGTATACAAGTCCGACCCAAGCTCTTTAACATGGAGAGTGGATAGGCAGGAAACGAGAGAGTATAGGCGGCCTACCAACCCTTCCACGGCTCTTTCATTTTTTGATTTTTAATTTTATTTTTCAGTGGGAATGTTCTAGCTTTTTACACTCAGGTCTGCAGTCAGTGTGAAACAGGTTCAAGTAAATAGATATAAGAAATTGTTTAGCCTTTCCTGGAGTCTCAAAGTAATTTTTTTTTTGCTGCGCTCATTTTCGTCCTTGAGTAAGAACTTTTTTCCTTTTTGTTCTAAAAAGGATGTGCGTGTGTGTGTGTTTGTGCAAAGATGAACAAGTATGGGACACTCTCCTGATGCCATCTGTCAATCAGTGCTGAGGTGTGATGCATGGCCAGCTCTGAAACATTAATTGCTTTCACCTCACTATGCATGTGCACGCGCTTGTGGTGGGCATACGTAGGCAAATCCATCTTCATCACCTACACTAATTGAGGATGATGTGCCCCTCCTCTTTGGGGGTCACAGAGGCCCTTTGCTAACAGGGCAGCGCTGGATGTTTGATTGAGTTGTTCTGATGAGCCAGAGGAGAAGTGCATTACAGCGCTGATACACTGATTATGTGTGTGCATCCTCTGGGTCTACTCCTCCCCCCTCCCAACATTGTTATTGATCTGCTTTTTAATGCACAAACCAATAGCTCTCTCACCATTCCAGGTTATTTTCTTTCTCCGCCCAATCCTCTAAAGAGGAGAAAGCAAAGTGAAATGAGCTGGAGAGAGAATTTTATTTGCTCAGTAAATCTGGAAAGTGGTTCATTTCTGTCAAATCAAACGGTAGATGAGTTGTTTGGCTGTGTGCATTGAAAAAGAATTTCCTGTTAGTGCCTGTGGGATGTCAAAAGTAGCACCTCGGTCCTGTCAACTTCAGGTTCTAGGCAATTTCTTGGTTAATAATTTTCACACACTGCTGAAAAATAGTTCTTGGTCAGATGCAGCCAAACGGATGGTTGGAATCACTTAAAATGAGTTATACTTTAAACCTTTCATGTATATCTTCTTCAATAAAGATTTATGTTTAAATAAAAGAAACATAAATGAGCATTAAAATATAAGCCATTTAAAAGTACAGTCCAGGCTGGTTTGGGACTCTTAAGCTATAAACAAAAAAGTTATAAATGCATGGTGCTCTGCAATAAATTTAGAACCTTATGGCCGTATGATTTTCATCAGCCACAATATGCAAGATTTACATATCCTGATCTCATTAGATATTCATCTGATGAAAGCTGTTAGGAAAAAAAGCTGATGACTCAATAAATGCTTTTAAAATGGATGTTGTGTAGTTATGACTTTGTTAATTTTATTGACTATTTTTATGATCAGTATGTATTTACAACAGTGTGTTGATTTAACTGTGTCTCTGTCTCCCCTGCAGATAAGCCTGAAAACTATGACGTGTGGTATGAGAGCCGTTTTGAGGAGTGTGACAGAGAAGCCTGCCTGTCCTTCTCCAAGGACTCCCTTTGTTCAAGGGTCACTGTGGACCACAACTACTATGCCATTTGCCAGAATCTGCTGTCACAGTATGCTACGTGGCGGGGCACCACTGGAGGTCTCCTCCATGACCCCCCTCCCCACATAGCCAAAGATGGACAACTTGAGGCCCTGCTGGACGAGTGCACCAAACCCAAAAAGCGATACGGCCGCTTCCAGGCGGCCAAGGAACTGCGAGAATACCTCACACAGCTAGCTGCTGCTTCCTCCTCTGCCACAGCCAGGTAATGAATGGAGTCGGCGTTAGCCTGTTTCACTGAGAGACTGGATCCTGTACTCTTTATCAACGGACTCTTGAGATCCTGGTTCTTGTACATGATGTCATTCACCCCTTTTCGTGCACTGGAGCAGGAAGGTGTAAGAGTTCTTGCATCAGGAAGTATAGGAATCAAACTTCAAAGCAGATTTGTTAAAGCTCTAGCTTTTACTTGACTTTGCTCCTGTGTGAAAGCGGAGTGTGGCACTAGAGATTCTGGTTAGAACCAGGATAAAGAGGGGATAGAGGTAACTACTACTCTCCCAGGGTGGGCATGCCATGCCCGGGATGGAGGTGAGAAAGGGCTCTGGTGAACGCATCCTTCACTGTACCCAGGCTAACACAAACCAGAGCAACAAAAGCAACAGCAGCAGCAACATCACCCAGCCCTGACCATAACCAGTCCCGCTGTTCAATCCTCAGTCCATCAGAGCTGTTGTGTTTTATACCATTGAATCTTAATGCTGACTCTTTCATTTTGCCCCCAGGATCTCCTCTTTTTTTAATTTATTTTTTCAGGGCTGAATTTAAGTAGATTGGTGCATTTCCATTTTTGCTGTGCTATGTTTTTTTTTCCGTAGCATGGCTGCAGGGAAGGTGGAGGTAACATGAATTTCCCACTGTAACGCAACAGGCAAGACTAAGCTACAGCAGGTAGATAGGGAAAAAAATGAGGGTTGGTCACGAGAAAAAGAAAATCCTTAATGACTGTAGAAGTCTAATTTCCTCAATCAACCATTCAATTCCCAGTTTCCAGGATTGTGGCAATCATATTTTTATTTTGAGTGTTTTTCTTTTTAATAGGAACAAGAGTGAAAAACCTGCACATAGGAAATGGAAAGGGGTAATTAGACAGTGGTCCCTTGATGCAGATGTGCCTATACCAAAGAGGCCATATGTAATATTAAGAGCCCCAAGCAGTACAAAGTGACAGCACCTTTGCCTCCAGTTGTTCCCCACTAGAGGAGTTCACAGGAATCTTAATGTGTACACAATCTTTTATGAGCTGCTAGGCCTGAATACTGATTTTACCTTCAATACAAACCACAGGAGTCCAAGGCAAAGACTGACCACACTTAATAATACATAAACCCCTCAGCTTTATTAATCTCCCCTAGGACTGATAAATTGAATCAGTTTGGCCTAGACATGAATTTCTTCAAAAAGATAAAAAACTAAAAGAAAAGCAAAGGTGTAGTGATGAAGAGTAGTAGAAAATACAATAAAACTTCATCGCAGTGGCCTCCAGTGCCAGATTCTCTTTAATCTGTAATTGGTAATCTTGTTGTCAGACTTCTCCCACGGCTGTTAAGTGCAGTGAGCTCAGTCAAGTAAAGGTTAAAAATGGGAATCGAGATATTCTAAATTACGTTCTTGCTCTAGAACCGATTTCTAGCCTGTACTTTTAAATTTCGCAGCCCAGAAACCAGAAAACTTAACACCACTTAGAGGTTGGGTTGATTTTACAATCAGTGGGCCAACAAATTAAACCATAATCACGCAAATATAGGCTGATTCTGTAATGCAGCATGAGAGATTATACTCAAGTAACCTTAAAAAACAGAACTCCCCCCTTAGGCCCTTTATGTTTTGTAGGTCATATGTCATCAGACACTAAATGCCCAGTGGAGTGTTTGTAGAACAGTCAGTAGACAGGCCAATAATCACGTAAATATGAACCACTCCATCTACCGGGAAACTAGAAAGCATAGCGTTGCTTTTTTGGCCTTGTGCAACACCCGAGGAGCTGATTCAACCCTTGTCAGTTAGGAAAAGCAATAAAGAGAAGTCGGGCTGATGGATTTCTGGAAGCCCCCTTCCTTTGTTTCTGTCTGGAGAAACCTGGAGGGATTTGTACGTGCGTAACTAAACTGTCCACTTTTGTACTGTAATTTTTCTTTTGAGTATTATATCAGCATTGTCTGATTTTTTTCCTGTGCCTTTCATTCAAAAGTTGTATTTACAACTTTTAGTGGGTTTAAATATTAAAGTAAATGAAGATATATATATAAATATATATATATATATATATAGATATACACTTATGCTCTGTGTGGACTCTTATTGATTCTGTCTCAATTTTCTTTTTATGATTTCTCATGTAAGTTAAAGGAGGTTTGGCTCTGGTTCATATTGCCTTTAAAATTTGATTCACTGTGGCACAGCTGGATGCCAGTGTTTGCCAGTTCCTATTCCCTTTTTCTCATTGCCCTTCTCGGTTTTGATCTTTCATATCTTCATCTTTCCTCTAATTTGGATCCCAGCCCAAGTTCCCTTTTGTTGTGCTCGCCGCTCAACAAGAATTCCCTTTTATCTGTATTTGGAGAGATAATTTTTGAAACAGTTTACATTGGCTCTGTGGAATTTTGTGTGATTTTTTTTTTTTTTTTTTTTTTTTTTTACAAGGCCATTAAATTCACTTTTAAAAACCAAGCATTCAAGGTTGCTTTTTAATTTTCTAAAACATAATAAAAACAGTATTCTATGCTCACACATGCAAATGTGTCCATCAGCTTTCCTACGCATGATATTTGTGTGTGCGCATTGTATTTTTGGTTTGTGTGAAATGTGGTCTGCTAACTCAATAGTTCTTTCTCTTTCTGTCTTGAGCCAGTTCACACTCGCAGCATAAAGTCTGTGGAGGAACAAAGTAGTGCTCGAGCCAGAACCAAAATTGGAAGCTACGTGACTGACACTTTTTTTCTGTCTCTGTCCATGGTCATTTCTCCACTTCTTCTCTTCTCCTTCTCCTCTGTAATTGTGCTTCTCTTTGACACACCCACTGGTTTGGGTGGGGAGTTGATGTCACACTCATTGTGGTGAAGTGCTGTGTAGCCCTCTGCGCTGTAGCTACACTTAGCCTGGTTGATGAATGGCTCCAGGGTTGACTGGCTATAAGAAAACACCACAGGAACAAATGGCGCTCCAGGCGCTTTGCTGCTGCCCTCCAAGTTTAAATAAACATAAGGCCATTTCAAGACACAGCTACCAGGGATTTTATACATTGGACATAGACAGGAAGAAGGTGGAAATGTTGGTGAGGGAAATAGGAAAAAGAGCATCTGAAAATGTGTAAACTAAACTAGAGCAAGTAGAACGCTAGAAATGTGCTCACTGCATTATCCAATTTGCCTTGAATGTGTTTGCCTCTATAAATTAGAATCTAAGCTGTCAAAGCCACAGTGGAGGCGAGAGCAGCTTATTTTTACATATTGTGCTGCAGCAACAACACAAGTAGATATTGTTGTAATTGATGTGCCTGTGGTTGAGGGGAGGACGGTAGGACTATAGGCAGGTAGGAAGTGATTGTGCTGCCTGTCATGTGACTCGCTTTGCCATATCAGCAGGCACTTTGCTAATCCAAAGCATTTGGAAATCCACCCCCAAATTCATGCTTATCAGCACAGGGGAAGTCTGAAAGGCAGAGGTGGAAAGCATTGTGAAGTGTTCCACAACCATATTATCTAAATCTCTACATAACTTTAGCCTCGCCTGTCATATTCCAGACCAGGCGAACTGCTGATATCTTATTCAGGTCATAAACTGAAAGAGAGGAGAGTGAGAAAACCACCATTAGATTACAGCAACAAAAGAGGCTGAAAAATGAGCAACTACAAAAAAAGGAAAGTTTCTTGGTTGCTGTTGCTCGTCTAACGTGATGTAAAGTCTATTTCATGCTCTGGCAAGCCCCAGGGAAAGGCAGCCATTTTTAGAACAAGAATGACCTATATATTTTTTTTTAGAAGTGGGGGGGGACTAGATTTGGCCAGTGTTGAGGGTGGGTTATGAATAACAACATGTGAAGCTGTGTCAAGGAGCGTTTGCCTGTGTGCACATGGCCTGTTGTTTTGGGGCTTTTCCGGGTTTGGCTGGGACTCAGGAGAGCGCTCTGAAGGCTCTTTGTGAGCACCTCCTGGAAAATCATCACTAATGCAACACAGGAGTTGCTAGAAGCAATGTTCTTGTCAGGCTGCTTACATCCCTTCAACATAGTTATGTCACTCTCACATCTATTATGCCTCATTTAGATAGCGCTCTGGTTCTGAGGCTTTTTTCTTAATGCTGTCACACACTTCAGCACAACTCAAAAATCCACTGCTCAAGTTATTAGTTGTCTGAAAATACAGCTCTGCTTACGTTAGACTGATTTTAGCTTGATCTCCAGTTTCTGCACAATCTGACATCAGAAAGTAGAAAAAGATTTACTGAAAATCATTCTTGTCTCTACAGGTCGAGGGCATTCAGGATAGGCCATGTTCCAGTTTCTTATTTAAAGTACATCTCAGGAACATCTGTATTATGGGGTTGGGAACCATTATCCACAGAACCGAGTCAGCAGTTATCATCAAAGCTTTGGGCAGCGTTTGATTATAGTGCTATGTACAGTGTAAATCTTCATATACATACACAGTGCACTGTATTATAAGTCTTTACTTCACTTTATGACCTTTTAAGTTCAAGAAAAATGACTAGAACTCAGAATTAATCACATTTTCAGTTTCAGGTGCATTACATTCAGTTGAATTCTAATTAACAGTGATGTCAGGTATTGAAGAGATCTGGCAGTCAGATTTCAGTTTGGTATGTGAATTTTCAGAGGAGCATGAGCAGAGCTACAGAAGAGGATAAACTGTATCTAAATCAGAAAAAAATAGAAAATGGCTGTATGTAAAGGGGATCTTTCAGGGAAATCATTACAACATAGGACAACTGAGACATGCTGCATTCACAAAGCGGAACAATGACCACAAGTTGAAGCTAACGGCAGAGAGATGACAGCAATATACAGGAGAGAGAAAAAAAGCTTCTAATTTGCATGCAACCTAATATGACTTTTTGTCACAAGAGTGTTTGAATGGCAATCTTGCTGCTTGAAAATTAGTTTTCACATTGCTTTGTATATTTTCTGTATGTGCCAGAACAAACTCTTCTATTAACTGATTACTGGTGAGTGACTCAGTGCATGTGCTGAAATCTCACAGAAGCTAAATCATTGCACCCCTCCTGAGGATTCATTCCTTAACTGTCTTCCCTTATTTTGATTTGTTTTATCCCCTATACTTTCTGCCTGTGAAAATGTGTGCACCTCATACCTTTTCATCTTCCCACTGTCACACCTATCATTACCCTTTTGGCTTACACATGGTGTCTGCAACCTAAACACACACAGCAAATAGAGCCATGCTGTGACTTCCTGTACCAGCTATCGGGGAAGAGGTCAGCTGTGCTATCAGGGGAGCTTATCCAGCAGGAGACCAGCGTACTCACAATCCCATTACCCACCCAGGCAGCAGTTTAGACCCACATTATCATCTGCCTTGGAGGGACTTGCTTGGACAGATGATTGGAACTCCTCATCTCCCAACCCCGATTCCCCACCCCCTCGTCTCCCTGGGCACATTAGCTGATACCCAAGGCTATGATTATAAACATTTATTCACCAGACTCACTTATACAGGCTTGTATTCATCTCCACTAAAGACAAACTATTATATAGCCATCGTGCACGCAGATCAGTATGAGCAGCTAAGATAGCAGAGAATGCCAATCCCAGTTAATCAAATCCTGATGTGCACATCTGTTCAAAATCAAGACCTTATTTCATTTTATTTTTCAACACATCCATAGTGAAACTGAGGCTTTTTAAGTCTTATCACTCGCCATATGGTACACCGTGACTCAGACAAGATGTTATTAGCATTTAACAAGTCGAAGATGATACTAGGTGACATTTGCGCTGATTGTGGTAACTGTTAACACTTCCACTTCAGAGGGAGTCTGCAGAATGTTGGCAAGGGGGGATGCCACCACAGCAACAGTCAAACCATCCTTGCAAAGACAAATCATATATCTCAATATTACTGGATAGAAGAACCGATAAGATCCTTTTGCATTAGGCCTGTTGCTTTTACTTTGTGTGACCTAGTTGGTCCTCCCTAATAATATGCTTAGTTTCTCTGCCCTTGAGAGCATGGAAAGGACAACACATCTGACATGAGTCTGCAATCAGACCAAGGTCCTTCACACTCTGTCTGGGTTATATTTACTCCTCTGTGACTTCACATGGTATTTTCTCTATGCACAGGAAAAGCAGTGCTAAAATCCATAGTGCTTTTCACATTTGGCCCACAGGCAGCTGCAAAACTGCTGCACGGCTCACTCTGGAGGCATCCATCACTTAGTGACACTTGAATGGATAAAATGGAACATTTTCTCTGATGACTGTCTACCTCATTGAGTGACATACAACTAGAGCTGATGGAAAGTTTGACCCCGGATTTTGTCTTCTGGAAGTTATCAATACACAGTTAAACATGCCCGAAGTTGGGTGAGCAGTCCTATGGGAGCTCAGCTTCAATGTTAAATGTATTCTTTGTTATACAGTATCATAAGGCAGTAGGTATCATAAATGAAAGTCAACATTCTCTTACCCTAACCCACTGTCCATTAACACTGACCTGACATAATTTGAAGCTACTTTTATCTCCTCCCCTCCTGCTGGAAAACAATAAATACATATTCAACAGCTTGACCCCATTCTCATACCTACATTGTATATGCTTAGGCTAACTGCCATGGCCAGCCCCACTGTCTTGACAGGCCATTTCATCTGAATGCCACAGTCTTCTTAATAGTGCAGCCGTTATTCCTGCTTATCAACCTGGACCCGTTCCACTAGTAGTTACTAGTTATATCACAAGATTATTCTCCCTGATCTAGTGCATTTTTTAAATGTTCTTGAATCCTATCCTCATCCATGCAGATACTTGGCTGCACGTATCTACTCAGGTTAGGCTACAGTGTCTGACCCAGCTGGCTAATTTAACTTCACCTAAGAACCACTTCACTGAGAGTCACTTGACAAGTCACCATCAATTCCACTAATCTCACCAATATCTGCCACTTAGCAACCCCTATGAAGGAATTACCTGAATGGCCTGTTTTACCAACCAAAGTCACATGGGTGTCAAACTGAATTTGTGTGTGAGATTACAGAGCTGTCCGGTTGGGCACCCTCTCCATAACTAGTGTTTTGTTGAGGTGGGCCCACAATGCTGAGAAGGCTCAACAGTTTGGTCCAGCATCCTGTAACCTCTTTACCAGTTCCTCCAATATCACCAGCCTGTAAGTCCATGGCAAGCTATTTACATCATATTACTGTATATACAGCATGCTGCTCAACCCAGCAAGCAACAGCCAAGTAGTCACCCCCAGCTACGTCATTTTAGCAAATAACAGTACACAGACAACACAATAAAGTAACTGTCTCTACTTTCCAATGGAGCAAAGTGACCAGTGAAAATGGGGAAACATGCATCCTTGCTTGTCTTTCTACCAATTTGTGTCATGAACAATAGTTTCCTTCTGACAAGTGCAACATTGATGAAAAACTGAATTACACCTGTTCAAAGATTCTCAGCTCTTTGATTTGAAGCACTAGTAAACATTTCAGACACAATACTTGAATAAACACTAGACACTTGCATCTGTTGTCTGGGTTGATAGTGAGGTCTGAGGCAATTTTAGAGTTATTTTCTTTAGTTTTTTTCTTCAGTTTTAGTTATTGATTAATGTACCAAATATTTTATTAATAATCAAGCAAGCAGCAAAGCATCAAAAAATACAGTTGTCTAAACTGTCACTGTATAAACAGTACACAACCAGAGCCTTTTGTACATCCACAACTGATCAAAATAGAATAACTGATGTCTACTATGTAACATCAAGCAGCAGCTCTCACTCTATAAACTGTGTGGAGTCTTAAACACTCCACGTAAACACTAAAGCTTACCATTGTCTGGATATTTGGACTATCTGGATGATATTTGAAAAAATATATATATCTCAATTCAGTAGCTGTCTTGTCCATCTGCTGGAGTCAGACCTGCTGCTATTATGCTCAGCCTGTCTTTCCCTCCAACCTCTCTACCCACCCGCCAGTTTGACACTGTGAGGATCGTGGAATGCACCACAGATGTGAAATAGGATGTAGTGCACACTCGCACCATGCCGCATCCTAACATAATGCCAGAGACTTCAAACAACTCTGTTAGTGCACCACAAAGGGATTCACCAGATGTCAAAGCAACCAACAAGGAACGACAGACAATTATTTTCACAGTTTCCCTTGTAAGCTGCTGCAGCACAGAGATTGCGGCTTGCATGTGCAAGCAGTGCACTCTGGAGAAACTGCATAATAAGCAATTCAAAGCCGTCGCTCGAATGCTGAGACATGATGCATACAGGCCTACAGCAGGCTGGACAGCAATTTGTGGAGTAGTTGACTAGTCTGAGTGCCAAGTTTCGTCTTTTCTGTAAGCGTGTGTGTAAGAAATAGAAAGAGAGAGGAAAGTGAATGCATCCGCATGTTGAGACATAACATGACCTCTCTCTTTCTCTGCCAGCAGCCCACACACAATGGTTTTATGACTCCCTTTGGCTTAAAAAAAATCCTGTGAAGTCAAAGTCCTCTTTTAATCCAAAAAAGTTCTCAAATTTGTTATTAGATGCTCATATCTTTATGATGGAATTCTAGTCTTATTTGTAAACTTCACAATAAATTGATGACTGTTAACTGCATGTTTCTAGTCTAATGTGAGTTCTACATAATCCAAACTTTTTAGTCACCATATTTTGCAAATTGGTGTGAAAAACAGTGGGACAGTCAGACTTCAGGGGAAATGAGAAGAGCAAAGTTCAAAAACCTGACCTCGAAAGTGAAATACTATATGGTT
Organism: Sandelia bainsii; assembly: GCA_032362345.1. Taxonomy (NCBI): domain Eukaryota; kingdom Metazoa; phylum Chordata; class Actinopteri; order Anabantiformes; family Anabantidae; genus Sandelia; species Sandelia bainsii. The sequence goes on from JAUMHL010000013.1 coordinate 21,408,100, forward strand.
CAGATCTTTTCTGCTAAACCAGAGACTTTGCAGACAGAAAGGAGAAGAAAAGGGTGTTGAAAGTAGATTAGCGAATTTCACTAAGAGGTATAATTGGGACCATTCAGGGTTATACTGTAGGTGTATAATGTATGTAATATGTATTAATTGTGTTTTTAATTAAACAATTAGCAAAGTTTTACACCTTTTCACTCTTGGAACCACCTGGGACAGTGCTTGATTATGCAGAAATTCTGTTTTGCATCATTCCCACTTTCCTACAAGGATAAATCCAGTGTTGAGCCTGTCTTCATTTGACATCATAGATTAATGCACTGTCTACTGGCTAGTTCCAAGTTGAGAGGTGTAAAATATGGGGCATGGAAAAGAACCTAATGAATTCGGATGATGGATGGATGGATGATGGATTTGAAGCATCTCTGTGTAACATTTTGCCATTGTGTCAAAGCTGATTTTTTTCCTTATGATTTTCCTAATGGTTATAGCCATATTTACATTAGCTGCTCTACTAACTGCTGTTTCTCATCATTCATCATTTCTTTATAAATTATTCCCATGTCTAATTGGTATGGATGCTGATTTTTTGCAACTTTAGCCTTTGTATTTTGTAGTGATGCCACACAGCTACCCTTCATGAGTATTAGCAAGCTGCTTTTATGTGGTTCCCCTTTTAATGTCTGATAGAAACATTTAAATCAGCCAAACTCAGCAGTTTCAACCAACACATGAAGCTAATGGTAACTTAATTACTGTATATAGAGCTGATAAAATCTGCTGTGCAGTATAATCCACCTCTGGTATTGCTGTAGATAGCATACACAAATACAAGCACATATATATATACAGTATATACATATGTATATACTCTACACTCTATCGTGCCAGGGTTTAACTCTACATTGTTGTGTTGTTTTCATTATACATTGATGCTGAGCATGTTCCCCGGCTGTGTATGAAGTACTGTTGAACAAAGTATATACAGTATAAACGGCAACTCCAGCAGAGCCACGCTTAAAACTTTACTAGGTTCTTAAATGTGTCTGACATGGAAAATCAACTGCAGCTTCTGTTCTCACATGCTGTGATGGTAACACTCGAACAGTTAACAGGTTAAGGGGCACATACGAGAGGTGTTTAGCAGCCCACAGTATATATACAGTAACATGGCTTTAATCAAGACAGAATTAAAGTCTGTGAAAGTACAGTAGCTGCACTTCCACTGGTAATAAAAGGTCAAAAAGAGCTTACAGAAAACAGAGCAAATACAAAGAAAGATACTGAAGACTGAGTCTTTGTCAGGGTTATGAAGCTATGGTGTGGGTTGTACAGTTTTATATTGATAAATATTAGTAATCATCTGTGTCATATATTTCATATTTGAAACTGATAATGTAATTTATTTGTCCAGTCCAGTATAGTATCGGTTTAATATGTAGTTTTGTCTCCTCCATATGTCCAGTATACATTTATGTATAATAGATGCAGAAAGCTTTATTTATTTATCAAGGCAGTTGTTGTTGAGGGGTTCCAAGTGGCTTGAGGGGCTCTACTGAACTAATTTATTTTTTGTATATGTACAGTATCAGATGAGAATATGGGCTATTGAGTTTGTAGAATTATTACAGAAAAAACAAAAACAAACAACAAATAATGAGATATGAAATCCAGTTACTTTGTTGTAGCTAAAACAAGCAGTGAGAAATATTTCCATATTTTATTGCTGAACTTGCCCTTTAATGAAGAGAAATAAAAATGTCAGCATTGATGTGTCACTTTGTATTAACAATGGTTATTGTGTAATTGTTCTGACACAGTGTTTGGAGTTTGTAGGAATTAGAGATGAAAAAACTATTTGTGCAACTTAACTTGTTCATATTCACAATCCTGAAGAACTAATGATCTATTGAAAGTAGCAAAGAGTCTGAAGAAGATATATTAATTTCATCTGTCTGCAAGTGGTCATAGACAGTTTCAGGGTATGAACAGTACTATAGAATCAGTTAGTCTAGTGTTACAAGCACTGTAATAATTGCTTGTCCACTAATCTGATCAGAACATACAATAAGCCAGAACTCCTTTGCCTCTGTTTGAGCCTGTGGCAAAAAGATATTCATTGCACATTCAAAACTAACTGATGAAGGGAATGAGCGGTATCATCAGGAAGCTACATCAGGAAGATGAGATTAAATCTAATGCCGAAATAAAGCAGCACAAAGGATTAGGTGTGGCTAGGTAGTCAGAGATCGCAGGAACAAAAGGATTAGTGAGAGAGAGGATGTGGGTCACACCCGGCAGATAGTGAAACCAGCCAGTCAGTTTACCCTAAGGCCTTTTCGTAATCCACCGTGGATGGCCAGGGTTTTGCAGGCCGTGTGCTGGCAGGAGCGAGGTGGGGGTGGCGAGGGTGAGCAGCAACATTTGAGGTTGGTCAGGTTAGTGTGGTTTTTACAGGGAATTTGTCTGTGAAAACCAATCAAGTGTTTGTTTTTCCACACCCTTGTAAGTTGCACTTTTTAATGAATGACTGCACACTGTCACGTCTTCCAGTTGTCGTGGAGTTGTGTGAAGGGTTGTGCATTTCCTGGGCCGTGCACTTTGACCTGTGGCTCAGGAGATAAGTCACTAAGAGGACAGTTTGACAAACTGGCAGCCAATGAGGATTACAGCATTAAGCTCTTTGTTAACTCTGTATCAAGAGAGATTCTTATATGGAAGAATTTCCTGTTACTGACTGGAAAATGATAATAAACATATTTACAGGCAGTTTAGGCTTTCCTACATCAACCATGCTTCTCATCACCTTGTTTATTTCTGGTTTATTTATTTAAAAAAAATCATGCTTCAAAATAAAATCCTGTCACATTCAGGGATAAAGCACATTAAACGGGGCAACAATACTGGGATTTAGCTTCTATTGCCATTAGAGGATAAGTGGGGGTAGATTTTATCATGGTGCAGTAATTACTCTGACATGGCCTTCTCAGCAGTCTCAAAAGACATGGATTTTCCTCAAACACAGGAAGTAAGATGAGGCTACAAATCTGATAGAGTGTCACGGCGGGAAGCAGCCTTAGAAACAACCTCTTCTTTATCTGATAGGATCAGTGGGAGCACAGGAAACTCAATGACCTACATCTCCTTCAGACAGACATCTGTTACCTTCCATTCCAGCACCAATTACTTTGATAAACCATTTCACAGTGGCCCCCTCGTAGCTACTGTAACTTTGAATGTTCAGGTGGGGTATTACATTCTGCTGTGTGGCGAAATGGCCGCAAAGTGTGATTTTTGGAAAGGTTTTTAATCAAATTTTGCCATCTGCAACACGGGGATAATTACAAAAATCCACAGTGGCATGTGGTGCAGGCAAGGGCAGAGGACAGAAGGAGGAGAGATGATGATTATTGTTGTATCATCTGAATAAGATTGGTGTGTTCACTCTTGTGTGGTAAGCCCTAGAGGTCAGAGTATAAGAAAGAGGATTACATCCTAGGACCCAAGTAGATTAAACTGTGGCTGATTTTACTGTGTCCTGTTTAAAGTCATACCACCTGATTAAAAATTGTTACACTGATTTCTACAGTTTACATTTTGAATTTATGTATAAATACTATGTGTGTACAGTATGTGTGTGTAGCTGCATATGTTATTGCACTTAGTCTGCAGCAATAATCAAAGTGAGCTAGTAGCTCAAAGAGAGCAATCAACCAATGCAGTTCCTCTACGTTGGCACAGCCTGATTGTGGCCTAGTGATCATGCAATCACTGGTTATAAATAGATGTTGGTCATTGCTGAAATCTAATTCTAAAAATACACAGAGATATCATCAAAAGATGAGACTGAAGTTAAGTCTAAAGAATTGTGTTTTTTCATTAGAAAAGGTGAATCCAATTTAAGTAGATGAGACTTTACAAAGTATAGAAAGCATATGAGATATTTAAAATGAGTCACTTTAGAATCACCACATAGGGCATGTTCTCAAACCTATATCTGCTCACCAATTTTTTTTTATTAATGAACAGCTAACATGCTCCATTTTGATCATACACTTTGCATGTGCTCGCGTGGGAGAGGGAGAGCAGGAGAAGTTGATGAATCTAAAATAGGAGGTGGATCTGGCCTCTGGGAGGACATGAGAATCGCACCGAGGATGACAGTTTCTGCTTCACATCATACACAAAAGCGATTCACAGCAGTCTAGCTTATGGGATGGGCTATCTTTCAACTCTGCAATTTAACAGGCTATAATGAAATGGCAGCGTGGCCCACGGCCACTCAACAGTAGAAGAGATGCATAAACAGAGTGGAACTGTATGCCTTCAGGCTGATAACAAGGTTAATAATAAGATAGGATGCCAGCAACGCCACTTCAACAACCACTTATTGTCTCCCTCTATTTGAGGCCAGTCTCCCCTTAGGTCATCCCTCAAGTGTTACTGTAGCTACTCTGAATATTTACAAGTGACCAGACTAAACAGTGACTATGACAGAATGATTGTCCATTATGTTAGGAATGGGTGTTGGTACTAAAGGAAATAGTTTATTCTGTGACAAGCACAGAAGCCTTGATTTTCTACTTCCTCTTCCAAATTTGTTTTAGAATCACTTGTAAGAAAATTAAAGGGTTAAGACATTTGGAGGAGGTATTGTGTATATGGAAGGCAAGTCTGAGCCATGGTAAACACTTCAACACACTCAAGCGACTCCTTATCGTGGCATGGCAAGTGTGAGGGTTCATCTTATTAGACTTTCAGAAATAGACTGGAGTGAATCTCTCCCTTCATATGGAGAGATTGGCAGTGCAGTCAGAGAAGTGATTTCAGCACTGCATAGAATTGAATTGCTGGGGGGAGGTTGGTTAAGCAAGGGGTTTAATTTGCTCTGGAGTATGTATTCTCATACTGATATGCCAAAATGTAATTGGAGTCGGTACAAGAGCCGGTTGTTTTCATTTGAGATTTGAGGGTGTTCATTTTCGGTTTGAGACTTTTTCTATGTGAATTGTATCATTTGAGCGGTATCTTTTACCCTGTCTACACTGGATCAGTGTGCACAGCGCAAAATCTAAACGTTCTGATAAGGAATATAAATGAGCAGTGTCTGTGGTGATACAATCTTATCTGATGTTATAATAAATGTAGTTAGCACAGGTACATTTATGTACTTATCCCACATCCCCAATTTTCATTTTCTTCCAAACCAAAGCCAAATTCACGTCCATGACTTCTGACTGGCTGGGGACGTGACACATGGAGATGAATGTCAGAACCCACTGGTGCACACACTGAGTCACAGCCGCTTCCCACTCACCTCTCCCAGTGTGATTCCTGTGTAATGATCTGGGGAGTCTGGACAGCCGTCTGCTTGGCTTCGCTACTCTGTAGGGTGCTGAGCTGAGTGAGAGGAGGCGAACGGGGGACAAGACAGGAGAAGGTTTCCTTCATCATCCCAGTAATGCTCTCTATCCTGTGCAGACATGTGAGAAATTAACAAACACAACCTCCTGCAGAGACCAAAAAAGTTGAAGTAAATATCCTAATAAATGACAGCAGTTCACTGAACTCAGCATCTACAGCTAAGATGAGAAGCCACAAGAATCATCCTGTGACTTATGTGTGTGATTTCATTTGGAATCTCATTACAAATAAAAAAAGCTGATGGTGATTGCAGTTTGAACCAACTATAGCTGTACCAATGATACAAATCCTATTATTCTACATGAAAAACAAAGAGGAAATTCCTTAAGTCTAGTGATGCAGAAACATGAATGCCCTCTGTAGTTCTCAGTCTGTTTATGAATATTTTAAATGCATTGTTATTGTGAAACCAAGACATTAAGGATAAAATGGCATCTAGTTTGTGAGGTCTGGACCCTCAAGACTGTTCAGTGAAGTCTTTCTAGAACTTGCAGTTGTGAAATCAGTCAAATGGAAGCACATCAGACTGCAGGCTTAAGTAGCCCACTCCTGCTGAGTTGTTGCCTTAGTTTTGCGCTGTGGCCTCACATTTACTGGCGAAGCTGAAAACGAGAGATTGTGATCTAGGTGAGCCTCCACTTTGTACAGTTGAATATATTGTAGCTAGTGATAATTGTGCATAACGAGAGATGGAGATCTCTGCCCACCCTTTCTAAAATGATCCAGGAGTGCATAAAGGCAGAAACTAACTGAGCAAGAAATGAATGTATTTCTTGTTCCGATCATGAGAACACAGAGAACTATGGAGATGCAGGTTTGGGTAAGAGGCTTACTGGGAATACTGGCCTACTATCTCACAGGAGGAGGGAAGGAAAAAGAGCAGAGGCTGGGATGCAGAAAAAAACCCAAACCCTCAAGGTTTCTATAATCCAAACGTGAGAGAGTTGTGACTCTGAAACACTCAATCTGACAAGCTGCATTAAAGCAATGGAAGAAAGGGAAGAGACAAAACCTGATAAGAGGGAAGCTTCCAGGAAATAGGAGAGAGATGGGACGATGAGCTAGAGATGTGACAAAAGAGATTGTGCTGGAAACCAGTCATCAACAGATCCATGAAACAATGACACCATCCTGGGCAGAACACACAGTCACTGGGATTATGCTGTGTAACACTTTCATTCAGTCTATATTTGTGCCATGAATCTTAAAAACATGTTATATTTCTCCATTAAAGGCTAAATCCAGAAAAGAAGAAGAAGTCTGAATTATGGGTCCATATGTACTATAGAGTAAAGATTGTTATGGTGTAGTAATATAAAAATGTTTTTCCAGATATGATAGTACATCAGTACATCCAGGGCCTAAATATATTGCTTTATAACACTGAAAGAGTATATAAAAGGAATGTAACAATGCTTGATACAAATTTCAGAATAATAAACTAAAGGCAGTCTAAACAACGCATTTGGATAAAGGGTACATTTTCTGTCTCCTTCCTGTCAGTTGTGATTGTTGGTTGTAACACAATTAAATATGCATTTTAAAAATATTTTAAAAAGTAAAATAAAATAAAAAGATTGATACCAGTCTCATGTTTGTGTGCTAAATCCGAAGCTAGGAAACAGATGAGGAAACATCTAGTCTGGCCAGTAAAACCAAACTAAAAGTCAACAACCACACCAGGAGGGTGCAGTGAGGCTTTGAGCTAAATGTTAACATTAGCAGTTAATATCTGCTAGTATAACCATCATAGCTTAGCCTATCAGCATGCTAACATTTGCTATTGTGCACCAAAAGCATAGTATAAAGCTGAGGCTGATGGCACCTCCAACCTGCCTGTGAACCTCAGGCTGACAACAAAACTCTGCAAAGTCACTGCACTTGAACTGGAAATAGTCCTGCACACAACTCCATCAAAACTCAAAATGATTTGCTTTGGTTTTTATGTTAGTTAAACAAGGCTGACTTTAAAGCAGCTGCTATGTGGATTTTTGCCCTTATAGAGTCAGGCTAAATGTTTCCCCTTGGCTTCCAGACTTTGTGCTAAACCAAACTAAATTTAGACATGAAAGAGTCTAACTCTAGGCAAGAAAGTGGCATATGTCCCAAGAAGGCTGAACAACTGTATTATTTTTTTTAACTTCAATAGCATGCTTCAGTGGTGTTAGGACAAGATAAACTATTTGTTTACTAAAACCTCAGTTAAAGGCTATACTTCAGGTCACTAATTTATATTTATAGACTTTCTCCTTGGAAGGCAAACCAACAAGAGGCAACTAAAAAGAAAGACAGGTACACACAAACAAATTAAGAAATGAGACTCACATTACATTTTTTCCATGAAGATTTTCACAGTTAGTGTCCTACTGAGATTCTTTGGTTGAAAAAAAAAGTCACTTTCTTTTTCTTTTGTTAATGGTAATTATTACAATTTTATAACTTTAGTACCCCAAATCTATGTGAAAGCTTACAATCAGGTCAATTTTTCTCAAGCTTTGCACCATTGAATACAAAAAACAATATGAATAGAACCTCAGTTCTGATTTAATTATTGTGTCAGTCCAAATATTGGTAGTTTTTTGTGTCTCCCAAAAGGGAGCCTGTGCACTGCTGAGCAGGATATAACAAAAACAAATTTGTTTGCTTTGGTTTGATGTTAATTCTGGAAACACGCACACACAAACGCACATATTGAAGAGGAAGCCGACAAACCAAACCTACGCAGAAGTTTGCAGAAAAGGAAAACAAGCACGCTGGGGTTGAGGGTCAGGCTAGAAAAGCAGTATCATTCTGTCAAACCGTTTTATTTACCCTGCCCACATGGTTAGAGTTGTTGATGTTTTAAGTGGGAGCAGAAGGATTTTTAGTCCCTGTGAAAAGATGACAGTAGAGACTCATTGCCCAGACAACAGTGTCTGTTTATTTCAGATAAATCTTACCCACCCACTGGCACCACTCTATATTAATTTGAAATGGTGGATTTAAAAAACAACAACTGTAGAAATAGAATGTTCAAATGAAATTGCTGAATATATTATGTCACTCTGACACACCATTACACCTTATTGCGTTATTATTTGATATTAATACGTTCTTGTGCACTCACAATACATCTATAGGTGCAAAGGAGAGTCACTATGCTTTAAACAATGGGGAATGAGAACAAGAAGGTAACATGAAGTTTCATGGGTGGTATCACTTGAAGTTTGTTCATATAAATGTATTTCTTTTAAAGCTTCTTATTTGTATTTTTACAGTCTTGTTGAAAAAAGCAGACAGATGGAAAAGAAACAGTTTTGGAGAAATGAGGCCAGACAACCCCTTCCTTTACATCAAGAAAATAAAAAGTAACAAAGTGTTTGGATGACTACACTCACTGGATGTACGCATCATCAGTGTAATCTTTTCCCCAGCATAATGTTGTTGATGCAGATCTGGCTGTCGGTGACATGCAGAGAATGTTTTGCATTCATTCCTGCGTGAATTGGTGTCAAAAAGCCTTGGAGGCTTCTTAATCCTTCTACATCAAAATAGGACACGTTTCCCATAAATTACAATGGTGTACTCGCATAATTACTGTGGCCTCTGTGTTACATAAACAACTGGGTGATGCTGATGAGATATGATCCTTCATTACTTTTGTGAATATGTACAAAGTTTGACTTTATGACACATTTTGAAGGGTGTTGCATTTTCTTGATGACACTACACGTGTGCACAATATGCTTATGACCACTATTAACAATGGATCACCACTACTTTAATGTGAGTTTTTCATACGTTTCAGCTCCTTGTTTTGGCTTTACAGGACTCTCACCTCTGTAATCAAGAGTTTTTGGCCAGAGTTTTGGTTTTTCGTGTTTGGTCGTGTCTTAGTAGAAAACAAAAACACTTAAACATGACCATATCCCACCCCCACAGCACTAAAAAGCTGACAAGCAAAGTTAACAACTGGCTAGTGAACAGACGAGTGAAGATTGGAGTTGGAGTGGACACCATCAACTTCACATTAATTAAGGTTTTTGAAATCTGATGGATATGCTAACAGCATTTTGGTGTTGTGTTTACAGCTTATTTCTGCTTCCCCAATATATTATTAATGTTATTATTATTATTATTATTTTATATTTCGGTGGCACAGTAGTTAGCAGTGTCACTACTGTGATAGGCTGGCGACCTATCCAGGTTGTACCCTGGGTGTACCCCACCTCTCCAAACCAACCTCATGCCCCCTGCGCTTTCTACAATATAAGCATAAATTGTAGATGAGAAAAAATTATACAACTCTGATACGCTTTATCTTTGTTTACAGTTAGAGCTTAGATTAACTTCACATTAAAACTGGAAGTAGGGGAAATACCTAACCTGGCTAATTAACACATTACTCATCTGGACACAGAAATGTAGAAACCAGTGGTGATTTTATTTAGCTTAAACTATTTCTTTGAGAAAGGTGGGAACAGTGAGCCCTGAAGTCTTATTGACATATAAGGTTGGCTGGCAACCAGTAAAGACTTCATCTCCTGTCCTTCAAGAAACTCATACTGTACAAAACCATGTCTTATTATTAAAACGAAGTTCCACATCTTACCACTACACCATATTTCTGAAAGATAAAGTAAGTGGATCCTGTTTTGAAAACCCAAATTTGACAAACGTGTGTTATGTCACATAGCACATTGTCATACTGTCACGTAACCCTGTTCGTGATGCGGAACAGTCTGTATTTACACTGTTCGTGTCTACATCTGTTCCTCTGTAACTGTCTGTAACTGTGTCTGAGCCTTTTATCCAAATTTAAGAAGTGTGTAGCGGCACACTGTCAATGTCAGAGCACAGCTGGAGCTTTTTGAGATGAAGTCATGCTCAAAGGCAGTTACTGGTTTTGTAAGATCTTGTGCTGTGACATCAGTAGTCAGTCACAGTCTAGCAATTCCTATTAAAGTAATAACCATCCATGTGAAATAATATGTGGATTAGTTTATGTCTACAGAAATTAGTCCACTGAAGATATTTCAGTTGATGAATATTATGCTGCTCTCATTTATTTTACCAAGAGAAAATCCCTCCAAGCTGAGGGGATCTATTTTATCCACCAGCATCTTATCCTATGTTTCCTAAACCTCACATTATATGGTATTGTCACTAATAAATTACAGATGTATTCAGGGTTCCATTTTACAATGCAAGCAAACAACAAGCAATGTCAATCATCAGGCTTCCCAGGGGACCTGGTAGGTGCCCCTCTCTTCCAGCATTATGAAAATCAGACGCAGTATAAGCAATGCACAATAGCATGAGAGATATTTGTATAATTACTTCTATACAAGGAGAAATTCAGAAAATGTGGGCATGCGTCATTAGGTGCACATGCATGGATACAATCTCTGATTCATAATATGCATTAATGATGCTCATCAGTTTTTTTCTTATTCATTTTACTGTCTTTATGCTTCTTAAAATATTCAAATTATCCATCCATTCAGTATCCTAACTGCGTGTCCTCTCAAGGGTTGCAGAAGTGCTGGAGCCTATCGCAGCTGTCACCGGGCGAGAGGTGCAGGACGCCCTGGACAGGTCACCAGTCTATCACAGAGCTGACATACTGAGAGAGACAAAGATACACACCTATGGGCACTCCCACTGTGAAACCGGTGTACCCAGAGAGAACCATGCAGACACAGAGAGAACATGCAAACTCCACATAGAAAGGCCAGCGGTCGACTCGTGGACTCAAATCCAGGTCCCTCTTGGTCTGAGGCGACAGTGCTAACCACTACACCACTGTGCTGCCCATATTCCAATCAGAAACAGCATAGTCTTAAAAGGATGCCATGTCTGCTACAAGAATAAAATATACTATATACTTTGTCTTTGTACTACTGCTGTACTGCTGTCACCACATTATCTATAAAACAAAGTAAAGTAATCTCATGTCTCTGCCTACCTGAAATCACTCTGTATCTTAAGCAGTTTCATTTGTTTGAGCATGTTAGCTTTGTTAGTTTTACAACTCTGCTGGGAAAGATCATAAATATTTTGATGATTTTCTGGCACCACTGAGCAAACCTCATGACACCATGTTGAACAGGAGGATAATGGGCACTGGTAGTTGGCTCTTAGAAATTGATAGGGGCTTACTCACACTGATGTAAATACCTATCTACAAGCAGAGTCCATACATTATATCTATGAAACACTGACACATACGCACACCGACACACTGTTTTTGCTATGTGCTAAATTTTAAGGACTTTATTTATATCCATCAAGCTAATTAGTGTGCACAGGATCCAAATACTGAGAGGTTTTTACAATGTTTGGACAATTATAAATACATAAAGCGCCATCTGCTCGACACTGCCAGGCTACCAGTGGCAGCTGAGATGGAGCAAAATTTTGCCAGCTACCTACTTAGATCTGAGTTATCATCATATGAATTTATGGGCTGCTACAAAATACAGTGATTTATGTCAACCCAACCTTGGGAGTTACAGTCTCCAGACAGCTGAAATAAGTGTGTGCTTATTTCTAGCTATTTAACAATATATGTGTTCTCCCAAAGTTAACCTGCTTATTAAACTATGGGAAACTATTACAAGTACACAATAGGGCTCGCTTTGTGCTTAATAATAATTCCTCTAATAAATAATAAATGATCTTATAATGGAGCAGCAACACAGGGTTTAAGTATGATGTATTTGAATAATATACAGGAAAAGAGCTCCAGCATGTTAGCAGTACCTAACCACTATGTTTTTTAGCACTGTTTGTATTTACTTTTATGCTATGTAGTGTTAGACTACATTATCATAATCACCATTTTGCTGCTTTACTACACTACATCTAGTTGTAAATAATACAACTTGAAATGCTATTTGTTAGTATTTTATAATATTCTACTTTTTACTCCACTACACTTAATTAATATAGGCAAGTAGTTACTTTCAGATATAGATATAATCAATTGTATTATAATAAATTAATCTACTGGCAGTACATAAGTAGTCAAAAGATATCTTTGCCCTTATTCATTATTACTAGAAATATTTATTTGCCATATTTTTCACCTTTTTAATAAAAACTTTCACTTTTCACTGGTGTGTAGCCCCCTTTTTTAAAAATTGTTAATAGAGTAAAAAAAGTCAAGAGTTCTCTCCTTGAATCTGTACATGAATTAAGTTTAACAAGGTCTGAACATTAACGAGGGACATGTGGAAAAAAAAATCAGGTCTAGATTTGTACTTTCATGTTATCAACAGCTTCAAGTTCAGTGGTGTTTAGACTATTTTGTTTTTATAAGTAATTCATTCAAATTATACAATACTTTTACTTTCGTTCTTAGAGTAGATTGTGGTACTTGTAGTGGAATACTTTTTAGGCAAGTTTTGCACTTTTATCTGATTTTTAAGTTTGTGTACTTTTGCCTCCTTGGCTATTACAACACCACTGTACGTGGCGGCAATCTAGGCCAGTGTGGTGCAGCTTTTAGGCAGCAGGGGGCAGCACACAGCACAATGCGCAGCACTATCAATAAAAACGAAGAAGAAATTTGGCGTCATTTTGAACTTTTGAACAGGTGTATTATATTTAACTGCGTCCTGCGGTGCATCGGTGGAATAGATCGTATTTTTGTTACAGAAATCGACATGAAATCTGTTGCATTGTTGCTGAGACCTTCATGTGTGTTTCATGCCTTTTTATTTTAAACCCCTGACAGACAGCTTTGCTAGAAGAGAATATCTGAACCTGCTACTCTCCAACAGAAGAAACTCCTCAAGTTTTCCACAACGGATATTTTTGAACTACAAAATCAAGCTAAAGGGAAGATATCTTACAGGGGAAGACATTCAAACAGGTAACCCATCTACAGCTGCCATAAAGGATGTTATTTTGCATGGAGACTGGTACAGAACAAACTTCTGCAGAAGCAGTAAGTACATTGTTTGAATTTTTGTACTAGTTGTGTTTGTGTTGTGTGGCGTTTCTTATGTCAAAGAAGGCCTGAAAACGTGCTGTTGAAATGCTGCATATTGTCGTGTTGTGTTGGCTTGAGTGTGGCGGGATGGCCGCCGTGCCCTGCCATCACTATGCATGGAGTTGACCTCACGTGCGTCTGTGCAGTGGAGCTGTGACCTGCAAGTCTTGTTGCAAATAGACCCATTGAACAGTGGGTCACTGATTCAAAGTCGTTTGTGTGTGTGTCATGGGCCCTGCTGACAGATTTTTTTTTTTTTTTTTACATTTGCTTTATGTTTATGGCTGCTAGCATTGGCCTAATTGTCAGTCAACACACTGGAGTTTAATGGTGAAGCCAGATGTGTTGTATAATATTTCCTATAGTCATTTCACTTCAGTTTGCTTATTTTAAATTTGTGTTAAAGGGTCGTTTCACCCAAAGCCATGTGCCAGCTTGGATGGTATAGTGGAATTTACCTGCTTTCCAGTGGAGCAAACTGTGCTTTTGTTACTGCACTAATACCCAACATCAGCATGTCCCTTCATAGCTTTGTGTTTTCACTGTTTCATGGAAGCAACTTTCGTCAGTGCAGAATGGCAGATATAAGTTCTTTTCATTTCTTGGTAGGTTGTAGACTGTACATAGAAGAACGGAACAGAGCTGTGTCAAAGTGAAGGGCAGGGATACATTTTTGACAGTAGAGGGTTTTTGTGGCTTTTAAACAGATAAAAAATATCTACAACACTGTAATGGACATTTCCACAGAGAAGGATTAGTGCATGATGGACTCAAGTAAACTTTCAAACAGTGAGTGTAATTCATTCTTTATTTTTTTTGCATTAGTTGCTCTATTTGTTTTATGTTATGTTTTATGGTGTAATCTGCTAGTAAAGTTCACAGCCTCTTGTTATTAGACCTGCTGTACAGCAGATCACTCTCTCACCGTTGTGAGACTGTAATCTTGTTCATTAACTGTGGATGGATTGACATTTTCTGGACTAGGTCTTTACAGGCAGTCTGGTAGCTTGTTTTTTTTGTTTTTGTTTTGAACACTGATTAGTAGAATTTTCCATATGCTTATTAAACACCATATAGTTTATGGTAATTGGGTTTATTTGCAAGGCTCAACAAATATGTTAAATACTGTTTTTTTTATTATTCATTTAATTTGATATTGAACAGCATGTTAAATTCCTTTCCAGAATTAATAATTCATTTTGTAATCTATATTTATTATGTGTAAATCTGGCTTTTACACTAGTCAGTATTTAGCCAGCCGCTGCCTTCACTTGAACTGTGTCAGCCCCATCCCACTTGAATTGTTTGCTATCAAAAGCTGAAGAGCTCATCAGTTGTCTCCTTTTCCCCGGCAGTATTGTTTTTTTTGTTTACCAGTTTTAGTCTAGCCAGTGGCCTGTTGCTTTGCCCCCAAACATGGGGAAAAGGAGACAAATTGTGGCCACACGCCAATATAAACTGTAATTATGATTTCTATATACTTTGTGGTTCTACAGCACCTTTTAGCTTACCAGCACAAAGTTTCCTTTTGTATGGCACTAATAATTACACAATAGTGCTAAAAATGACTAATATAGTTGGAGTCCTGCACAACGCTGAGTGCCACCTGATATTTTGAAACATTGTTGATGGAGCTGAAATGTCCAGGCTTGGCCAAACAAATAGAAACTGGAAGCATTTGCTTTCCAGCATTCCGATGGGATTATTATTTTGTCTTGTTGAAGAGGTGTAAAAAGCTGATTTTTTTTTTTGATACTTGTACATTTGGTGATTCCAGGCACTTATATGTACTGAGAGTGCCAAACAGAATGCCAGAGTGCAAAGTCTGCACCCCAGGCCATATGGTTGGTATGAGCCAAGTCTCAGTCCACATGTCGCTTCACTCAAAATTTGAAATGTTCCATTGGCATGCTCAAATTCAGTGATGTAGGTGCTGTTTGTACTGAAGAGTACTACTGCAACCTCTTCATACTTCACCAACTCCCATAATTTCACAGACTGTCTTCTGTGCTGCTATATGCCTTAATTTGTCACTGTGCTGTAAAAAGAGATGTATTGTAATTACTGGGAAAACTGAAGGCAGCACAAGTTTTTTTTCTTTTGTTTTTTTGTCTTTTGCGATGTTTTTTTCCCCGTGGTGAATATGTAGACCACTGGTAAAGCAGGTGGATGTTGCACAGGGATTTTTTATGAGCAAACGTCAATCAAAAAGACACCTGACAGTTCATTAGTCAACTGTTCTTTCAGACTGCTTAAATTTGCATAGACAACTTGAGATCTTTTTTCAATGTGTCCCTCTTGCCGCTTTGCTTGCAAATGTTCAGTGCTCACCTTCCCACAAGCCTTTGCAATTTACGTGCACGTGTCCTTGTCCAAATGAATACGGGTTGTGACTTTAAATGTGAATTTTGTTGCCAATGGACTTCAACCATTGCATTTCCTTGGATTTAACCTCTTAAACCATGCTGGACCCACAGGGCGGTTATTTAAATGCACAGTGCGAGCACAAGCACAGACCCACAGAAGTATATTTCAGATTCTAGTCACGACACAAACCTTTCCAAAGACACCAAATATGTCAGACTGAATTACAGGGAAATGGTTATAAATGATGCACAAGTGGCATTTTGGGTTCAAATATGTCACTCATGTAAACATCATGTAGCTTCAGTGAGAATGTGGAACAGATTTGGATTAGACTGTCTATCCAAAGTCTTACTGTACTTTTTTTTTTTTTTTTTTCCTAAACTTTAAAGCTACTCAATGGGGAAATTGTAATGAATTTAGGCAACTGATAAGAATGCGTTGTACAAATAAACAAACAGACAGAGCCCAGCTCTTACTGAGGTGCTCTTAAACACTAATAGTCTAAGTAGAACCTGAGTCGAGCCTTGTATTCTTGTCGATTAATTAGGACAGTAGGTCCATTAACTATAGCTCTCTTGTTAAAGAACATGGTTTCCTGAACATCCATAAACTGGACATACATACTTGAAGTACATTATCTTAAAAAACATTCTGCATCAAAATGGATTTGATCTCAGACTGTAAATGTGATCTAAAATTGTAAACTTGTTCTATATGCAGTGGCAGAGCTGATTCATGTATCTTATTATTTGATGGTGCCCTAAAGCTCTCACAACTGTTTTTATTGTGTATTTTAAATCTGTTTCTCACTCAGTCAATCAGAACTATTAACCGGGACCCTAAATCTGTTTAATCCTTGTCAAATTTACAGCTTTCCTTGTTTCTGCAAAACCTGTGTGGAAATTGTGCACAAAAATAGCTTTTCACTGTTCAAAAACATTAACAGTTTGTGTCTCTGAACACAGCAAATGAGACTGTTGCAGTATCTAGTTTGGGTAATGTGGCCGTAATGTTTTGTAAGGGAAAATATTATTGTAGGGTGTTGCTGTACAGATTATTTTGCGATGACAGCTTATTATTGAATCGGCTGGCCGTGCATCTCTCATTTAGTGCACAGTGAGCTCACATCATCAGTTTCTATGTCAGCAACTTATACATTATACATATCACAAACATAACACTTGTGAAAAGGCTACATATCCTTATGTACAGTATATTTTCTATTTCACTATACACAATTAGTGGTAAATTCTAGGAGGAAAAAAACTTAAAATGATTTCACATGCAAAATGTACAATAGTATTTCTCACAGTAGTGGTGCTGTCATTAAACAAAACATTAACTTTTTTGCATATTGTGTGCTTAAAATTTAAAAGCATTTAATACACTCACTTTTTCATTCTGGGAAGCTCTGAGGATTATGGTATTAATGTGAAAAATGGCAACTAAGATGGGAACATTCAGAAGTTCAAATCTATTTTCTATGATAATATGACATTTGCTTCTTTTTATCAGTGTTAAAATATTACATAGAGCAGACCTAATTAGACAATCAGAGTTTGCTCTTTAGTATCAGCCGTCTGAAATGTGTCCTCTTGACTAGCTGACCTTTGTTTATCTTTTAAAGGTGGTAGGAGTGTGGTCAAAATCGATTTGTTTCAGAACCATTTTCAAAAAGAAGCGTGAAAAGCTTTTGAGTGTAAAAAGATTTTAGTAAGGAAAAAGTGCAGTGTTTCTGTGATATGGAGATTGTTTCTTCACAGATAAATTTAACTGAAAGCAGAGCAGTCAACTGGTGACTTACTCTTTGCAATATTACTTTGTTTATATATAAAGACATTTTGAGTGTTATTCATTTCTTTGACTTATTCACTCACTGCCTCTAACCTTCTCTACTCAGTACAGGCACACTGAACATCGCACATTAACTGAGAAATTCTGGTTAAAGTGAGACTTTTGTCCTGAAAATGTACACATTTTCCTCAGCATTTTGTTGCTTAGCATTTAGCTTTTCAAGCAAGACTGACGGATGCTGTGTTGGAGAGACAGCTGCCAGCACTCAACTGAGCAACTAGGTCAAGTCCTACTGACATCCATGACAAGTTGCTGCCATGAGGGCTGTGCAACTGTCCCCCCAGGCTCTGTGACATACCTACCTATGTGTCACCTGTACTCCCTGGAGCCCTATGAGAGGATCTTGTAGATTCTCCTGTGGTTCAGAGTTGGTGCACACATGCCTGTGGACAGGAGAGGAGGCTTTCTGTTAAAATGAGGCTCCATAGCTGCAACCTTCCATTTAGTGATGAAGATGACTGCTCCTTCCCCATCCTTGCTGCATTATTAAGGGTGACAGGACTCGTTGCAGAGTGTCTCAACCATTCTCTTTGTACTGCTTCCCCTTACCCGCTACCTCCCACAACCCCCCCGGCCCTGCTCGACATCCCACCGCCACATGTGTCCTCTGTGAAATGGAAATGCCGCACCATTAAAAACCGTCAACCTGAAGCTGATCACTGCTGCACTTATGCTAATGTAGACACAGAAAAATATCACATAAGGAGAGGAAGGAAAAAAAGGTAGAGAGGGAAGCAAATCGGATAAAAAATTACCAGTTTCACTCGAGGGATGAAAGTATAGTGTCTCTAATTGGAAATGAATACTGTTGTAGTGTGTAGTTAGGAAATAGTCACATATTCACATTTTGCGGGTGCTACGGTGGATTTAAAGTGAGAGCTGAGGATGCACTAGAGAGGATGAGAGGGAGAGATGGGGAGGCACAGACAACCGCAAACTTGGGTAGGAAATAATTAGGCCCACAGCTTGCCCCTGCATTGAACAGCAGAGGCATCAGCATAGCGACATTTGCAGTTGGCCATAATGCTTTTGTTAGCAAGTATGCAGGCTGGATTTACAGCTATTTATACATTTTTCTGAATTTTGTTTTCAGGCTAATGTGTGAAGTGGTTTCCTGATAATTGTCCACTGCTCGAGCACAAATACAAAGTTGTAAAGTGTAGCCCCGGCTGCTTGGAAATAGACCTTACAATCAGTCAACAATTAAAATCTAACAAGACTTCAGTGTACAAGTGATGCATAAAATTACAGCAGAAAATAAGGGTGCTCTTACTAATCTGTTTGATTGCGTCTTGGCGGCCTGGGATCAGCCCCTCTGTCACCATGGAGAGTGACAGTAATGATAAACCGTAATCAAATTTGCTCCCCCAAGGGTCTGCCTCATTCCTCACTGCACATAATGGGGAGAGGGGAGGAAAATTAAGTGTCCCTTTGATCCATGTGGCTGAATACTGAGCATGTAGCAAATTAAAAAGAGATGCCTGCTGCACCTGCCTGGAGAATAGCTGCCAAACAATACAGTTTTCTAAAAACTCTGACATGCTTGATTGTCATTCCCAGACCTTAATTTTCTCCAAACGCAGCAGGCGTGTCTCTTAGTGTGGAATAGAATTGTGCATTATCAGGAGGGTTGAGCACTGAAACTCTTTGTGGAAGGACACAAGTGGCACACTTTTCACTTAGAAGTCTGGAAATATATACAGCAATTATGTTGTGTTTTCCATTTACTTTGACTGTTTGACTCTTTACCTCACCGTTAGCGGTAAATTGGTTCTGATGTTCAGCACAAATGCACTCACATATGCAAACAGCAGTGCTAAAATTTACATAAAATGCAGTAGCTTTAAGATGGAGGAAAAAAGCATTGTGAGTGCTGAATTTTACTCGCAAAGCTTGATGACTGTAAACATCTGTGCACCTCCCTTGCAAATGCAGGACATCTTGATCGAATGTGTAATTCATTGTAAGCGTTGCCATGACTACGGTATGTTGCTAATAGGATTAAGTGATTTTAATTTGCCATGTGAATATCATCATGTCATGCTGGTTTTTGCATTGGTCTGCTATTCTGAAAAGACTCTTTTCAAGGTGAAAGTATGTGGGCATTGATTTTTTTTTTCTTGCTGTACATCTTGTACCGGATCAAGCATCAGCATCAGCACTATGATGACATGTTGATGACGGTGGTAAAGATAATGATAACAATAACAGCTGTTGGTTTGCAGATGTATCATTGTGTGTACTATAATTAGATTCATGCTGTGGCTGGAGATACATTTTTGTTTCAGATCTGATTGTTGTTGTCATGGTTCATTTATGTGGATACATATTGAGAGGTTTTGAGCGTGTCAGTGCATCACTGCAGAAATTCAAAATGCAGTTCAGAATATACACTGTAGATTCTCATTGGTGAATTGTCTCTGATTTGCCAAAACGGCAACAAAAAACACATTACTCCTCATCTACTGTAACGACACAAACCAACCAAGCAGCCAAAAAAACTTGGACTAACTCAACCTAAACAGTTTCATACCATTCAACCAAACCAATCCAGTCCAAACAAAATAAACTGTTTAACTATACAAATCAGACCAAACCAAACTCATCCAAAACCAATCAATGTTCATTGCCAACATTTCTAATTGTTATCGATGGTTGTTAACACTTAGCATTAATAAAAATAATTATTGATACTTTATTGATCCCCTTGGGGAAATTGTTGTTTGGACAGCGGCTATACCTGTGTCAGCGCTACTACGGTGTTTCGGTGTCTTGTCCAAGGACACCTCGGATATGTAGCTTGCCAGGATTGAGAATCGAACCGCTCACCCTTGGGTTGGAAGCCAACTGCTCTACCCACTGAGCTATCATGCCGACCGATCATCAGTCTGGATAACTGAGTTATGGACTTGGAATTAAATTAGTACATCAACTGCTCTGCATTACAGTATGCTTTAACCTAATTTTTGACTGTCTTCGTCAGCATGGTGTGATTGTTGGAAACTAATTTGAAGAGGAGTTAAACTAGGCATATGTTAAGATAAACTGTAGACTTCCATTACTTATTTACAAGTTTATAGTGAGGGAACAGATATGATTATACTGAGTTTAGCTTGAAAGAACCCAGAACAGTATTTAGTCTTTTCTTTTAGTAATTTTTTGTATGCTCAAAAGGTTAATATTAGATAATGATAATACAGTATATTCTATAATTAGTCATTGGTGGTATAAAAGGAATGGATGGATATGTTGTGCATATAGAGGAACTGGAAACAACTTTAGACTCTGGAAGCAAGATGGTCAAAGATGTTAGGTGGGTGGAAAAAAAATGTCGTACTGTGGTTGAATTGTGTGATGGATTTAATTTCGATGGACTATTGAAATTCACACTGGTCTTCACCTCACTGTGTCCTCAAAGTTAGAAAATGAAAAACCTTTAACATTAAAATTCAGTGCACACAATAAAAGCAAAACATGATCTGAAAAACATGAGATGTTTTGAAGGGGTGTTGAATCCCTTAACACTGTAAGCTGCCAAAGTTGAAAATAGTGTCACCATGAATAATGAAGTTCCTCTGATACCAACTGTATGATCTGACTTTGAAAGCCCTTTAGTTCAGATATTTCTTAACTAGACGTGTGAGTGATAGCATTGTTAAGTGTCGTGGCCCAGCATTGTCAAGCGGTCAAACCCTTCAGGGGGAACAAATTACTCAGAGAAATGTGTGGGGTGATGCTCGGCCGTATTACACATTACACGGGTGAAAACAAATGTAACATTGCACATGAGAGTCATTGAGTCGGAGTTTTAATTATTGCCAGTGTCAGACTTAAGCATAGCCTCTTCTCAGGGAGGCAAAAATAGAAAGGGGAATTAGCCCCCTTTCACTATCACTGACAGCTAATTACATATAAAATGGCTAACACTGCAAAACAAAAGCAGCCAGACAATTACACTTGGCTGTAGCTTGAGCTGAGCTCTAAAGAGAGTAACACAGATGCTTAAACTTTGATTTTTGACACTTGGATCTTTTCTTTTGAGGACTCTAAATGCAGGAGATGTCATCTGAATGTTTGCATAATTTTTTGAGATCAATATAAACCTGTTCAGTCTGACAGCAAGCGATGTGTGAATTCAGATTCACATTTCGCATCACTACACGATGCAGCCTTGAACAGATATCAAAGCACATGCTTGCTAAAAGTCAAATGCAATGGATGTTGAATATGAGTTCAGCCAGGAGCACTGTTTTATTGTATTGGCCCTTCTCCAAATAAACATTGACTTCTTCATTTGTTTGTCATGTTTCTGACTTCACCTAAGGAACGATGAGGAGGTATCTTGACTCTAGGGCATCACAAATGAATGATTCTATCTTGTGTGTAGTATTTTCAAATAATCATATTCAGTATAGTTTAATCAATCTAATCGTGGGTCAATTACTTTTCCCTGGATCTCTGCGGGCTAGCGACTGAATGAGTTAGTTTGAAAGGGAATGAAGGTCTTTGTGTTTGTCAGGGCTGCTGCTTTGTATCCTTTTCCCAGCCTGGCAGAGGTTCCCTGCTTTCTGTCCTTCAAGTCAAAAGCCACTTCACCAGCCAGAGATGGACAGAGAAAGGGCAGAGACACAGAGATGGAGTGGTCCTGGCCTAGCTTGGTCTCTGGGACACTGAAAACCTGGGCCTTTCCCTGGACAATCATTCACTTGTGTGTTTCTTTGTGTAAAGATGGATATCTGAATTCCCCTATTCTTGCAGTGGGCTGAGTTTGCAATATGACACTGCAGGTGTGTTATCTCTCCATGCTTGTGCACGCGTGTTTGACTGGAAGAAACCCAGGAAGCAGCTGTATTTATGTATGTGCGTGTGTGTTTGTGTCAGCGATCTCAGACCAGCTGTATCACCGCACCATTTGTCTAGGCTTGTTTGCTTGGTCCTGGCATAAACAAGCAGGAGATGATCTGTGACACCCTCACATGACAGCTTAACAAAAGGATACACAAAGCGTATGTCAGCCTCGTCAGCAGCCAGTCGCTCATCACCCTAGTGTGCTGGCTGAATCAAATTTACTTTTGAGGCAGTAGGGTATAGTGTATAGCTCCATGACTGCTTTATTTATTATGCTTTGTGTTTGGTCTAACCAAAGTTGAGTTGAGTCCACATTTATTTGGAAGGTGGAACCACTGGTTGCTTCGGATAACGTCTGTAGAGGTAGCTGGACTCAAACTGTTTTTGTCTTTGTTCTCTCCCAGCTGTGTACTTGGCTAAATTACCAATGTTTGACAGTGCATATTTGAGACTAAATAGCAAAAATCACACAGACTAAAAGAATTTGGCACCAGCTGATCTGCTGAAAGTTGTTTTAAAATCTGTGAGGTATTGCATGCTGTGATCATCTATCTCTTATGATGTTAATAAGAATGTGCTTGTAACTCGAGCTGGTTCTTCTGTGACGCCAATCTAAAGAATGTCTAATAGTACTTTTGAATAAATGAACAGGATTATTCATTTGCAGAGAACCTGGACTTCTTCATACTTGTTGTATTATATTATACTATTGACACTTTCTCCTTGAAATTGTAGTTGAACTGGCACATTTAACAGCTATGCTGCATGAAGGAGTAATGAGTGGTATCAGTTTCTCATTGCAAACCAAAGCTTATATCCTACATTAGAGCATGAAATGGGATAAAGATATAACTATAAAGTTTGTGTAGATTCCTCTGTTCTGGACCAATTTTACTTTCTTTTCTTTGAGTCTTCTGGGCTCTGGCTAACATTGTAATGTAGTTAATGCACAGAGCAAATGTTTCTAACTAATGCAAAGTACCAAAATTATTATACTTGAAAGCACTGGCAGTGATTGAGGCACAGTAAAGCACTGCTAAATGTGCTCAGCTGATAGACGTTTAGGGGCCCATTAATTTAAGAAGAAGTAGTTTTGGAGGCGAGAAATGAATTAGACTAAAAGCCCTTTAAAAGTGCAGCTCTAGGTGACGTCCAGCATAGCAGAATAGTCTTTCTTTGCACCATACGGGCAAAAATACAAGAGAATGCAGTCCTAATAAGATTTTTTTTTTTAATGTTATTTGGAGCTGACATCTTTTGACATTAGCATCTGGATGGATCACAACTGGTGATGAGGCTCATTTCAATTATCAGTCAATGGCAGTATATTCTTGGCCACGCTTGGTGCAGTCATTTCAAATGTTTCTTCTGGAGCGCACCATACTGTTTCACTGGTGAAAGATTTATCAAGGGAAATTCTGTTACAGATGTCACTGTGTCTCTGAAAATGTAAACAGACCAAAGTTTGACCTTTAACTTCCCCAAAATATGTTTGAATATTCCACAGCGTTGCCCAAGAGCTTAGCAGAAGTCTAAAAACTGTTCACTTTATAAATAAACTCCAGAGGTGACATCAACATTGAGTCAGGAGAAAATATTAACAATAAAAGAAGTTGTCTAATAAATCATGGGACAGTTTATGGTGATAGCAGTGTTACCAGTAATGTTTAAAATATTCAGCTAATCGTGAAGTGAGAAAATAATAAAATATGCCTTTTTGTTAAAACAAGATCCGATTCAGCAGAAACCTGCACTGTTCCTCTGTGGAAACTACTGTAACATTGTTTGACAGCTCAATCTAAAAGTTAAGAAATTGAACTTGCTATATAAATCTGTAGGTCAATAAGGTTATCACATTATCTTTAGTTGCATCCTGAGCACAGTCCCCAGGTGCTGGAGATGTAATCTCTGTCTAATGGTTATGTTCTACATAGAGATCCTCATTCCAGTGAGTTTATAGGGAAAGATTATCATCCCAGGGAGATGATGCACACTAGGTGAGCAGCAGTTGTGTGTGTATCCAGGTATAACTGATGAGGTTCAATATAAATGTTGCACTCCTGCTGAGTTCACAGGGCAATGCTCCAGTTTTGGTGCTGCAGGATCAAAACTGTGCCACAACAGCTGCTCATAATTCTTTCCCCTATAAATCTGTGGGTGTAAGCCTAATGGAGGTACACAGGCAGCAGACCTTAAATAGAGGTAACTAATTCCTCTGTTGCACTCGGCCTACAACTCGGCTGAGACATTTATAAGAGAGGGCAGCTGCCAATACCTGAAGAAAGAAATGTATTGCTGGTATCTTGGTCACCATTTAACAGGAATTAAAGCCCCCAGCCATAATTGGTTTACAGTGCTATTTATTAGACTGCACCATGTTTGCTGCACAGACTGTTGTGTAGAAAGAGCAAAAACAAAATAGTGGTGTGATATTCTGTATTTTTGTTGTCAATAAGCCCATGAAAGCACCACAACCTTTAAAGAACTGATCCAACATATTGTTGTCTAGCCTAAGCTTTATTTGGATTTATGGATTTATGACATTAGATTTGTAATTTGCAAACCTACACATTTATTGAAATTTAGGAAAGAAAATGTAAAATGGATAAGCTACAGTAATTGAGCAGAATTTACTGAAGAAAACTCCAGTTAAGTTTGTGTTCTTATGCCATACATGTAACATACATCTAAATCTTTATTCAGGAAAACCCTTAAAGAAGAAACCTTATTATATTTTTTTAGCCCTTTTCTTTCATTCAGAGGATCCCCTCCAGAGATTTGAGCTCCCTGTTCTTTGGCACATAAGGGAGAAGGGGTATGACATGTAGGAAAGGTCCCCAGCTAGAGTCAAACCGGGAATACTGTGGTTATGTGGCGTTCAGCTACCAGGGCGCACTGAACAATTACTCTTTACTAGGGAATACTACCTATTTGCCTTGGCTTGCATTCTGCATCCCATTGTACCTTTCCATCTCAGGTTACCTCGTACATCATTTGTGACATTTCTAATCATAACTTGCAAAACAATTTTTTTGCACATTCTCATGAGGTTACTCTTATTTCTGATAAAAATAAGTTCAGGTGTGCAGCTTCCAAGCAGTATATATAATGATCAATTACGTGTGAGAGGCTCTGTGAAAATGGCAGATTGTGATGAGGCTTTTGACACTGAGTACAGTTCCTTTTGCTCTCAGAGGTGATTGATAAAAATATTTTTTTTTCATACACTTACATAGCATTAAGCCTGGTTACATTTCTCTTTGTTTCTCTTTTATATTCTGTAAGACTATTTCCTTTCAACCCAGCTAATAAAAATGCACATAATTTGCATTTTATTTTTCTGACATTTCAAAAGTGGAATTCAGACTCTCTTGACAGTTGGATGGAAACAGTAATAGAGTCACCAACTGAGGGCAGCGTGCAACTTACTGGCAGTTCAAAAGAACAATTAAACCTGTAACGAGTTGGAAAAGAGAAATGGGCATAAAAATGAGGAAAAAGGCACATTTTATGATAAGTTGTTAAGCTTATAGTCAGCCTCAGATAAATGAGACAAGTGAGGGAGATGGAAAAGTGGAACATCAAAGCCCTGTAGGACTTTACCACGTGTCATTACTAAAGACTCAATATTTGTGCAAGCAAGATGTGTTGTAAACTCAGAGGCACACTTGGAGTGTCCTGAGGAAATGAAGTTCCATAACAACTCAGAGGAGTCAATTAATCGCAGGGCCTTAGTTCAGGCGGAATGATGAGGTGGGGTTAAGTCCGCTGGGCCTCTAATTAAAAAGAAGCAAAGCTCATCTCTGTTTCTGCAACATAATTGTATTTTTAGATTGATACTTGTACTGCTAATGCGCACACACATACAGTACCTACATGCATATACATAAACAAACACTTGAATGTACGCATGCAAAATAACATTCTCATTGTGGTATATTTTGGAAAGGCTTCTGTTGCATTGCTGTGCAAAGCTTTCCAATGCAAGAGAATTATCCTCAGTCCCAGGTTTAAAATGCACTATCTAAGGTGTTAACTAAATACCTCAGTGTAGCAAAATGTACACGATTATCTCAATCAAAGAGGTGATGGAGAGCCATGCTGAAAGTTGGCTGATCAACTCCATTAATGCCCAACATTAATTCAATGGCAGTGTAAAACATAGTTACATGACATTGAGAAAGCAATTATCAGTGAGAGAATAATTTGGCTAATAAAGATCCCATTAAGAATCATTATGCGACTTTGCTGATTCTTTTATCTCAAGGCGAGCAGGAGGGAAAGAAGACAGATGCCCTTACTGCTGACAAAGACCTTATTTCATTCCTTTTGTTTGAGGCAAGAGACTGTATTAGAGATATGCATGCAGCTCTTTATAATGTATCAGCTGTGTTCATTTTCTTCCTGTGTAATAAGGCTTAGAGAAGGACACAGGAAGAATGGCTCACCTCTTCCTCTTTGCCTCAGTTTACCTTGTCCGCCACATCCCTGCCTCAGACAGCCAGTGGTTTGATTTGCATTTATGCTGCTAAATAATGAAATTGTGTGTTGTAATACATCAGAGGAGAGCCCAAATGGCATTTAGGCAGGTGGGCTGAAATGCAGTCAAGCATCGTAATATGCTTGGTTATCTAGGCACAATCCTGTCAGTCATGTAATGGACTAAATGGGTGCTTAAAGATGCCATGTGGAGTTCCAGACCATGAGTGTACCGAGGAGCTATGTTATGATGAGCAGTTCTGCTTGAATACTGTACACACAAGGACGCATGTGCAAACGTGTGAGCATGGAGGTGATGTGATACACATCATGGCTATCACGGCTGACATAGCCTAAAGAGTTAGATTGGGTATCTGATAATTGGGCTGATCCATGGAGCTGATCCATATTCAGTTCAATTCTGAGTGTTTGCGACATGTGCCAGCACCACATGCAGCGTGCCGGTAGACTTGACTCACAACAACATAGAGAAAGACAAAGACTCAGCTGTATGGAGGTACGTTATTTCATGCTTACTATGCCGACACGTTCTACTGCTACTTGTAATATCTGTGAGGAGGGGCAGTAGTGCTGCGAACTACAACACAACATACTTTTCAAGCAGCTGTGAGATAATATGACCAAGCAACTTTGACAGATGCACTGCAAAGACATGAGAAACTTACTCATTTCAATTTCAGCTGCTTTATTAGATACCGTTTTCATACAAACTCACAATGTCGGGAGAACTAGGTGCGGACTTGTGCTTGACTCATATGTGTTCTCACATGGGGAGAAACTCTGCTTGCTAAAATGTCAACTAAACATAGACAAGGAAGTTTGATGGATTGTTACAGTACTGCCGTTTTGCCACTACACCAAAATTGCTTCACTGCCCAGCGCTGATCCTGGGGGCTTGATTTTTAACAATACAGTTTTTAATATCATCATAAATTGGCTATAAAAATGTTTTTATGCGGAAGGACATGTGTTCAGCTGAGGGCTTTTGCTGAGAAGCTCTAAATATAAACATAACAATTTGCATGGAAACCCTGCATGGATTTCTATCACAGATTAGCTATGCAAATGATTCACTGTGAAAGTATAATATCTTAGCCCACATACTTTTTTATTTTTTTATTTTGTATACAGTATATGGTAAAATGATGCCAGCAAAACCATTTTAAAAGCTTTTGACTTTCTTCTTGTTACTCTCCTTGTCAGTCTGTCTTTTCTCTGCTCTCTGTTCTGTACAAGCTGACAGGAGAAAGATTATAAAGTTATAAAGAGTGTCCTGCTCAGTCAAACAGAAAGCTTTCTATTAATGCTAAATTTTAGGATTTAGGTGTTTGGATTAATGTGCAGTGCTAGAATTTAAATTATTGAACAATATTTAATTCGATTTTTTCCCCCAAGGATTCCAGGTTATTGAGGTACGTCACCCAGTATTAATACATTAAATTATCTATTTCTCTATTGTATTATATAACTTTATTTGTATAGCACTAGCTTTACAATAGAATTGGATACAACTGTGAAGCAGCACTGTTAAGTAACACAGCAGCAGTTCTGGGCTGAGACACAAAGGTCAGCTAAGATACAACGAACTAAAAGAGACTAGAAGAGCATATAAGGTAAAGAAAAAAGAACATAACATTGTAATGAGAAAAGAGATGAGGTGTCTCATTGTGTACTGCTTTAGAGGTTTGAAACCCTGCTAAGGAGAAAATTATGTGAGTATATTTTAACTTTTTGCCTAAAAATAACCCCCACCTTCTCCCACAACCAGGACTACTTTACAGAAACAGACACCCACACATGCGCACAGAGCGGGGATAACCTAATTTGCCATGTCTTCATGGATTAAAGAGTACAATCAGAGGTACAGTGGCTCGCTGGCTCTCACAGACTGAAATACAGAGAAACACAGAGGAAGCATAAGAGTGCAGAAAGAATGAGGGGAGCTATTATTCCCTCAATTCCAGGAAAGACACTTCATCCGAGCATCATCTGTGGTTTTCTCCTGGGGGCTATAACTGGCTGGCTAACAGCAATAACAACACATTCTCTGGAAGGGAAATCTGCTGCCTGGAAAAAACAGTCTTATCGCATGCCAATCATCTTTGTCATCAGCTAAAGGGGAAGGGGATAAGGGGTGGGTGTATTGTGTCACACAGAGAAACTCTTAGGTGTCCTTTCCATTATGTCGTTGTGTCATAGAGAAGGAAGGCCAGTACCTTGTAACTGAGTTAAGACATCACTGATGATGCTAAGCCAAAAGAGGTATTATTACATATATATCTGCTTGAAATTAGCTAGAAACTGGACCCATTAGACACAACTGTCAAAAGGAAAGGACTTTTTAAACTGGTGACTGCTTTAGAAACAGTTTCTTAGAAGATTGATATTGAAAGGTTGATACAGAACTAAGGAAGCTAATGTTAATTATCAAATAAAATTCTGTATGTTAAAGACTTGTAATGTCCAGTGGTGTAGTCAGTTTATTGCACCATGTATCACATGATATTTAAGAGAAGGTTAACATACATTGTATCCTAATCGAGCTATGTTATAAAGTGTAGCTCATGACAGTACTTCTAGAAATGGCAACATCAGTGTTAATTTAATCTTGAACACATTAAACCACTGTATTGTCTGTAGACATTTTAAGATCGTATGATATTTAACTCTGTAACAAGATTGTCAAGTAATGATGTTGATTTAAGCTTAGGACAACAGTCCTACTCCAAGACTGTTGACTGTTGTTGTTGGCCCTGGTTGTCTCTGGCTTATTTAAACTATGTGTGCTGTGTTCAATCTTAGACTGTTGCAGTTTCAAAGTCTGGACTTCATTTACACTACTCACAAAAAGTTAGGGATATTTGGCTTTCGGGTGAAATTTATGGAAAACGTAAAAAGTTCACACTA
>JAUMHL010000013.1:21438015-21462408 GCA_032362345.1 Sandelia bainsii
TGTAAAGGTTATAGTGCATTTTAGGTTCATCCTGAAATTTCACCCGAAAGCCGAATATCCCTAAGTTTTTGTGAGTAGTGTATGTACATTATGGGCTGGGCGGCTCCAATGGTGTGTATGGGCACCATGTCCCTTTCCGAGTACATGTTAAGGAGTCTGTGATTTCTTTTAATGTCCGTCAGGACTTCCTGTATGGTGTGACACTCGCAAACACATCTGTAAAAGTACTGATACAGAATTGTTGCATTGTGTGTGGTCACCTTCATTTTGTTTTACACAGTACTTCTAACTCGGTGTCACTAAGCTTGATTCTTAAATATTGCCATTTAACAGAAATAGTTTTTGTTTTGGCTACCAGTTAAGTGTTGCACCTCCCGTTGCCATCCATGGTCTGCACTCTGCACAGTGGGAAGTCTTGTGACTCTACATGTCACATGCTCCACTGCCTAAACAGAGATTGACTGGTGATGTGTTTATTAGGGGCATAGATAATAAGCAAACTGCACACAGAGAACAGGTTGTCACATTCAAACACGTACATATTTATTTAATTAAATTGCAACCTTTTGTGGTTATATAATTGCACAGGCTGACATCGAGATTGTGATGAGATTAATTGTGTAGCACTAGTTAAAAATGTTAAAATGTTGTTCTGCAGTAGAGCATTACATTTTCTTAAAAAGAATGAAATATAATTTCATGGAGTGTGAAGTAGGACTTAAATACATTGTGCATTTGTAATCTGCTTATGCACATATAGGCCTATTAAACTAAACGTTGATTCTGATTAGCATTGTGCTGTATGGCAGTTTAAGGAACCTTTTGCAGATAAATAATACAAGCTAATTACAATCAGTACTAGCCATGTTAGCATTAACAGCCCCTCGTCTCTGTGCGTTTGGTGTTTCAGGGCTCGTAATGGAAACCTCTAAGATGGCAGAACAGTAGCCTCTCAGAAAGAATGACCCATAATCAATATCTTGATGACATCTTGCTGTGTTTGCATATGTATCTGTGCTCTTGTTTCTTCACACAGCACAAAGGCATGCAAGGTGGACTGGTGACTTTACAGTGTGGAGTCATTATAATAGTACTTCATAAAAGTGACCAAACATTTCCTATGGTGCCTTTTCTTCAAATCAGGTGCTAAAAATTTATTATATTCTGCTCATACAGAGAGAGAGATCAACTAATCTCAACTCGCAACATTATTGTTTCTTTCATGGGTCTCTCAGTGTTGCAGTGTCTGTGTTGTGTCTGAAATTGGCAAAATTTCACAGTCTGGGAGGGGATCTGTGTGAAGCAATCGATTTCAAAATTGCCACAGAGTGAGAGAGTGCAATTGATGTCAAGGCTGCTCAGAAATGAGTTTTCTTGCCTTTCCGATTGAAATGACGTGGAGACATTGTGACTGGAGGCAAAGCGGATCCAGACAAAGACCTATTATTGAGTGCTTCCCAAGCCAAACCAAGGATGTTCCGATTCAGAATCAGCTCCCTCTCTAGTGCCCCTATACTCCACTACCAACACATTTACAAAAGAGGGTGAAGCAAACGACTTGACTTCTCAGTTCCTCATCTACCCTTTTCTGGGCTAGAGTAGGTCAACACATCAGGTGTCCAGAGGTGTCTCCGCACTGGAGATGGCCAATTAGAATGCGCTCCCTTTGCATTGTCCATGGGGAGCTAGAGGAGGCGCCCAGATGCACCTGTCAATATTTACTGTTCTAACAAAATACATCATTCATTGCCATCTGCTCTCCGGCAGGACGCATAGGGCGCTGCTGCTGCAAAATTAATAGCTCTTCTAATGCTCCTTTCCTAATGGGCCTAATCAATTAATCAGCTCTTCGCAATCTGGAGGCACCATTACCCAGTTCATAGATCCCTAATGCTGTCAAAAGATATGAGTTTGCTGCACTGCTGTAAAAATGAATAAGTACCTTTTTGCTGCATGAAGGATAATGTTGCTTTATTTAACTATAACAAAACATGATTAAATCATCTCTGCTCCTAAAGTGTCCAGCAGCAAAACATCTGTAGCTTTACTGTTGCTATTGTTGTGTCATCTGCGCCTTCCCTGCTATGTGATGACACATGCAATGCAAGCAGAAGCTGTGTACTCAGAAATATTGCATGGGAAGCCTGAAGCTTAGGCCCAGAGGCTGAATGCGATCATGCATTTTGATGTTCTCTCTCTTAATGCTGTTCGGCAGCAACTTCTATGCACTGGACTCAACACAGTGCGTGTTTTTGTCCACGTGTGTCCGTCTGTTTAGCAACTCTGGTACCCTCCTTTTCTCATTTCAACAAACCAAACCTTAAGAAGACATGAGATGTAAACAGAGAGATATTAAATGATATTTGACAAAAAATCTTCTCAGGAGACATCTCATTCTGATTTCATAACCCCAGGCACATGGAGAAACTGAGGTCTATTCAAAAGCCAAACCACCTCCTAGAATATTCTGTACACTTGTTACTCTAGCATGTAGGGCAAACAGTCTGGAGATTAGTGTGTGTGTGTGTCATGGTAGTGGTGATGGTGGGTGGGCGGCGGATATGTGAATACAAAATCATTTGTCGTAAGTCATTTTATCCGTGCACTCTGAAGCCATCAACAGTATGATCACGCATCAAAGTGGCTGCTGTGTCTGACTGCATAATCACCGGAGCAAATCTCACTCCCATTCAGCCCTGAGTTATCAGAGAGGATATTGTTTTAACCCTTTGTAATATTATTCTGAGCGAGCATATGGAGGCTTTGTACTAAGCTGGTTGATGCATGCTGGAGCTTTGAATACTGGCCGACAACCTTGAGCATATTTTAATGTAATGAAGGGGGTGTAACTCACACACATGCATACAAACAGCTGGAGTCTAACATTCAAGTTGACATACTTGAATAGACACATTCAACAACGTCAACTTTATTTCTGACTCTTCCTCACACACACAGCTGGTGCTCCTGTATCCCCCCCATCTCAGTCTTAAACACACCTATTGCTGATTCTCTCTAGAGGACTACATGCACAACTACACACCCTATTCTCTCACGTCTACCTTTAGTACGCTTCAATTCCCATAGTAATGCTGTGCCTCTCGCTTAAATACACTCACACCAACACACACAGCTGGATCTCGCACATCTCGCCCACAGCCTAATTCACATGCATGGCCATTTAGATATTCCCATATCATTGGTGGTTCTCTCTTTCTCATGCACCCACCCAGAAACACACACACACAGACGCACAGCCAGATGATCCATCCCAGCAATAGTGTTCCACATCTGGCAGACAGGGTTTGGTCTCCTGCTACATCTCCCAAGTTGCCCTTTACCAGACCTCAGCACATCCTGATGGATCACCTGCGGACTAGGATGGATGGTGCCTCACCCCCCTCCGGCACCTTATATGCCATTTCATCCTATCTACAACACTAATCTGTCATTCTTATCACCCATTTGTTATTTTGCCTGGGCTGCCGTGCGTTTTACGTATGCACATGTCTGCATATGCCCACACAAGTGATTCCATGACCCCTGCTCGCAGCTCCAGTTGGGCTGCCACCCTTACATGCACACAGGGGACATGCTCTCTTCTGCAGCGATTTGTCTCTTTTTTTGTCCTGTGCTTGTCTCCTTACTCCCTTATGAAATAAATTAAAATGTGGATAAAAAGGTGAAAATTGGATAAAAAGGTGATAATTGCTTTGTCTGTTATGGTGAGGAAAAAGTATACAATTAGAAAGTGGAATGTTTATTTTCCATTTATTCACAGTGTTACACATAAGCTAACACTTTATTTGGATAATCCAATGGTGCTGTATCATGTGAGAAAAAAATGATGCTGAGGAAAGTGTCACTTCCTTGTAGACTGCATCATACCATTGTAAACTATATATTGCAGCAAATATATATTATGCTTTATTAATAGTTCTTCAGTATTGTAATTACCTGAATGCAGTACACAGAAACTGCAAAAAATAAAGAAGAGGCAACATCAAAGCAATTCCCATCAGTTTTCTGCCCTTCCTGTGTAGCTTTTCCAATCTCTCTTCTGATGCTACACAAGTGGTTTGCAGGCAGAAAGCAGGATACCATGGCCAGAGGGGAACCTGTCCATCAGTCAAAAGCCCCATCTCCGAACCAAGGGACCTCCAGCATCAAATTGAGCTCTTTAACACAAACATGTGTTTAGCCCCGCAGCTGTGCAGAGATGGAACTTAATAGAAAATTAGGGAAACGGTAAACAAAGTTGAGCTGATCTGTGTCAAACAAAAACCCTTAGCCTGGGGAAAGACGGTGCAGACTTGCTCCTTGTCCTGCTCCTTGGCCTTGAGTATAAACACATGAAAAGGATTGCCTGGCTCACCCTGTCCACATGTTCCCAGGCTGTTTCAATTCAGTAGCTTATAACTTAGGGTGCCTGGATGTGATTTTTAAGCGTGGGCTTCTTTATCAACTGGAACCTAGGAGAGATTTAAAGCTAAACGCCCCTGGAGGTGCCTATTAAAACATGCAGTTGTGTTTACACAAAAATTTCCCAGCTTTTCTCATTTTATGGTTCATGTCAGTCAGCAAGCCCCGTTTCATCCACTTTTGCTATGCTAGGTACCCTCTGGGCAACGTCTTGGCCACTTATTGGAAGCAGTAGTGGTAGCAACTGTATAGATTGTCAGAGCACCGGGGTGGATTGCTTGCAGTGTTTCAACAATCTAAATCACACCTCTTTTGCTTCTAAGAGGATGGAGGAAGATTGTGGTTGTTCCTGCTCTGGTTTTATTGATGCACAAGACCATGTGTTCCACAGCCTCTCTCAGTGCTCTCTGGCAGAGGGGCACAAATCAGCAGTACACACAGCATTAATCATCGGCCTGGGAGGTCAGCTAAGCATACCTGTCCCTTCACACATCTTTCTGGTGAGTCCTTGAAAGGGTAGACTGCAGCAATCAATCACCGTTATCATTCCCATGTGAGACTCGTCAGATAAGCCACTTTTGGTTGTGTGGAAGAAAAATGAATGAGAAAAAGTTTGCAACTGAATTTCAGACAGGTTTATTTTGAGCTCTGTCGGCCTCTGCTTCTGCATCGGTACCCATGGAGCGTCTAACAGAGGGTCCTAAGGTCAAGGCGCACAGGCTGTCAGAGCTCTGTTCTAACTCCCATCGAGGCTTTTTCCATTGTTTGACAGTGTAATTAAGCTGCCTGGCTGTATGTATGACAATGAGATGTAAATTATACAGTGACACATCTCACTTAGCTTGTTTTATGTATAATGTATGCCTTTTTCCCCTCACTTTTGGGTTATAATAAGGCCTCACAGTTCTCATTGTGAAACCTTCCCTTGTACTGAAACTCTGTAAAGATGAACATTGACTGACATCCTTAAACACTTGAAATTAAACTTCATCAGAAAAAAATAGGCACTTATACTACAGAATCCCTTGATTATTCCAACCAGATTATCAGTCTTTCCTTCCCACCTGACAGGAGTATTCCCATTGATTCTTGATGTTGTAGCCAGATGTTATAACCAGCATATAGCAGAATACTGAATTATGTGACCCTTAGGACGCTGGAGCCTTTCAAATGCTAAAAATATGTGGGGGGGCAAGGAGAACAGTTTTTGTCTCCAACTGTTTTAGCACTTAACTGTTCATTACTGTGTTCATTACATGATGGTTTCTTTTAAAGAGTGTATTACATACTGCATTTAATCTCTTGTCATTTAATTACATCTAATCTATTCATTTGCTAAAATATGCTGATTAATCTAAGCTCTTGCATTTAACTTTGGGGACAGAGACCACTTTTCAAATCATTAAATATCTGAGCTTTATCTTTATTCCAGATCCATTTTCTCACCTACTGAAACTGCAGCTGAATTTAGTGCCTGCATGTCTTGAGTCTTTGTGGCATTTGTTGTTCCAGATTGCACATTGTATGACTTGAAAAAAAAGGGAAATTAGTATTGATTCATGATACTCCTCCACAGATAAGACTGTGTAGATGCCCCCCCCCCCCCCCCCCCCCATTCGCCACAGTCGTCTTCAGTTGTGAGGGATTTGTGGAGCGTGAGGAAAGGCTGCGAAAACAAAACAGTAAATACTACTGTGGTTTCCATTTCCCCTTGGAAACCCGGTGGGCAAACAGCCACAGACTGAGCTTGGGCTCATGTCTCATATCACAGCACGATGTCACACTTTTAAAGGCATCAAAACCCAGCTGCAGCTGTGACTGACAGGTGCAAGCTTTCCATCTCCGGAGGATGGTGGGAGAAAAAAAACTTCATACAACAAAAGCGGAGTTGAGTGATTATAATGCTCACTGCTTTGAGGGGGCATGTGGGGGAGTGTGGTGTGTAGCGGGGTTTGGCGGAGTCAAAATTGGCAACACAGCTAATTGAGGCTTGGGATTCTTCAACAGTGAAGTTCTGGATGTTTCTCTCCTCTTTCCAAGGGTGATGTAGGTGGAGGAGAATGTGGTGCTTTCATTAATCAGCGTGGTGACCTCCTTCATCCACCCCCCACCACTCCATCAACTCTTTCACACTAGCCAGACATCAAATGTAGATTCAACACATCATACTTGGGCTGTGACTGATAAACTCTGCTTTAACCTAAAGCTGTTGATACTGACAAAAATGAGGAGAGAGAGAGGCATTCTGTAGTTATGATAGTCCATCTGTGTGCCCAGAGTGAGCACCTGACACTGCCGCTGGTGCTGAGGTGATTGTGGTCTCAGTGCTGTGATGGGCTAAGCTTAATGCATTCTTAGATGCAAGTTTGATGAAGAACAAATAATGGAGGACACATGGGACAAGATAACACAGATTAGCTCACCACGGTGGTATTGCCACTGCTGGGGAACGAAGAAAGCAAGGGAATAGGAAGAGAGGGGGAAAAAAAACACCACATGGCATTCCTACAAAAATAGCTCTTTCTCTCACATCATCCTCATTTCCCAGTTCCTTCCCTAGCAGCTGCTTTGATGGATCATTTTGTCTCCCTAATAGCAGTTCCAAATCCCTGGATGCTCTCCATTTATGTTCTGTGGGAGACTATAACAATTTAGCTGAACCCATCTAAAAGATTAGCATAGGAGCAAAGGAAAAAGAAAAGACAAAAATCTAAGCTTTACCCAAGAGGGAATCAACTTGTACTTTATTTAGACCTTCTTCTGCTTTTAATTTTTTTTTTTAACTCAATGCTTTGTCAATATTAGCTGTAGCTACTGCCTTGGCTCTTGATTTTTTTTTTAAAAAGCTTGGTATAAATCATGCAGTCCTCCAAGCTTGCAGAAGCCTTTCAATCATGTATGAGTAGTGGATAAGTGATAGAAGATTCTGTGGCCCACCACTCTTTTCCTCCCCGTCTGGTTTTCATTTTAACTGGGGGGGAAAAGGATGAGAGAAATTTTGTATCACACCCAATGCTTCATCACAAATATCAGGAGCAGAAAAGAAAGCAAGCTATGTTTTGAACAGTAGTCTCTGTCATTAAATACAGTAAATTTAAAGTAAAGTTTAGCCTCAGAGACACACAACCAGAGTGGATCATGTTCTGAAACTTCAGTTCGTCCGTCAGTGGTGCATGGCACAGTCGTTTGTTCAGGATTTGCATGGCACATTAATAAAGAGCTCATGACATATTTTATCATAGTTTCTCAACATGACAGTTAACACTTATACCAGTCTCATTATACATTTATAGGACATGACTGCATAACAGATTTCAGATTAATATTGCAAAGAAAAATGTTGAACGTTTTGCCTTTTGGCTTTTGTAATTAGCATTACCTTGTGATCTTGGTCCACTTTAATGCATTGTAGGGATAGGGTTTGTTAACATTTTAGAAAAGCTGAATTCAGTTGCTAATCTGCTCGTTGAATCTAAATTCTTTCAGATCCCTTGTTTGATATTTTTAAGTAGTTTATTTGTTGAGGAATGAATGTTAATAAAAATATGTACTTTATTTATTTTACTTATTTCACACTGCATTAACAACAAATTAACTGCTTTGTGCAACAAAAGACTATATTTAAAAAGGCCATATTATACATAATTTCAGGTTAATTATTTTATTGGGCTCTGCTGAAATAGTTGTGGATGATTGAGTTGAGGATACAATTACAAAAAACTTTGTCAAATCAACGATCATTGGGTATCATTTGACTTTTAGTGATTCAGATTCTGCATTTGTGGTTCCTATCGATTCCTTGATTCGATTCCAAAATGGTTAAAACAATGAATAAATAAAGCTAAAATGTTTAGATAACTGCTATATTTATTCTTCAACTGTTAAAATTCAATATAGCATCAGTGTGTCTACTGAAACAGCAGCAGGAAAGTACCGTGGTAGACAGGCAACACTACAACACTAAGTCTAACTATACAAGTATCCTAACATTATATTTTTTTTCTACTGCCTAACGTTACCTAAATGATGGAGATTCAACAATGGAGTCTCTAAACAAATTAAATGTGCAGCATTGGTTAAGCAGAATATCTGATAGGCAGAACTGACATTAGAGTTTTTGCAATGGGTACAGCGTATACAGGAGTGAGTCGCAGGACACAACCTATCATTGGCAGCTGGTTCCCTTTGGAACATTTAGGCTGGTTCACCATGTTTGTTATAACAGTATTATTGAGTTATGTTTGAAAATGTCTGTTTTTCCTATGGAGCTGCCTGTAATGTCTCAGAGAAGGAGACAAAAAAGACAAACTAAACAGAACAGATTTGATAAGGGGTTCACTGGTCATGGAGCTCTGGTTACAAGGGGAACCATGGCACGGACATCATTAAGTGAACATATGTATAAAAAAGGCAGCTTATTTCATCTGCTTGATATCTCGTATATAGTATATTATGTAGTAATATTATATAAGGGTTCTTTCTTTTAGCCAGCTGTAAAATACTATGGTACCAATAAGCTTAATAGTATTTATTTGAATATTACTAAGTTGCTAAACTGTTTAGCACTGCAATATCTTACAGCTGGCATCATCATAAATCTTGCTCATTATTTAATTAAAATGTATTCAAATCAGTCAACAGGTCTATGATCAGTCTACATGATCTGGCAGTATTGAAAACCCAGATGTTAACTTTCTCTTCCAATTGTTTAGTGTTATAATTTATACAATACATGTTTTTCTCCAGTGGCACCCAACTGACATTGCCATCCTCTCCTCTTTTAGATCATGTCCTTCTTTGCTGCAAATTAGCTGATTCTTAATCAGTTTCTTAAGAATGAAAAAGTAGGCTCAAAGTTTAAGTTGTATTGACATCACTGCATGTTGCAGTTCTTTCTTCTGGACAGCCAAATGCATCTGTCTTGACCCTGTGGATTTGACCCTTTTATAAAGACACACTGAGACAACTAAGAGACACCTCTGCCCTCCTGATTCTGCTTTCTCACAGGATTGTAAATATAGCAGAAACCTATGTGAACTGCATGGAAAATTATTACTGTTCAACATCATGTTGTCCTGTAAATACAGGTCCTTCCAGGGACTTTTCCAACTTGCAAACACCAGTGAAAACAGTCATCAAAGCATGAGTTATATTAGTGAATATTTGTACATCTTCCTATCTACAGCGCAAGTGTAAAATGGGACCCAAGAATAAGCTCATCACAGACTTTTTTTTATAATTTTACAGACCAGTAAATTTCATCCTAGAACTATTAGATGATCTAAATGTGTGGATAATTTCAATTAGCTGTTGGTTTCCATGCTTCAGTCGACACAAAATATTCATAAAAATAACAACTAAAATGTTGCACAAAAGCAGCAAAAGGTTTACAAGTCCACATTATCGGTGAAGTGTCAGGCCAAGTTAATTTTCATTAAATAACAGGGAAGTTGTATTTTGTAGTGGCAAAAATTGAATTTTTAACTAGCTGTTTTAGTCCCGTTTTTTGGTCTCTGTTTTTTGATGCTGCTCTGTGGTTTGTCTTTGTACTCAAGTAGATGTGTCTCAATATAGAATCTCTTTACACTTAAAATATTCAAATAACACCTGGTGCATTTTTTTTAATTCACACCATCAGTGAAAGCAGCTTTGGGTGTTGAACATCACAGCTTGGCTGTGTGGGTGGGCGGAGACACAGGACACTTTTGGGCCTCTCAGACAGAGCATGTTGTGTGGGACACCACATCGTCACATTATATTAACAACGAGGAAGAAAATGACTGGCCAACATCAGGAGGGAAATCTCTTATGCAAGGGAACATTGATGGAATCAGTCCCCAATAGTCCTACGCTGGAAAGAGAATAAGGAGGCAGAACGCTTCTTCCTGTGCCCAGGGAATAAATTCTAAATAGACTGTAAACACACCGACAGATAACACAGGTCACAAACAGTTCTTCTTGCATGCAAAACGATCCACAATCTCAATGGATATTTGGTGACTAAGGCAAAGTATTAGAATAATCATGCTGCTTTTTAATCATCATAATTTTGCCATTAGAGGGAGATTTAGCGTACTTTATGTGCCTTTGAGACAGCAATCCTGTGTAGTTTTTTACACGTGCATTGTTTTGTTTAGTAAATTGTTGTACCCTGTGGTTGGATACAGCTACAGCTTATGTAAACTGTTTTATTGAATATGCAAGGAGTGTTCCCTGTTAAATATTCCAGTCAAATGACCTCCTCCAGAGAAATCTAAGGCAACAAATTGTTTTATATTGTCTTTTTAATTGAGTTTTTTCGTCAAATAAAATATTCCACTTATAACACTACATGTAAAATAACCATGTAGTACATGTTAGGAAATGTTGAATGTTTCTTTGAGTTTATAGCTTTTTGCTGATCTGCTGTGGCTTCCATCATCATCATCCATTGGTACCCAACCAGAAAAAAATAGTTTTCACTTCACTGAAATAACAGACCTCATAACTTTGCCAAGTATTTTGCAATCAAGGTGGTTTTGGTCGTATTTGCCTAAGTTTGCAGTATCCTTTCCCAAGAATTGTGTGAAAGGATTTTTGCTTTTTGTTTGTTTTGCTAAAAGTACTAAAAATTATGTTTCAGAGGGAAAAAAAACAGCAATGTTTCCTTCCACAAACAATGCTCCAGGCAATTTCGTAAACTATTTCTACTTTAGAAAACGGTTTCAGATAAAACTGTTCACAGTAAAGTTTGCAGGTTCAATAAAAACCAGGAACTTATTCTGTAAAGAAATGTTGCTGTCGAGCTTTCCAAATGTAATTTTTAATGCTTTGAGCACCACAAACCTAATTCTGTTTTCCCTCCATTGTACTGGGGTAGTGACTTAAATCACACAAATCTATGTCCAAATTTTTCACATAAAGTAAAAACTCTACATTGTTACATGCCACACAGTGGCACAAATATATTTTTGTAATTTAGACCAAATGATCCTTTAAACACAGCATCAAACACAGCTCTTGATAAATAGCATCTTTTGCACAAAGTCGTCTTCCTGAGTGCTTCCGGGAACACAAAACCAAAACAAAAGGCAAGCCAATTTAGATGTTCACTCAGTGCAACGACACAAACAAAGCACAAAGTGAGGGTCAAAGGGCCAAATCCCTCGTTTGAAGTCCCAGGTTCTTTATTACAATGAGCGACTGCATTCTCTACTCCTAAAAACTTCTCCAAATTAGGCCATCACTGTGGTAACCCAAGGAAGCTGCCAAATGTTGAGGGGATTGTGGGACGCAGCAGAACAGAGTGATTGAGGTCAATGCAAGAGGTCAGCATGTCATTTTCAGAGCAAAGTTCCTGTTACCTTTGGCAAACAATTTCTTGTCCCTTGGCTACGAGTCAAAGCAGTCTGTGAGCCCTTTTGCTTCCCTCAAAGCATTTGAAGCTCACTCAGTACTGAACCCTTAGAATTTAATTAGAGCTAGTGGGCTTGTGATATTGACACGTCCGTCGCATTTTTTCTTGGAAAAAATACTTCCTGTGCTTTACAGATCAGTGTGAAACCCTCGAGACCAAGATTCTCTAGGTTCCCCCTTAAAATGGCAAGATATAAAGACTAAGCATGTTTTAAGCTGGCCCTTAGTTTTTAAGTGGACCCATGGGATAGTGACGATTGTAGTTGCAGTTATTAAAAAGCTGGAGAGTGACATTTAGAAATGACAAAGGGTCTGGCCACTGGTAGGGCCTTCAGCACCTGGCTGGTTATTTGAGCGTGAGATACACTCTCCTGTCTTACAGCTGAGTGAGTGGAAGCACCGTCTATATTATGGGAGGAGGAAAAAAACTTGTAAATATTTCATGGCAATAGGTCAACAGGGTGTTAATGTTGTTTTTCTTCCCTGCCAGTAGAGATTATTCAGTGACGAATTAAATGCACTACTTGCAGTCACTTATGTCATGATGTAAACCAGCAGTGGATGTTAAATTTCAGACCTCAGTGTGCTGGTTGGTTGCGTAAATTAACAGAGCAGAAGAAACCTCAGGAACACATACAGCATGTCGTAGTGCTACTTCTTTTCAACAACAATTTATTAAACATCTGCTGAGCTATGTAAATAACTATTATGAAGCCTCTAGATATATTCTGATGAGACCTTTGTGTTCTGGTTGGGTTGAATGTTATGACAGATCTGAGGGAAGTCTACATTCATGTAGAGCATGTCATTACTTTGATACTTTATTAAAAATCTAATTAAGTATGCAAATACGTATTATCAGGGCCCCATACTTCCAAGTCTGATATTAGTTTTTCACTCTACCACATCATGTGTAATTTTAATTGTGCTTATTATTTGTGGCTTGTTTGCATGAGTGGCATTGCTGGCCTCAGCCACTTGACCAAATTTCTGTTGTATGTGAAGCACTTTCTGAAATAATTTGATTGTGACCTTTGATTATTTGAGTGTGATTGTGAAATAGGGGTGGATGGCTACGGTGACGAGAAGCGAGTAAAGTGAGATTAATAAAAAACAAACGCTGCATACAGGAAAACAAGCTTTCAATGTCCGACCAAACCTTTTAATTTTACGCTTCATTAAGAGCTGCAGTGCTGGTGCTATGAGCCCAAGGCCAGAGGCCGCTTGAGGCAGAGACGGACCCTTTAATAGCCTGTTTACAACCAGACTTGGGCAGCATAGGGAGCAAATGGAAGGACTGAGCTTGTTAAAATTTTAATGGCTGCAGTGACTGATTTAAG
This sequence comes from Sandelia bainsii, assembly GCA_032362345.1. Classification (NCBI taxonomy): domain Eukaryota; kingdom Metazoa; phylum Chordata; class Actinopteri; order Anabantiformes; family Anabantidae; genus Sandelia; species Sandelia bainsii. Next base: position 21,451,173 of record JAUMHL010000013.1, read on the forward strand.
GATTTGCATACCCACAGAGGTCAAATTTGTTAGGTTCTTCGCTGGACAAGACTTAAACCCACATTCACTGATGTTTATAATCAACGCTGATCATTTTCAGGGATGGGTGGTTGTAATGAAGCATGATTGGAAACTCCTGCCGTCCTTTGTGGCTACTTGATAGGCCAGAAATTAGTGTTCAGTACATGTCATTGTTTTACGTTACTGTCAAAACTAAATTGTTCCCAAATGAAAACATACAAAGAACACTACAACTGTGATTTCAAATGCTTATCTTCATCATCATCATCCCCAAGACCCACAATGGCAAATGTTTTAGCATTTCTTGGCAGTTCATACATTGAGTGGGGCTATGAATAATGCAGCTGCAGTACTTCATTACTTTTCAAGTCACAGACCACAGCCATAAAAATGTCAGTTGGTTCAAAATAATGTATTAGGATCTTGTCAGTTAGTTTTAATTTGAAGTAAGAGCCTGACCTTTTTAATGTAGATTGTGGATGTAAAGAGACCTGGTTCTATTTTTTCCCTTTTTTTTTAAGGCCTATTTAGCGAACGTGACATACATCAGATGTCCCTGATTTCTTCAGACCAGGTTCCTTATCTCTCATCGTCTTTTTTTTGTATTCTGCAGAAAATGAATGGAGATGGTGACAATATGATTTAAAAGTAGTTGGTGTTTTAGCACCTTAGTGACTTTTGACAGCTCTTTCTTTCTCAGTCTACCTTCTTTTTTTTCTCACTTTCAGCTAGAATCTGTCAGACCATGTAATACATGCAAGGTTACACGTTGTCTGGACAAGGACTAAGGGCGTACAAAGTAATGGACCTTGACTGAAACAAGTGTGAAGTTGAAGCAGAATGGGAAAACTAGAGCTGCTGAGTGTGGCCAAGGCTGCCACTGCTGTGATGTGAATTTATGTCTAGCAAATGTGTGGGTTGAACCTGCAGACTATAAACAAAGGTGGAAGACCCACTGAGTACTAATGTGCTCCGACATCAGATTACATACCTGACCTAGGGCACAAGCTGACCATTGAAGGTGGTGGGTAAACATTCTGCATGCTGGATTTCCTTCCCTTTGTCATTCCTGTCCTATTCTCTTTATGTTACTCTCATCAGACTCTATATCATGAATTAAAAAGGCCAAATGCTAACATAGCTCTCATATGACCTGGAAGGAGGGCAGGTCACTTACAAATGCATGCTCGTGGCCATTTTGTGATGTGCTGTTGCTCATTTTGTTTCTTCCGACTGGCTGCATGCCTCCACCAACGCAATTCAGCATTGAAAGTACTTCCAAGTCACTGGTCATGACAGGCTTTCCCTGGGCTCTTGCTGCTGCTCGGGGGTGACCCTAATACCCTCTCATTCCACCAATGGGAACTAAGGGCACATGCCAAGGACATGCCTGGTGGGCACCCGTGGCAGTTTGGGCCTGTAGATTGTATTGGGATTTCTTGGAAGGTATGGAAGAGATGAACCATGGAAAAACTAGAAAATATATCAATTTAGAGTTTAAAGCTTAGAGTACAAAAGCTATAGGGGAGTTTACTGAATGTCATTGTAGAAAAAGTTGACAAAATGCTGCATAGAAATCATGGGACTGTCAGAGTTGGTGATGCATTGTGAATTATGAAAATGGTGAGCAGTAATGCAGAGATATGAAGCAGCTGTACCCTTGACCTTGGCTTTTGAACCGATCATGCTCTGTCTATCTTTACACTCTTATTTTTGCCTCATGTTGGTTCCTTGTGTCCCACTGGATTCATCTCCCTGACCTTTCCAGGCTAGCTTGCCTTTCGTGGGGTACTTTGAACATCCCTTTGCACAGCAGCATTGCCATCTGGAGCATTTTACCTCCCACTCCCTAATTTTGTTTTTTCTTGTGTGTTCACATAGATACTGTCTCTTTCTTTATTGTGCAAACAGACAAGTACATGTGCAAGGGTTCACAATGCAGTGAATACTCAGTCTAAACCAAAGCTGACAGCAGGTTTTCACTGATGCACAACCAAACAACTGGAAGGGAGCCTCATCTGTTTTTGTCTAGAGATGAAAGGCCCACATGTGATGGTATAAAGTCCGTACACAGGACAGTACATATTAATAATGGATATTTATTCTGTTTGATATTCATTTCATGTGGTCGCAGAGACTATCAGACAGAAGAATCATTTCTGTAGTCGGCTGGGAGGACAACGGCCTTTTACAGGTCAATGGACATTTATTTCAGTTTCAGCTGTGCCAAGAAAGTAAAGCCAGATGTAAATAAAATGCACTCATCCTTCTGTCTCTTGTAGGACATTGCTACACATTAATATTAGCATAGTACTGTAAATGTCAGCGTTGCTGTGTTTCCTTCATCTCTGTGCTGTGACTCACTTGTGTTAAGTAGTTGTGGACAGTTATTTATGATATTGAACATTTACATCCAGCCCAAGGTGAGCCCATTTTTAACATGTTTTGACATTCAGTTTAGTGCATTGGATTTTCACAAATTAGATATTTTTACATATCACATACTAGACATGGTTTGTCTCATGAAGTGACACTGTCGCAACTTCAGTGCATTAAAAAGAAATTATGCAATAAAAACATTCACGGTGTAATTACACAAACGATTGATATTACTTCCATGAACATGTGAAAGCACTGTTCCACTTGTTCTTACCTATTGGCCACTTCATACAGCTTGCCACATTGTGTATATCGACTGCATTATTGAAATTCCAATAATTGGAAATCCCTCAGTGTAAGACCCAGTCTTCAGCCAGGAACAATCACTTGAACAGAGCAATGGCTGCATTACTAGTATGCCAGCTATTGTTGTGCTGGGATTTCATCAGGATTCAATAGCCTGTATCTCCAGTGTGTGAGCGATGGTGGGACGCGACAGGAGGGACAAATAGAGGAAAGAATAATTACTGGGCCTATTTCCTCCCCCAGTCATTCACGCTCCAGCAGGTCCAACAAAGAAGTCTCTCCCCCTGCATTGTTATTATGAAATGAAAAATAGGCAGTAGATCAGTACAGTGACAGGTTGTTTGGTGTATTTACCTGTCATTTGTCTCCTTTTGGACAGGAGTGGACAGTGTGCAGTCTGACGTGGTGCTTGACCACTGATGTCCATTTCTGAGCCCCTGCTTTGGGTTGTAGATGTATGTACTGCACTGTAAGTCTTGTGTTGTAATCTAGCCACATGCTGGTTGTCGGACATGGAGAGGAACACAGTGTATTTCAGATGTAATACATTTGAAAGCAGGCCTAATTAAAAAGCAAACAGGCACTTGGCAAGCATTGATTGTTTGTGTACCTGCACAAGGAGGATAAGGACGAGACCATTCAGCTGCAAGGATACTCTGTATTAATTAGTGGCTGGAATCAAAGGCCACATTTGAACATGGAGAAAATGAATTGGCATATATTGTCACTTCTTTTCCTGCACTTCTGGTACTAGATCAGGGGGTCCCCTGCATGCCTGCTGATACTGGCTGTAAATAATTTTAGAGGAAGGTACACTGAGCATGCACATCAATACAAATCAACTAAATTGAAACTCATTCATAAGCAATGAAAATGGTCAAGTAAAGCCATTTGTAGAATTTACATGTTTACTGGTTCAGTTTACACCGTCTGTTGTATCAGAACTAATGGAGGTGTCATGCTGAGTTCCTTCATGACCTTAGAATTATGATTCTGCTTCCCTTCAAGATGGTTACAGAGCTAAGGTTTTCACCATGAGTTGAGTGAAATTGTGATTGCATAGTGAAAAAACATTCCTTTTATAAAAAAAGCATAAGTGGTATAAGTTGGTATACAGAGTTAATTGATGTAAATGATGGACCCTGAATATTTAAAAGACACTGATCACAGATCACTAGTAAACTATATAAACAGTCAAACATATCTGACTAATGTCAGTACACTTTATTCAGGAATAGACTGAACAAACTTGTTCTTAAGACTCAATATTTACTGTCCTCAATGACCTTTGGACATTTTGAATTCAAGCAATATATATTTAAAAGTGCAATCTATGCCCAGTCTGTCAGTTCAAAACTTTTACATTTACTTTTCATCACATTAAAGCGGTCTTCACTGAGAGATCTCTGAAAAAATGTCCAGTGTTTTAAATTTTTGAGTAGGGGAAAGGCAACCGTTAAGAGCTCCTGTAGAACATTTTGTCAGAAAGACAAGGATTTGTAAAACTCAGCCACAGTATGTGACAGTCAAATAGCTGTATGACGTCTAAATAATGGACTGTCTTGCTGATTTTAACAGCTTTAACTATAATCCATCTTCACCATTGATTTTGACAGTAGACTGCAGCTGGACACATTTTTGGTTCTTTGGTTTTTACCGTGTTTTCTGCAGGATCAGTGTTTCGGCTACAGTGTGGCTGTCAATACACTAATAAATGCTGTTTGCTGCACGAGCAAGTGTTGTCTTAGTCTCAGAGGTGAGCACATCATGAAATGAAACCATACACATGAAATTGAACTGTGCATACTGAACTGTCTAAAGTTTTTATTTCTCACTGGCTGACTGGTTGGAGACAGGGATGGTGAACTCTTTAAACATTTTAGATTGCTCTTCTGACATGAGGGAGCTGAGCTTTTACGTGTATGATCATGCCTGTAAAAATCTGCTGGGGCAAGCAAACTGCTGTCAGAAGTAAATTTGGAGCCATCAATTTGTGGCTACACTCAAATGACACACTGCCATTCTTTTCTGGCATTGGTGTGAATGCAGAAAATAATTGTACTATATGCACTAAGAGGGAAGTCAATTTATCCCAGCAATTTGCAGAAACAGATCATGCCAATCAACCAGCATAGTGTTGACTTTGATGCGACCAATCACAGCAGTGTGTAGACATGTTCTATGAACTCACTCCTATGAAGTTGGTGCTTTCAGGTTCTCTTTCTTTCTCTCTCTCCCTTTACCTCCACTGTCAATACACTCCTGCACGCATCACTGGCATGCTCTCCTCCACACAGCCGTTCAAAACACAATCATTAAAAAATAAATACATAATGCCGATGGCAGTGAAGCAGGTGGGAGTGGTAGCAGTGTGAGCCTTCAGACTGACTCATACTTCTGCCCACTGACTGAATGCATTTACTCAAAACCACCACCGACTTTATGGATTCCAGGCATTGATTTTCTGATTTTAAAACTTAATGAACTGTAAAGGGGAAAAAAAAAAAAAGAAAAGAAATAATTCCCCCTCATCTTGTGGACTGCTGTTCCTTTGTGGCTGACATTAATAAGTTAGTTTGCAATGCATAATTCAGAGCTTTATGATTTCATTAATGGATAGAGTGACTTCTCAGAATGTTATGTTAGTCATGATATACAATAAATGCCTCAGTCGTCTATAATTACTTCACAAACACGCACATGTGCTCCTACAGGACAGAAATTGCTGTGATTAATATATAATCATGTTTCAATTGCATTTTTGTTTGGTAACGGGGGGAAAAATATGAACATTTGAAAATAAAATAACTACTAAACAGTGCTATCTCAAGATCCAAACACTTTCACAAGTGCATCACCAGTTGTTGTGAAATCAAGTTCAGTTACTTTTTTTAGCATTTTAATCACTACATCTTGACATCTGTATTTGATGTGTGAAGTAACGAGTAAACATAATTATTACTGACGTTAGACACTAGGCTGATATATATATATAAAAAAAAAAAAGGGCAACTCACTTAATTAAGCAATTTGTTCATTAATAGACATATACTGGGTTTGGTCGAAATCTAATCAGGAAACTCGATGTTAACCCCTCTCTCAGCTTCAGTGATTTTATTTGTGATGTGCTAAAATTAGATAATTGTTTTAGTCACATTGCAGTATGTTTCATATTTCTATTTTGCTCATTATGAAGGAGCCAAGGAGAATAATTGTATCTCTTTTATTGTCAGACATCTCACTGAAGAAAAGCAGGATAACAGTTGTTTGTGTCCCTGAATATTGTGTCTAAGCATGTATTTTTTCTCTGTAGTTTCTCTTTGTGAATATCTTGTCGTGGCCCCAGCTAGTCCTAATTATTGTATTTGGAACTGTGCATCATAGACAGCCACAGGTTCACTTCTGTTTATGCCGGTCCTTCTAAATGATTTTGTTCTGCTTGGCTGCACACTTTAATGAAAGTGTAAATGCTTTTGGAATGGAGGAATCAGCTGAGTTGGGCGGATTAGCACTTCCTTTTTCCACAGCCTTGATGTTTAATTACCACAAGTGTGTGCGTGTTTTTTCTTCATCTGTTACTTTTCCTTTTTAACTTTTAGACTGCTCATATTTTGCCCGGGGCTTGAGTAATTGGCGTATTTGGGAGTGGTGAGGGAAAACGAGGAGGTAGAGTCTGGCTGGCTTCTGTTTGCCAGAGTGAAGGTGTGTAGAGGTGGTTTGGGAGAACTTTATAACTGCAGCACTTTCCACATAGACACCTACAATGCACATCCTCTGCAAAATACAGCTGAACAGATAGTCATATTCAGAACTTAATTTTTCTTTCTCCTTGTCTCTGCACTCTCATTCCTTACTCCCATCTTACCCATCATGCATCCTTTTCCCACTCACACAAATACGTACTCCTACACAACATCCTCTCATTCTCTCTGCTTTTCTCTTGTGACATCAGGTTCTGGATTATCATTACATCCAGCTGGCGGAGTATGTTTAGGTCATTGTTTGTCTTTGACCTGCATTTAGCATTTAAATCAGGCCAGTCTTGGCTGTAATCTCATTACCGAGCCACCTGACTGTATTTGATGTAAAGTCTGGGCATTAATAAAGATCCCTCAAGGGTTGAGGGAGGGAAAGATGAGGCTTGTCCTGCAGCCCAGGTAATTTACTGCAGCAGAGCAAGATGGAGAGACTCTGTTATTATAGACTTGATCGCTTGGCAGGCCAGCTTGTAATTGATCTGTGCTCTGCAGAAGTGCTCGTTGTGATGGAGGCTATGGAGGAAGAATTCGATGAAGAATGTAATGCATACTGTATACCAGTGAGAGAGATCTATAGTTTGAAAACTGAGAGGGCAGACAGAAAAGGGTTAGACAAGCAAATATTGGCTTAAGAAAATACCCCCTGTGACATACTTTAAGCAAATAATTTGAGAGAGGAGGTTTTTGTTTGGCACTTGCTCATAACGGCTCATCTAAAACATCACTGTGATAGAAATGTATGCATTCATTTGGAGGTGCTGGATAAAGGAACTCAACCCAGTGCTGCACTGCAGTTTGCGTGTAGCATTTATATCTCACCTTTTCCTCGAATCTCAAAGGTCATTTTAATATGAAAATAAACATCATAAACTGATTGAAAATCATCTCTTAACCTCGTCACCAAGAGTGGTGACTTCATATTTTACTGCTGAAAAGGTTACAGATGATTATGAAACCTAAAAATGTATAATTATGGTAAAAAGCAACTATTTAAAGCAACTATATTATAGTGAATAAATGTCAGTGTGTCCTGTAAGATCTCATTAATAATTTAAAAGCTGGATCTGAATCAGGTTTCATTGTTCTGATAGTCGTTAGTGCATGTGTTCAGGCCCTTGTCAGTGAAATCCAACCCAGGTCACCTCTGTCTCAGTGACTGTTTTCTATTTGTTGGGGTACTCTTCTCTACCACACTAGTCAGACATGAAGACACAGAGAAAGACAGACAAAAATAAGATGATACTCTTAAGAGAATATTGTCACAGATATTTCCATGTCTCGTTATGTTTAACCACTGAGCATGGTTACAACAGCCCGTTTTTGCCATTTTTTGCCAGCTTCCCCATCTTTCAACACACCAGGGTAATACATCTTGCTCAACAAAAGAACAGATGAATATAAAACCTGAGGGGCTCTTAAAGAATGACTATCAAATTATATATCCTGACCACACTGTGTCTCATGCAGAATGCCTTTTTCTTTGTGTGCTTGCAGCATTATTACAGTGGATCCTCTCTCAAGATTTACCATAACATTGTTTTGTTTTCAGTGGAAAAGGAAGAAATTTCCAAAGTCTGCAGTTGATATTAGAGAGGTGGCACAGCCTGAGTGCAAATCTGGCCAGACAGTCCTTTCCCTCAGCACCTGCAACAAGGCGCTATTGATTGTTGTGCTCAAGGGAGTCAAACCTGCAAAAAAATAGAAAGTCTTCTAAAGGCTTATCTGAGCTACTCTATATATAATTTTGCCGTCTTCATCATGGCTGCTTATAGCAGGGTCCTGCAAGGAGCCTAGAATCAATCGGCACAGTGGAGGTCTGCTTATTAGCTGCCAGTAGAGGATCCAAGAGTTATTTCAAGTGCCTTGGAATACAATGAAGTAATTTAATATCTAGGGAGAAGACAGAAATAGAGGAAACATAGTTTGTGATTAAAAATGCTTAACCAAATCATAAGAAAGTTAGAGTTTGAAGTCTTCAATCTGTTGGCATCATGCTGCAATGTGGAACATTTCCTGCATGACTCACGGTATTTGGACAGAGCAAGTAGTAGAATTTGGAGTTAGCTGTGGTGTGGCAGCGATGTCACTTTGTGTTTGTCAGCACAGTCGAAACTGTTTTTGGAAATAAGTAGAGATGTCTTTTCACATCAAGCACGGCTTTGGCCCTAAATTCATTTTCCTCCCCCACCACTGCACGACTCACCCCCCCCCCCCCTTCTGTCTTCTTGGTCCGCTGGTCCTGCTGAATTTCTGGCGAGGGTGCAAGGAGGGGTGACATCTAGGTCAGTTTGAGTGACTCAGACCTATCGCAGGAACACAGAGTTTTGGAGTAGGAGGTGAAAAATTCACTCTGAACATGCAGGCGCAAACATACAGTGACACTCGCAGGCTCCCTCGCCATTTTATGTCCTTCTCTGCGCTTGTCCCACAAATTTTAACATTGGACATGAATATTCTGTGACTTAAGACATACTGTAATGTTGCGTCTTTCTTCTAAATCTTTTAGCGCCATACTGTACCCCGATCTGAGGCTGCTTCAGAGAAAGCAAACACAACTCCACACAATTTTTTTTAAAATTTTTTATTACAAAGGGAACAGCTTTTTATGATTAAATTCAAAACCCCGTTGTGTTCCATTATTGTCCGTAATGACTTAAATTACCAATCAATCTCACAAGTCACTGTAAGAACAATATTTTGTGTTACTGTTGAGGAAATTCATTAGTGATGGGTTTTCTGTTCATCCACTCTCCTTCTCAAATTGATTATTCTGTGACACTCTCCATTAAAGCCCCATTAGCTACCATTATGCCAGGCTATTTACATTGCCAACAATAACAGTCAACTAGAATGCATTCGGAAAAGAGCACAGGATACAGGCACAGTTTGACAGTTACAGGATTGTTCATCATTAACGTACATTGTCTGTGAGACACTGGAATATGTCATTCACTAAAGAGCCGCGCTACGTCCGTCCCAGTTGAATGGCTTTACATGACAGAGAACATTCTTCTCACATTCCTACAGGGTTCTCTGTGAACACTGTCAATAGTAGGAGGGGAACAAAGGAGAACTAGCTAATGACAAAAGATGCGACTCATTTCAGCTAAGTGCAAAACATCCATCCTAAATATCCTCTCCCACACTCAGGGCTTTGATGAAGAGATTCAGTGGAATCGCTTTAAAAGGAGAGTGTCAAGAGGAAAATATATATGCCATTTCCTCAGCGTCTGCAATCCTTCTCTCTTTCATTCTTCAGCTGCATCATAGATTAGCAAAAAGGTGGATGGGTGGTCATTACTTAAGGGTGAAGAAAAGCTTGACAATAGTTTATTTCTGAAGTTGCCAAAGTTACTAATGATTGGGTAAATGTAGCTGTTGAAGTCCACAACTCATATGCTGTCTATATAAATACCTTTAATAGCGTAAAAATTGCCTTCATATCTAGGTGTGTGTGTGTATGTGCGTGTGTGCGCGTACACTTTAAGAGGTGCTTGGTTTTCCTTTGTTTTCAGGTTCCATTTAAGCCTCTACAGACGTGTCACGTTACGGTCATGCAACCAGCGTGTCTTGTGTTTAATTCTCAATACAAGAATAATACATAATGATAATAGTGATTAACTTCCATGAGGAGCAAATCCATAATAATAGCTTTAATGTTGGCGAATTTGTAGTTTAAGTAACGGTTACAGGAGCACACTGGTAGCCTAATGGTTAGTGAGATGTGACGTAATCATAATGTCCCCAGCTCGAGCCTGGATAGGGACCTGTGTTGCCTGTCACACCCTCTTTTTGCCCCATGTTTCCTGTCTGCCTAAAACAACAAACTAAAACAAATAAAGCCTAAAATGCCACAATAATAATTAAAAAAAGTAAAGGCTACAGCCTTTATTGTTTTTATATAGAACAGATGTGAGAACTGGTTTGTGTGAAACTATTTATAGATAGTGGAATAAAGCAACATAAATTGAGCAGACGCTGTGGGACTTCAGTAAAACCATGATGCCCACAGCCTTCAGGTTGAACGAGATCACATGACGTGTTGTCTCTTCATTGTACTGCTGGTTGTTTGGTATTTGGTATGTGTGGTTTTTGAGAAGACTGAATTCTGCAGGGTGCAATTGTATGTATCGGTGTTTAATGTACATTAAATGTATATCCTCTGAGTAGGGAGTAAATGGGGAATAACAATGTGCAAGTAATTATATGGTGGGTGGCTCCCTCCCAGCATCTGTCATTTCAGCCACTGTTGAGTATCATCGTATCTGTTTTGTACTAAGAATTTTAATTGTGTTGTGGCCTGGGAATTCACGCTTATTGAGAATAAGACAATAAAATTAAAATTTGTAGACTGTCTGAGGGGCATTCAGGAAATGTACATTGAAATCAGAGGCATGAATCCCTTAAGAATAAGCATTAATAGCTTTCTGAATGAATTTCTTAGTGTAAATGGCAGTAAGTCACAGAGGAAAATGGGTCCAGTATAGATATTGACATTGTGATCAAAGGCAAATGATGAGGGGTACAGTTAAAATAGTGGAAAGTGGGGAAATTAAACTCTTATTTTCTTATCCCTGCTCACATCCATTGTGGGCACAACTACTGTTGTCTGAATTTACTAATATTCAAATATGAATACAGCTAGTGTCCTCTGCAAATAGCTTCACAGTAGTGGAGGAAGATTTTGCACTCTACGAAATACACTACTCACAAAAAGTTAGGGATATTCGGCTTTCGGGTGAAATTTCAGGATGAACCTAAAATGCACTATA
>JAUMHL010000013.1:21471335-21495565 GCA_032362345.1 Sandelia bainsii
GTAATAAAAATAATAAAAATGAATCAAAACTAGGTAATTTCTGGTCATAATCAGTCCTGTGTGTAATGTAGTGGGTTGTCTGATTATAAATATGATTATGATATGCCTTGTGAATGCCCTACTTTCATGATATAATATTACTGTAGTGTGAACGTTTTACGTTTTCCATAAATTTCACCCAAAAGCCAAATATCCCTAACTTTTTGTGAGTAGTGTATGTTTCAGCATTTATTTAAATGTACATTTCTGGTGAGTAATGTCAATATCTTTATTGTCCACAAGGACACCGGCCGGTGTCCTTTTTAGAGTGCTGCATTAAGAGAGAGAGTGCTGATGGAGATTTTATAGAGAATGAAATTGTCATCTAACTGTGTTTGCAAGGTCTGTGGCAGGAGGAAAATCTTTCTTTTTCACACTTAGAAGCACCTTTGTAAAAAGCACAGTCTGTGTGAAGAAATGAAAATGCAGGAGGAAGTGCAAATGGACTGACCTTGAGCTAATGATGCTTTTATCGTGAGGGGGAAAAAATAACAAGCATAACTGACCAGCCTTCCATAACGTTTCCGTTTGCCAGTTCTGTGTTTTTCCCCTTTTTTCTCAAGACCATGAGAGCTGAAAGTGAAGCTGTGAAGGACATTGTTGTGAACCTGGGCCTCAGTGCAAAGAGCTCAAGTCCATATGGTTCATTTTTCCACTTCCAGCTAAAATGGGTTTCCTCTCTTCAACCGTTGGTGTGAGGCTCATAACTATTGATTCTGGCAGCTAGGCAGCTCCCGTAATTAAAAGAATTCTATGCGGAAGATGGTAAACACTGCTCAAAGCCAACTGTTGCAGGGCCCTTCATCCTTAATGAAATTTCAGTGAAAAAGCTAAGCAGCCAGCACGAAGAATCAATAGTTTATATCTCTTTCTCTCTTAAATGCTTTTGATAATATTCTCTAAGGCTCCAATCAATTTGGGCTGATGCAACTCATTAATAATACTTGTCCAGGCCCACTTAGACTATGTTTAAGTCTTACTAGTGGATCACAAACAGTAACTTAGTTGTATTACATTCCTTAATCTTGACGCCAGGGTAACGTTATCTCTCTACAACACCAAAATTACTGCACTACGTGGAGAGGTGAACAGGATCGGTCTGTGGAAACTACAGTTGAACGCATCACCAGCAGGTGCTAGACAGTGAAGGTATCATCTCATTACATCGCATCACTCTTTATTAACATCTTGTCCCATCCTATTAAATTGTGTGTGAGGGAGGGGCAAAATCAATAAACCATTTACTTCATTTTGTGTTTCGTAACAGCTAATCGTACAGGGCTCCCTGAGCTGTGACCTCAAAATCTACCCGTACTCTTATATTACAGAGGATGTTGTGAATTCAACAATGCAATGCACTTCTCTATAGGCATCCTGTGTTCATTTTAGGCACATGGATTTATGCCAACAATGTGGTATGGCACAAATGCAAGACGAGAGAAGAGGAAAGTGTGCCAGGCTTGTTATTTAATGCTTACTCACTCTCACTGTAATGAGCTGATCACACTTTGTCGTTTACCTGTGTGACTGACATTAGCTCTGCAGGAAGCTCCTCATAATGATAAACAACTCAGTGGAGGAAGAGGAAAAGCCAGCATAAAAATAAATTTATAATCTTTCTGGACCATTAGCTTTCTCAAGTCTACCCTTAAATAAAGATTGTAACACTGGGGTTGCTTTTCATTATTGTACTCTCTTTCCTGTGCCAGGTGTACTTTTTTTAACAAGGTGAAGAACACTTATCTCTAGTGCTTATAATTGATGAGGATCTTCAAATTTTTTAAACAACGGAAACAAAACTCACTCATTTTCGTGTGTGTGAGCCAAAGAGCCAAAATTTCCCCAGGTTTAAAAGGCAGCAGAAACAACATGCAACAACATGCATTTATTACAGACAAGTGGTGAGGGAATTTTTACCAGATGCATAAGGGAAGTCTGACGTTGCCTATCCCTGTGTGTTATATTTAAACTTAACATGCAAACGTAGTAGTTGCAAAGTAGCTGTACACAAGCAACTGTGCAATAAATTGAAAAAAGTAACGGAGGAACAACAGAAGGAAATCCCAGCAGACGTTAAAGCTCTGAGGAAAGGTGTGGGAAAAGTACAGCAACCCAAGCAGCCCACAGCTGGAGATAATATTGTCAGTAATTACTACCATCCCTACTGGGCAGAGGGACCTCAGTGTTGTCTGTTTCTCTGTCATATCTGGGCCAGCCGCTCATCTCATTCCAGACAGCACCGGCTCTGTCAAGCATCAGCGGGGAAGGGGAGGCATTAGTGGACCCTGGAGAGGAGAAGGATGAGGTGATAAGAACATCACAGGGAATCTGCCTCATTTAATACCACACAATGCCAAAAGTTGGGCTTCATGTCTCTATAAACAAGAGGTGTGCAGATTTGTTTGCTTATGCGTGAAAGAGAATTATAGTGTGTGAACGTGTTTCTGTTAGTTGAATCCTATTTCCACAATTTTGTGCAATTTGTCACCTGCATTTCAACACAACACATATTAGGGCATGTGTTTATTGGCATATTATACTGTGTCCAAATGCAATGCAGACTGTCATTAAAAGCTGCTGCTAACAGATGTTGGGAAAATGCTCAACATCATATCTCATACTTTTAGTGATTTACTGTAACATGAATTAAAAGCTCGAAAGGCTTGAAGTATTTTACTAATTGGGAAAAAAAAAAAGACTCTTTCAGTACAGGGCTCTTTTCAGTACAGTGATGGTGATGATGGTGTAATAAGCCATGACAGGCCATAATTTACATCTGTATAAGTATTTCAAGTGGCATTAGGCATGATGTGAATCAGAGTGGTTTGATTTTATAAAACCACTAACACACTGTATTAAAATACAAAGAATGAAGAAAATGTTCAATACTCTTTTAATTGGAGTTAAAAGAAATCATTTTAGAGAAGAAAACGTTATCATGATCATACAAGTGACTATATTTCAGCATCATTTCAGCAAAGCATTTCATTAATATTACCCAAACTTAATAACTTTATCTGGTAGACAGCTCAGTTGACTTGTATCATTAATATTTATGCTGGCATAGATTAGACATTGCTAGAAACACATACAAATATGAATACTGGTTGAGTGGGCACCACTCATTGCATAGTGAGAGAGCACTGATTTCATTAGTATTGGGTAGGTGTAATAAATTCCAAATCTAAAATGCAAAGAACTGCTGTATTTGCTCAGTGTGGTTTTAAAAATTGTTTTTTAAAATTTTGCCTTTTTGAAATTGCACATAAATTAACCACCAAGGTTGCAAAGTTAAAACCTAACACTGAGAAATCCAATGAAAGCTAATGAGGAGGGAGACCATAATTTGAGATGGATGGACTGAATTTAGCTCAAGTGTAACATATTCCCAGATACTGGATGTAGCTGTATCATGGATTCATCTATGTGAATGTGTTTAGGAATTTGATATACTAATATACTTAGTCATCTAATTGGTACCTGATACCATACATCTGCTTTACCTCTTGTCATGGCCTTCATTATTGAAGGTGCATCAGTACTTAAATTTGTCTTGATGAAGTTTCAGTCTTCGATCTGAATAAATTCTTAATGGTGATTATTTATATTATTTTTATTACAAATGTCTTAGTCTGATCACTAAACAATATTCATGATCAGTCAAAACTTAAAAAGCAGAACGATTGCCGAATTCTTGCCTTTGCAAAAAGGAAAACTGTCAAATTGATTTCTCCAGTGTAAAAACTATTCCTTTGTAGGATTTTTAGAGCAGGAGGAGGAGGTGATGGTGGATTAATCTCCTTGGCATCTTATGGGGATGTGGTTTTCCAACATCCTTGACCTCTTTTCTTCTATAGACAACGTTTCTAGAGATCCCTCTATCAGATAATTACTCCAGGCTTTAACAGAAGTCCAGAAGCTCATGCTGTCAATACGGTAATAGCTACTGGTTGATTGAACAGGTGGATGTTATTTTCTTTGTACCTACGGTGGCAGAAGTGAATTGTTTTGATTTTACCTGTGGCGGATAGAATATAAGGGAGAGAGGCAATATTTGCAGCTTTGTTGTACCTGATTACTAAGAAATCGTTGAGGCTTGGGGGAGGGGATGATCTCTGAGCTGTTTGCTTCATCTTGGCTTGAGCATGTGAGCGAATCGATGCATTGACATGAAGGTAGTTCTTACACCATCAGTCAGGCAGCCCATCTCATCATGCTGTTTATTCATCTATGGTAAACAATAACAACTTTCACGCTAGCCCGAGCCTCTTCCTCTGATTAATCAAGAATATAAGACCAAGGTATAGGTTCTTGCCGAATGTCGGTTTGCTCTAGCTTTCACAAAACAGCAAAGGGATATATCCTTACAGAGCCGTGAATGAGCAGATAATGAGCACATATGCATAATACTGACAGGGGGGTTAGATTGCTCTCTTCCTACTCACTGACAACATGTTGTGATCCACTAAGTAGAAGTCTGGATTCAAGTGAAATTAGTCAGTGTTTCATGTTTAAAGGGTATGGTGCAAGATAAATATATTAAGCAAAGCTTTTTGCACTTTATTAGTGTTACACTTTTCCTATACCTTGCAGAATTACTCAAAGTGACTGACAAATAAGTCAAGTGTGAAAACTTTTTTTTTTTTTTTACTCGTAGAATCATATTTAATTCAGAAACCGTTAAGGTAGGTCCAACAAATGGTGGAGTAAGAATTCTGAAACCAATTTAGACCTGTACATTATATGAAAGTTTGTATCTGAACATGAAAGATGACATTTGTTCCTTAATAATGCTGGGTTGAGTTGACAACATCAGCATTACAGTGCCCTCTAAGTGTCAAATGTGAAACACTGGATCATTACATTGGAAAGGTGAGATTAATATAGACAGTCCAGTTGGTTTAATGGGAATAGTTTTCCCAAAGGGAGAACATATGGCATAAAGTCAAACAGGTGACATATGAAGACCAATTACAAGCCCTATACTGGTTGTAACTCTGTGTATCTGTGCTTCCCTAATTCAGGAGCAAAATGAGGACAACACTGCCTCAACTTGACAAAGGCACACAAAGGCCACTAATCAAAAGCCCCTATACTGTTATGAGGCAGAAATATTAAACAGTACATCCTTTCCTTTGATATGCGATACCACCTTTGGGTATGATAATAAGTCAGATGTTAATGTGTGAAATGCTATCAACAGAGACTAACTGCTCTAGATAGTGGCTGAATGCTGAATATGAATGTAAGATCTGGTCACACGAACTTGTGGAGCATTCAGTCAGATCAGAAACACTTGGCAGAACAGGCTCCAAAAAATACAGTGATAGTTGATGACTCCTTGAATGTTTTTACTAATCTGCAGTCTAGTGTCGGGGAGGGGAATCATTAAGCCAACGTGAAACCAGCTATGATTAATGTGATGTGTTTTTTCAGCTGGATAAACACGCAGATTCATTGCTAAACCAGGGATGAAGCTTGACATACATGAAGAACACTGCTAATGAACCAAACAATAATTTGGCTACATGCAAATATCAAAAGGCACTGTTGTCTGCCTCTGTCATCTCATCACTGAGCACAACAAAACAACAACAAATCATATCCCACTGTACTGTAAAGCTACAAAGAAAACCAAGTCATTTTTGGAAACAGGGCTGCTTGTTAAGTTTACGAGGTGTACATTTCAGTGCTCAGGCTTCAATATAATGCATAAAACAGCAGAGCATGCAGCTGGCTGCTAGCATTCAAGGTTAAGTAGGTCAGTACTAGTTTTGCACAAGGCACAAATATCAGCTGCAATCTAATTTCAAATACTGGCTCAAGTTTGATTGACCAGTGCTTCTTTGTGTTTAGGTGTGCACGCACACACAGACACAAAAGGTCTTTTAATCCTTCACTCAGCTCTGCATAGAGCCTTCCGCATGAGAAAGTTGAAAAGCTGAAAGTGAAACCTAAAGGATGTTGGGGGGGGAAAAAACCTACTGAAAAGTCTGTGCTTGACACTGCACTAATTCTGAGTGTAAAAATGCACCAGCAGAGAGATAATTAGATAATTAGAAGTGTTCAGAATTCCTGTCTATTTTGGGACAGACGTTCTAAATGCTAACCAAGACAAAACTTATGTGCTTAATTCTGCAACACTATTCTGGATTGACTGTTGGATTTCACTGAAAACTCGCTGTGTGAACTGTCTTACTGTTGAGATCTGGATCACTTGATGTTCAGGTCTGTTTTCTAGTGCTACATAACAGATGTTAGCGTCTGGCTGATGTGAACAAACCATCAAGTGTTATGATGATCAGGTGTTTCCTGCCACATTAGCTAAGTAGGATACAGTGTAACAGGTAGGCTGGGTAATGGACTTCCTATCTTATGCCCATTGATGTTTATTTCAAGCCACCATAACCCATATTAACAAGTCTGTGGTAAAACCTCAATATGGTGTTAAAGCTGCGTCACATTAACCTTTGTAGGTTGATGGTTTTCTGTCTTGTGGAATTGTGGTTTGTTTCAGTTTTAACCATTCCAACTGTCATCTTTCAGGTTATCTGCCACATATCTACAATGGCTGAGTTTGCTTTTGGTACTGTAGTACTCTTTAGAGAAATCCTCAAATTACAGGATTTGTTCAGGGCATGTGATGTGATGTTTGTTTGCAAATATTATAATGGGGGCATATCCTAATAACTATTTGATTTTACCATCAATAATCGTTTCCAGCTATCTGTTCCAAACCTTCCATCAAGATTTACCCAGATTTTAGGGATAGAGAAATCCCCTCTGGCAAGCATGAAAATAACTAATTATTTCTCAAAAGCACAAAATATTTTAACATAAATTTTAATAACTCAAAGTAGATTAGTGTCATTGTGCAATTACTAAGTGCCCACACACATTCTGACCCATTAATTAGGTTGTCGACTGGCTACATCCACTCTTAGGAATAATTGTTATTCTCAGCTTGCTCCAGCTTTCAGCCAACAAAGCGCTATTATAAGACTTACTTTGATGCTGTCATGTGACTGTTGTTTGGAGGCCTTTGTAGGTTAATGAAAGGATAATCGGGAGTATTTGATCTCAGTGGAGTTATAGCTGGTATTAGCCTCTGACAGCTGTGTGTTGCCTCTGCAGTTGTCGGTATATTTTTCACATTTCGAGGTGTTTGATTATTATGTGAGTGTATAGTCATAAGTTATAGTGCCTTCATTTGTTTCAGTTGTATTTGCCCAGGACTGCGACACTAACGTTTTTCAAATGCACATGTATCAAAAACCTTGTCCAACAATATACAGTGTTATTTGTGTTTCTTCATAGACCTCTTCATATATTACTTAACAGTAACATTGTAATGTTTTTAGGAGGAGAAATGGATAGATGACTATTTCAGGTGTACAGTATTGCTACGAAAATCTTTTTCACACATTTATTTATTTACATGTGTGATTTTTGTGGTCTTTTTCCGAACCTAGCCAATACAATAAAGGTGGCAAAGTTCTACGTTCATGGCTAAATTAATTTGGTTAAGTTTGATAGGAAGAAAGAACTTAGATTTATATGGTGTTTCCTTCATTCTCCAGCATATGAGCATTGTTGTAGAATTGAATTGTCCTTTTCAGCTTCTGAACCTTCCATGCAAACAAACAGAGAACAGAGGCAGAGTGGACTGGGTGAAGGTAGAGTGGCTGTTACCCAACTTAACTTCCTTTTGAAAGGGAAAAGAAGAAACATTCATTTAGTGATGGACAAAAGCTGATTGCCAAATATGCTATCTGAAACTGACCAAACACAGTGGTACAAGTAGCATGAATAGAAATGGAGCAATATTTGAGAGACAGGACAAAAATCCACTCTGGCCCACTTGCATGGTGGCCACTTAAACCATGTCAGGGTGCATGTTTTCAAAGGCTGCTACATCATGAACAAGACAAGCAGTTCACTTTTAGCAGAGAATGTGGACAAACTAATCTTCCTCGCACGCAACAGAAACAGTGTAGAGGGTGAGTTGAAGGTTTAGTGAGTTAGCTATCTGATTTATTGATTTGGTCAGTGGCAGTAACTGAATGTTTACTCGTTTATAAAAATGTGTGCTAAACTGCATCCCCCTCATGTCCCCGCACCCTGCCCGACCACACTTTAATGCAGTCAATAAATGTTTCTGCAACTTCTGTCACTAGTATTCAAAAGTATTTAATACAACAGAATATCTTTTGACATTTTTATAATTATCATTTTTGTGTCCAAATTCTGACTCAACATCTGACATAAACCACTGTTTAGGGTTTAGGGATGGAATTTACACTTAAGTCACTCATTGAAGAATTGCTCCACAGTGACTTAAAAAGGGAAAATTATGCAGCTTACATAGAGCATGGCCTTACTAATTCAGTTAATCTCACTACACAACACACTATCTCAGTTACCCAACATGATCTTCCATGTACTGCTGACAAATACAGCAAAACATTTTAATGAGGTTTTTACACCGTCTTCTCATGCGACTCCCATTGTTTCTCAATAGAAGTTAAATATTCATGTGAAAATGTTTATTGAAATGTTTTTGGTTAAAAAAACAAGCAGCTATCGATTATTTTAGTAGTGAGTGTTCTATTGATTATTCCATCGATTAATCAAGTAATCGAATAAGAAATTATTTTTAATATTTTGAGCAGCATTAAATTGTTATACAAAAGAGAAAATAAGAAGTCTCTTAAAATGAACTAATTTGTTTGCTTTTTAGAAAAATCAATATTTCTATTGCTTAGATTGTAGACAATAATATTATCAGTCAATACTAAGTACATTTAGTGCATTTAAGGGCCATTTTATATTGTGGGTTTCAAGAAAACATTTTCCAAAATGGAAATGGCCCCCAACAGTACATAAATAATGCTATGAGTTGTGCAACTTTACTCTCAGGACTACAAGTGACAAACGAACTGCATTTCAGACATAATATCAGCCTGTACTTTCTTCTTGAAGGCTTTGTGGCATTTATAGGAGGCAAAAATTAGCAGACAGGAAGGTTGGAACAAGAGTCAATGCAGGCTGGAGTCCTGGTGGAGGTCATATTTTGCAAATCTGCACACACAAAGCTTGGTACCGGACCGACCCATTACCCGCACTTACCTCTGAATCTAATCCAGACGTGACACGACCTGCAAGCTAACATTAGTTAAAGACATTAGTCACTCATTTTTAAATCCATGCAGTTTGTAGGTTATATATAAGCATGAGCTGCCTGAGGATACCGTCCCATTCAGACAGACAACACACAAGCAACGTGACACAGAGAAAACTGGTTTTGCACTAGTAATTATAGTGATGAATACCTTTTTCTGTTATGATAAGACATGCCATCTAAAACCGACACATTTCCTAAATCAGGAATAAATATGTCCATGCCAATACAAATAGGTGTGATAAATTTAATATAAATTTTCCCACTATTCATAGGAAATAAAAGTTGCAGTTGTAACCCCTTTACAAGTCTGTTGAGCCATTCCTGCCAGAAGCAAGTCTGGGAGTGAAAAGACTTCCATACATCATTGTGCTGAGGCATTACTGTGGGTAATGAAGTGTGAACTAGGAGCAGCACTTCGTTTTGTCATAAAGAGTGGGAGGGAGCTCACTGTAGCACAGGAGATTGTGGACAGTCTTCAGGTGATCACAGCCAAGTGCCTCAAATTACAGTTGTCAGTAAAATAAAATAAAAAAATGAACTCAGGATTTCCTGCCATTGTTGAGTTTCTAAAGCAACATGATCTGTGTCTGTGGTAGATTTTGTTGTATGAACTTAAACTAAACTTAAAAATGGTCTGAATAAAATAAGGGATTGCTTAGGTTAACCATTGTAGTCTTCTGATTGTCATTTTGTTGTTTTTTATTGTTTTTGCTTTGTCTTTTTCACATTTGTATAGTTGAGATTTAATGTATGCTATTTCATGTCCTCCATATGTTGTGATTAGTCAGATAAAAAATACTGCTTAATTTGTCTTTGTGGTGCACATCTAAATTGATAATGAACTGAAAATATTTGTTTACTTATTTATTACCTGCTTAATATCATAAAAGATCTCAAGCATTGTGCTTTTGCGCCGTTAATTCAGTAAAGTATCTTTCACTCCCTCCAGTGAGTCAACTCTTCCAGTCAGTCAGGATGCTGTGGGAGAACCAGCTAATGCAGAAGCATCAAGTCAGGTGAACAGCAAACAGAGAAATCGTCTGGTCTCTCAGAGTGTGTGTGGGAGAGTCCAAAGACTGCATATGTACATACGTATATGAAGGTTAGAATGTACAGGGAGTAAATCTAAATATGTATGAGAGGAAAAATGGGTATGAGATTTGAATAAATGCATTTGGGAAAACAGACTTTGCTTCCTCAACTAGTAAATCAAGCTGACAAAATATTTGCAAGAAAATGTTCAAGCTGTTACTTTATACTGGGTTATTTTGCTTTTTTCCCTTTTTGTTTCTTTATTTTCTATGTTCTTCATTGAGCGACCAGTCCTTTCCTGTAAATTCAGAACAACCACAAGAAAAATATAACCTCAAGGCTGAAGCACGCTTTCTGATGGAAACATTCACAGTCTTACACTTGTTTCTAGGCCGGCACAAATGATTTTACAGCATGATTTATTGTCCACACAGACAACATTGCCCCAGGATATCTTAGATAAGTGCACTGCATTAAGAAAAGGGAGCCTCTGTTTTAAGCAGCACCTTATGTAGTCGTCAAATTGGATTCAGGGATCACGGCCGAAGGGAGATTTATATTTAGTGGCATGTATTATGATGGGATGAATGCAAGAGATCATTTAGTGATGTTACAAACGTGCTCTCTGAATATTTGACACACCAGTTTCTACCAAGTCTACATTTGCTGCATCTGACAGGATTTACCTCTGCATTTTGTGTGTAGCCTAGTGCGGCATATCAAGTTTTCATTTCTCTCATTCAAGCAAACAGTTGGTTTACGTGTTACAGATACCGTGTCTTTGTTCATCTGTGGAGAAATATTGTATATTTTGTTGATGGAGCAGCTCATCTCATTTGTGTGGGCAATGTGCACGTACCCTCAGAGCTGATCACAAGGGTCGCTGCACGTATCATGTTGGAGCCCTTAGATATCATCGCAAACATGTCATTATGAACAATCACTTTCTCCATTCTCATAAATCTTTAACCACCTGTGAGGAATTTGTTGAATTCATTGTCTGCACCATTGTTCCAGAGGGTCCAGAATTTATTGGTTCCTTCAGCTGTGATAATTGCAATTTGCAATTTAGGTGAAAGAAACAAAATGCAGATTCCTAGGGGAGTATATTAATATATTGTGCATGGCTCAACACAGGGCAGGTCATTTATTTTTATCAACTACCTTAGCTAAACGCATTTATTTTTTGCATTACACTATATTCATATTTGAAGCCACTATTATTGCACATTTTAATGACCAGCACTTTATGTTTCAGCTACATACTGTCATTCGCAGACTAAAGTAGCAAATAATTTAATAGGATTAGGTAAGATAACAGCAGTGTTGAAAAGGGTAGTTTTATGCAAACAATTGTACCACTGGACTAGGCAACTCCCTGTAACTCCCTATATGAATAAATATTCTAGGATTTCTGCGGTCTTAGTCAGATGTTCAGGCTGACCTCAAACTCACCGATTGCGAGTAGAACATACTTTGGCATTATGGCAAAGGTCAGGAGAGCAGTAGTACAAGATGTAAATCACAGATGTCTTTGCATCATATCTTCAAAATTTAGAGAACTCTCACTTGCTATTGATCTGTTTATGGCCTTTCCATTTGCTGCGTTTCAGATCTGTTTTCGTATTTGGCCAGCCAAGCTCAAATGCATAAGTCAGGGTTTATTGTAACAGCTGACACAGCAGACAGCAACCATGCATCTGGAGGGCTACACAATAGGAAATCAATCTGCTATACAGAAAACAAATAACTGGTGTCAATTTAGGAAATTCAAACTGGATGTTTCTGCCTGTGACTGTATGAATGTATACAGTACATATTTCTGTGCATTAACACAGGTTTAGTAGAAATATACAGACCTTCCGAAGAGCTAGTGGTATATTTCTTTAATTCAGATACTGTTGAATGTTCCAAACACACGTTATGTGTTGTGACATTACATGCAACAAGCAGGTGCATAAGACGGACAATACACTAAAAAAGCAATACGATATTGAATGGCTTGACCAATTCTGTGAGTTTAAAGGTGCTGTGTATTAACGGTGTGTGTGTCTTGCTTCCTTCTTTTGAAGGCCAAACTCATAGCATCTTCCATTTTCAATCACTCACAACAAAGCAAGACAGAAAGGAGGGGAAAAAAAAGTTCATCCCTTTGTTGCATCTGTAATTATAATCAAAGACGAGCATGGAGTGAACACATTGTGTCCTTGTGCACAGTGTTTGCATTCAAATTTGAACAAGACAAACGGTGTGCAAAACATCTTGATTTGCTGAGTGAAAGAAAATGTATTTAAAATGAATTAACCTATTTTAACACAGTAGATTTTTTTCCTCCACGTACTGTCATATTACACATCTTCCCATAGCCAGATGCTATTTACTATTTTTGTTAGAATATATTGGTATGTGGTTTTCATTGATTTTTTTTTTTTCCCACCTTGGTTTGCCAACAGTGATTTTGCTTTTGCAAGACAATATATTCAGTCTTGTGAGTTGACAAAAGCCCATTCTAGTGGTGCTTTTGTGATTTAAAACTAATAATTTACTGTCTTTCTTTCTATATACAGTATTTCTAGTCTTGTTTTATGTTATTGAATCAGGTGGGTCCAAGGCACCAGCAACTTAATCTAGGAAAGACAGAGAAAAACAAGCACAATTAAATATTAAAGTAGCATTCATAGTTTTTATATTGAATCTGCTGTATATTGCATTTGAAAAACAATATTGCAGTAGAGTTGCTTAGTTGTGTTCAGGATGTCTTTTTTTTCTTTTTAGATCTAGAGAAGATGGATAAAAACACCAGCAAAAAAACAAAGCACCATTTAGATGTTTTAATGATGTGTTTTACATTTAAAAGTGCATATAGTTGTTGCTGATTTTACTTTAGTGTTACCAGCTGGGACTAAATGTGTGAGTCCAGTCAGGAGAAAGTAATGATATCTTCTTCCACAGAGTGTTGTTTATGTCTCCACGGGGCTAATTACAATAGTGGAAGTGTGAGGCTGTCAATTGAAGCCAGGATCTCACCACTATACTCAAGTTTTTACTCCTCTGGAAAGAAAGCCATCCATACCTAAATATTATAAAACTGATATCTAATATATCACAGCAGTTTTTATTTGCTCTATGTATTGAATATACATATAAAAACTGGCTACTTCTCTCTGGTTACTCGTGCAGTTTATCACATCAAAGCAGATCTGAATCTCTTTATTCTATGAACCTCAGCCATGATTGATATATTTCCACAGCACCCAAAATATGGTATAATGAAGTCCATATCTTGATATAAATATGCACACTGTTTCTCAGACAGGTAAATGCCAATGTGTGAACAGATTTATTATTCTATGATAACCAGCACAAGGCCAGATGCTGTCAAAGTAGACAGTGCATCATAATCTTGTTCCATCTGGCATATGGTGGATGCAATCTCCAAAATGTTTCACTTGAGAGATGCGCTCTCTTAGGGCTTGGCATATCCCCTGCTGTCAGCATTTGAGCTAATGCACTGAGTGACTCCAAACATTCCATTTTAGCTGCATGTCTAAAAATGTCACCCCTGACATCTGTACAAAGAAAGCCATCTCCACCAATCAGGTGGCTCAGGTTGAAGAGATAAATGCCAGTCTTTGGAGAGAAACTGAAATCTAATATCTACAGCATCCGTAAGTTGCACAGCCCTGATAGTCTTGCACATAGCTCTACCCCTTTTGAAAAGCAGACCATTTTTCTTTTTTGGCCACAATGTAAGAGCCTGTGGAAGCCAGATTGGCAATATTTGTCTTGATCTGAAGAGGGACTGAGCACAAACATTCATGGTAATTTCAACCTCTGCAAAGTCTGCGAGGGAGGGAAGCAATAACTGTATCAATATCAAATTGAAATAAGGAATTTCATTACCATTCATCCAGTTAGCTTTTCCAAGTGGACATTGCAATAAAAAAAGAACATTGGGGGAACGAAGAGAGGATAAAAGAAAAAAATTAAATTGTAGTTTACTTTTAATAGATTCGATTTATTATGTTTTGGTAAACTGCCTAGTTGCAGTGAATCACTGTTTTGGCAGGTTTATGACTATTGTTGCCACACTGAGGAAAAACACAGTATTCATATACACATATACTACTGTGGAAGGTATAGGTGTTGGAACAAAGACCGGTTGGGAAAGGGTTTGTTTATCAGTCCCACAAGACTGCCAATCAATAATAACTCGGAGCCTATTGAACTATTTAACACCAACTGGCCCCTATTACTCAGAGCAGTCAATGATGTTTGTCACTTTAATACGATTAGTAACATATTCTATTAAGCCTATCACAGATCTTCAGAGGTCAGTGGTGGGTAGCCACCTTGCACTTACCCAGTCTTTGGATGGTTAATCCCCTGTTTGCTTCTAGAAAGCAAACAAGCAATTAAGCATTAATTGCCTAGAAAATTGCCATATTTGGTATTCATTTAATCGACTTTTATGTTCCACAATTTTCCCTCCTCTTTGGCCATACATCTTCCATGGCTTTTGTGCTTATATTATATAAAGATGCAGCGATGGATTTGTTGTAGATAAGTATGGACAATTCACATCTTGCATAGTTACCCAGGGGTTCTACCAGAACTGGCTCCGACAGGGTCACTGACCACTGCCACTAGTCAATGTTCTTGATTTCACTGGGTGTGCTGCAACGCGTCTCAGATGCGGCTCTCTGCTCTG
Source organism: Sandelia bainsii (assembly GCA_032362345.1). Classification (NCBI taxonomy): domain Eukaryota; kingdom Metazoa; phylum Chordata; class Actinopteri; order Anabantiformes; family Anabantidae; genus Sandelia; species Sandelia bainsii. The sequence goes on from JAUMHL010000013.1 coordinate 21,486,302, forward strand.
GAGCCACACACAAACACACGTCGTCAGCGTGGAAATTCCTTACTGTGAAGACACAAAGCTTATTAGAAATACCTGTTAGGCCAAAATAAGCTGTAGAGAAACAACCACAGAACCATTTGGTGCCTTGTTGTATTTTGCTCTTTTATATTACCTGTAGCACCTGTTTACATCTGGAAAAACATCTGGAACACTTTCATTTTGAGATTCGTTATTTAATTAATTTAAGTTAAGGCTACAAAAATGTTTGTCTATGCTTTTAATTATAGTTCTTAGAAAGAAAGGAAATTGGAATCTGCCAAATTTTTATTCAGATTATTAAAAATTCGGAATTGGAATTTGCATTCCATTGGTTGCAGCTATAATATGATATAATATATTGCTAATATTTGCTTGCTTTAATCCATATAGCAGACCCTCTGAAAGCTTGAGTTTATTACACACAGCACCAGTACCCTTCAATTGTCATTGTCTTTCAGCCTACTTCATAAATATTTTTACTTCATACTAAATGTTTTTGCGCGTTACATTCTGTAACATCTTGTTACTTCTTCCTGTCTACTCCTGTGTAAAGAGTGGAGTCCCAACTCCTCACTGCCTAGTAGACAGTTCCAGATGGTATCCCTCAGAGATGCTTATGGAAGTGTCTGTGAGCTTCACCTTAATATAGCTGGGCAAACAAATCAGAGCCACACTGGCCACCCAGGATATCTCAGACTTCCAAAATCAACCATTTAGTCCTCACACTTGAAGTTTTTTCACTTGTAAAAGAGAACTATGTTTGGAAAAACATTTCCAATAATAAATACCTCTGCATGCCTTGTGTGTTTCTGAATGTCGCATCTTCTCCTAGTTCATGTGTGCCAAACAGCAATTTGCTTATAACTGTCCCTGGCCATCAAGGTGTCCAATGACACTCTGAAACTCAGCAGAATTAAGTAACTAGTGATGTAAAGACATATACATATTGCAAGGCTGAGTGATACATTTCATTATGTTTTGGTATGACAATGCAATGATTTTCAATATATTTTCCCACCTCAACAGAATAGGCTAAAAGGGATCTGCAGAGCAGGTAGAAACCATATAGCTAGGTGATTATTCTCTGTGGCTTCATCACAAGTAACATCTTGTGTTTTTTTTTTTGTGTTGTTTTGAGACTGCACACATCCAAATAAAGCTGCACAAGTATCAGCATCAGTGATGATTGTGATTATTTGTGTTCTACAGATGTGTATTATATATTAAAGACGGGTGTAGTCTGGCTTGTATTCATTCTATTATTTAGAAACATTTATGTGTGTGTATATATAGAAACATTGTATTTATGCTTCATATAGCTGTAATTTACTGGTGTGATTGAGTATGAACACAAAGGTATTGATGGCTTCCTCAGTTTGATGGGTGAGTTTAGACGCCACCGTTGACATTCTCCTTCAAACAGGAGGTCGATGGATTGAGCTGAGATGAGGCAGACAATTCAGTCGGCTTGCAAGTCAATCAAAGAAGCTTATACTCTTTTCACTCTTAGTATAATCATATAATCATCTACTTGAACATGAAATATGGCAATGAAAAAAAATTGTATGACGCAAAATCATATTGAAAAGTGGGGGTGAGGTAGGAAAGGTTTGCAGGAAGATGAAAAGAGATTAGTAGTGTGCATCTTGCTTGTTGCACTGCTGGCACCATGAAATGCTCCTTTTGTAGATTTCTGATGAGATGTTAAATATAGGAGAGATACTGTCAGTGAGCACTGATTTACACATGGATCATGATTCATGCAAGCAGTTGTATGCCTTAAGTGATTTCCACTTTTAAAAGGCCTGAACCATTTAAAGACAGACATGTACTGAATTAATATTTGACATTACAAGTAATATTAAATTTCAGTAATGTAATTGCAAAAATAAATTTTGCATATTGACTTTTAGACAATTAGATTACATTTAGACTTATTGCCCGGCATACAAGAAGCAATTATTTTTTAAATTAGTCTGTATGTTTTAAAAGTCTTCAGTTCCTTCACTCTGAACCTGGCAGTGCACCATCTGAGCTATCCATTTTTTCCTTGTTACCACAATATAGATAATACTAATTTTCTTTTCACCTTCCAGCTCTTGGAAACAAAACACTGTTAAATACTTTCTCTTTCCTCATTCTTCTCTTCATGTTCAGCTGAGCCCAAAGGCCAAGATGTATGCTTGTCACATTACTCAGAAAAACACATTAATATTCTGCCCACAAAATGTTCATTGTACTGTATGCTAATGAAAATGTACCATGCTCTTTCCACGTAGTCTATTTTTTCCAGGCAAAGACAGGGCACTTTTGCTTAGAATTAAATGCCTCTTTAATACATCTTCTATGTATTAAAGTACAAGAACAGACCTGAAGGTCAACGTTATAGCATATATAGGAGAACAAATGGCTGTTCTTTGGGGAAATGGTTGTAGGGCGATGGCTAGTGAGTGCTCATGTCCACAATAATCTTAACAATCCTGATGTTTGACAGCCAGGATGCACTACCACCATGTCCTTTTAGACAAACTGTATGTTTTACTCTGCTTATGTCCTCTATTGTTTGTTCTCTTATTAGTCTTGCGTCTTATCAGTGTGAGTTGAAGACGGCAATAATTTTTCCAGCCCACATAAGTCCATGTGTTGCAGGAAAAGACGCATGACATGAGTGTGTAATGGTGTGATGTATGTGTTTCATGGAGAGAAGGGGAAATAATAAAAATAATTTGACAGAGACCCATCGTTACTGTACTTGACTCATTTGGTTATGTAATCTTGTGCCTGTAATGGTTTGAAATTAGTTTTCTCTTGAGAGTTTGGGATGTACTGACCATTTTAATCCTCTCAAAGAAACAAACCAAAGTAATTTTTAGCCAATGCAAACTGGAAAAAATGATTTTATGACATTTGCACCTGCAATACCAGTATGTAAGGAAAACAAAAAACAAACACCAGTGTAGATGAAGCAAAGAAGTGCTGAAGTAAAATACAACTATCTGTAAAACCAAAACTGTTGGCAGAGAAAAGCAAGTTGCTATGATTTCCAATTAAACCTTTCTGCTGATGTTACTTGTCACAGAGTGGTTGACATTATGCCTTTAGTGTCCTTGGAATTGATTTTTAGACTGTCTGTTGGCCCTGTAGGAGTGAGTGGATGGTCCCACACTGAGGGAGGCAGAATGCAAGTAGGTGTATAGTGAAACAATTAATGAGATTTTAGTTCAGAATCGATCTGTATGCTGGAAAAGAAGGATGGAGTTAAGCTTCCAAGTCCATAGACATCAAAAACAAAACTTTTTGCTCTGATACTGAATGGTAGTTAAAGTTAACTTTATGAACCACTGAAATGTTTACTCAATTTTATTGTCCATATACAGTATTTATGTATTTAGAGTAGTAGCTGGTTAATTACTAATTTGTGAAATACATGTCTCTAATAAATCTGTTTAACCACTGACATGACCTGTGTTTGCTTCAAGAATAAGTAAATTAGCAATTTAAACAACAGAGAAACTCTAGGTTACATAAATTATAAATCAAACGCACAAAGCACAATGACTTGATTTTGTCTCGACACTTGACTGTGTGTTGAGACAAAGTGTACAGACGACAAACAACGGTGCACAACTTGCAGGCTTCACAGGAGAACTTATATCCACTTTAGGACAATAAAAATAACTACTCCAGTGTGCCCACAGTGGACTGGTTTTACATACACACGTCTTATGTCTCTTGTATATATGACAAGAGTGACATTGCTAATGTTAGGTCAGTTGTTGCATCGGGGGATGTTGATTATACAGTTCATCACGTTTGAAATGTTAGTGAAAGCGTGTTTAGAGCACAGCATTTTCTGCACTTTAAAACTGTAGATTTAACAATTCTCGCAGGTTTGACCTGCCTTAACAAGAAGCTGTTCTGCTTCTGTTGAAGATTAGCATTAGCATGAGCAAAAAAAGATTAATAGCCTCAAATAGCTCAAGTTCATAATGACATACTTATTGACCCCCTTTGAGAAATTGTTGTTTGGACAGCTGCCAGAAAGTACATGTCGGCACTACTACAGGGAGACATGGAGCCTGGCGGGTCAGGCAATCGAACTGCTCACCCTTGGGTTCATAGACGACTGCTCTACCCACTGAGCTACTTACCGCCCCAGTTAATCTGGAGAGCTGCCAGAAACAACTTTCTGTGGAGCGACCACAATGAGCATTGAAAGATCCACTTACTACTGTGATACTGTTTAATAATCTGTGGCAGTTGGCAAACACATGCAAAACTGTATCTCACTAAGGAGTAAGACACACCACCTACTAAAGGTATTAAAACAATATTGGTACAGTTACTGACAGGTACACTGCACATCCTTGAGTTCTGCATCATCAACTAAATTATTAAAAATGATTAATCAATTAATAATGAATTATTAACAGCCCTACTTTGAACCAAACACAAACTAAGACTGCCTGAGTTACTCAAAATAGTGTTACTGTAGTTATATTATGGAGCTGCTCATATTCACAACACAGAACTCTGAAATTAGAGCACTGTCAAAGTATGTCACTTTTTAAGTATGTGCTTTTACATTTGCTCTAGGATGAAACTCAAACTGCTCTGGTCAGTAAGGTACTATGCTGACAATAAGCCTTGCCACTGGTGAGAATGCTGAGCAGACAGAGGAGCATAGGTAATGCATTTTTGATGCCCTCAATGGCTTACCGTTTCCTTGCTCAGGGAGTAGTGTTACTGCACTTGGAGGAGCCCTGTGACTCTCCAGGTCTAGCTTCTGAATAAGTGTTAAGTGTCCCATTAAAATGGATGTTCAAATCAGCAGGGAGAAGCAGAATCTCCTGCAAGCTCCTAATCTCTCCTTTCAGGCCCACTTATCTGCACTATCTCAGAGGGAAGTTTTCCAAAGGTAGTCCAGTTGCAGTTCCTCACTCCCAACAGTCCTCTGAATCCTCACACCTTTCCCCCCAGATGTGTAATCAAAAAGTTTGCTTTCATCTCTTCTATGTGTGTCATCTTTCTTCTTTTTGTATGTGCTGCCCTCTGTGCCTTCTCAGAACATGCAGCATTTGTATGATGATTCACTGGAAGCTATATCTGCTTGGTTAGTGTGATAAATAGGTTCATCACTGTGATACTCGTTCTAACATTGTCACTGCGGTGTCATAATCATGTAAAATGTTTTTATTTTCTACCCATTATCTTTTAATATATGTTTCTATATGTATTTTTAATCATGTATGTTGCAGGGTTGGATCATTTGGTGGTGCCTGCTCCATACTGGCACAGTTATCCATTAACAGAGAGGCAGAGCCATATGGCAGAAGCATTGCATTAGTAATACAAATTTATTTCATCCCCACCTACATATATTGCCTTATACAGCACAGCCACACCACTCATGAAGCCTGTGACTTTCAGCTTTATTAGCAGCCCACTCAGATCCTTGGGGGCAGGTCCCTGTCATTCAGGCATTGAACGGACATTATTGAGGAAGGTAATTGATAGGGAGCTTGATCTCTGGAGGTTTCCCTGGGCTTCAGTGATCTGTCAGTGGACTGTGGGACTCTGCCATTAATCAGTGTAGGGATAAGAGAAAAGGTGGAATGTACAGTGTTGGCACAGACCCTTACCTGTCCTTCCCCCTGACAGAAAAATCCTTACCTAATCAAACTGCCCACTCTAATCTACACTTGGTATCTTTGTGGATATGGCACAGACAAATAGTAAATCGTTGTTACGTCTTAAAGGGTCCAGTTATCATAAAGATGGAAACTGTACGTACACAAGAATGAATGTTTTAGTTGCACTTTGTCTTTCATTTCAGATTTTGGCTTTGAATTGTGTACATATATTTTATATAGATGGATTTTTTTTCCTCTCAAAAAAACAACATGTAGTTTATGAGCAATTAATGTATTAGGAAGAAAGGTGCCCTGTAATGTAACAAGGTGATGTCTGGGTATGGATGTCAATATTGTGGATGCCTGTGACTTTCATGTAGGCCATCAAAGTTTCATTCTGCTACCAAGCTGCAGTTATGGTAACGTTCACATTTTTATAAACTGTGACCAAAGTCTTTATTTCACTTTATCCAGGTGTTCAGATACAGTATCTAACTTTTTTTTCCAAATAAGCTTTATTTTCACTGAAACATATTTTAATGTGATTAGGTGCTGTCAAAGGCTTCTTTGACTTTACCTTAATAAAGGTTTTTGAGTGAGGCTCATCCTTCTAACCAGTCAGAGAAAGTGAATTATTTCTGTTTGACTGGTTAGTTTTGTAGTATTCTTATTTATTGTAATTTCACTGTAATGAAATGAAAGTTTGTCATTTCATGTCACAGAGGCTTTCCCTAAACCTATTTCCCATGTGCAAACATTTTAGACAATTTAAAATGTGATAAGACATAATACAGAATCTACATAGTCAGGTTCTCGTTGGGTCTGGGCTGGTTTGGACTGTTGCATTTTTAGTGTGTTACATCAATATTCGATGTCCCCATAGCCTATGAATGCACCACAAGCAACAGTTTCTGGGGAAGCGCACACACCAGCTTGTAGCAGCAAATTCTTTTAACTAGTACCATTTGTAATTTGTTAAATTTAATGCGTAAAGCAGTTGGTCAACTCCAGTTTTTTTAAAACTTGCTGTATAAATAAAGTGATTTGATTAGATTAAACAGGATACCAATGCAAAAACACCTATGCTTGGACACTATTATAAAACATGCAAGAGTGAAGAAAACAAAGTGGAACAGCACTGTAAGGAGGGAAGCAACAGACCAAGCAGAATAGGCAATGGACCATATGTTACTTATTATGTTTATCTTTTTATGCTTTTCTGAAAAATGTCTGAAGCCTAGTTGTTGTAACACACTTACCATTAACATGATTAATGCAGCTATTTGCAAAAGTGCATACATTTCTCATTTAAGAGGAATTAATAATCTGGATGGAATATTGAGTAAAAATGTGATGACAATAAGTGCCTAATTTGTTTTCTGCAAAATCAGAAAAAGAACAAAAAAAAAAAAACCCTACTGAGGACGACAACAGAAGAACAAGCTGATGCCCTCTACACTCGATCCCATATGTCATACTGATTCTCACTTGCTCAGCCCTGAGTAGAAACTGCACGAACATTGTTTTGCAAGTCAGTAAGACAGTAATTGCATGTGGTAAGTAGGTATCATCTTAGTAGAGGTCAGGGTAGAGAAATCATTCTGTGGCTATTTGACTTTATGTTTTGCTCTGGGGAGACGTACGCCACAGAATACAAAATGGCCTATTTTCTCAAACTGATGTGGGGAAGATTGAAGCAGATGTCTGATCCCTTCTCAGTGAAGTTACTTCTAATGTGTTTGTCCCCTTTTCATCTGCAGGGGTTTTGAGAGCAAAGGAAATGATTCAAGGAAAATCTTATTCAACATTTCCACTTTATAGGAAGGAAATTACTGATTTGTTCCTGAAATAGCCCTGTAGTTGTTCACTCGAGCTTTAATCAGGCTAAAGAGCATGGTCTATGTTGTACTTTGGACACAAATGGCTGTATAAAGATAACTCTTTGTGCTTTGAGATGATCTTCTAAATGAATGTTGGACATTTGCAACTGTATGAACTTCAGAAATGCCTGATCCTGATCAAAAGACTAGACTGACTGGATATGTTTGCATTTTAAACTTGCAGTATATACAGATTATTGGATCAGATTACTTGCACCAGAGAACAGTATTAATTCTCAAAAAATTATAACTGTGCTTTGGAACTAGAGTATTTAACATAGGCTTTTAGCACAAATAGCACCTTTATCTCAGCATTCAGAATCTGTCTTTGACTTTTCAAGAGTGACCCTTATAAGTGGCCCATGAGGGATGATAAGCTGGTTCACATTTTGCCCCATGCCTATTGATGAATGCAGATTTTTCCAGTTATGATGGATATTCTGACAGGTCCCATTCCTACTGCCTTGCTGATGAATTTTTCGGGGGGGGGGGGACTTAAGATGCTGAGTTTTTATTTATTTATTTTAGTTTTGAACCGTGTGGGCATGTCTATTCATATTTATCCTTGTGAATTAATGTTAGATGTGCTCCAAGGTGACATACCGGTTCAGGGCAAAGATTAAATAAAAGCAATGAAAAACAAAATACCTGGTCATAGTGAATCATCTAAAGAGGCGCTGCCAGGCTGTTTGCCTTTAAGATTAGATCAGGCTGTCATTGATGGCTTATTCCAGTGCAAACATGTTTAAAAATATGATGCTGCATCATTCTTTAGTTTATGGACTCCGGTATGAGTCAGAAGTAGAGAGCGAGTGAGAGCACTGAGAATGTCTTTTAGTATTCTATTCAATGCCATCAAATCCCTGCTGCAGTAGTCCAAAGTCTTACCAGTCTAATGCCACTGCTTTTATTACTATAAAAAACTATTTATTTATTATTATTTATTTAGTATTTCAGAGCACAGCCTGTTGATGTCTTGTTTATAAAGGAAGCCGTTACATTTGACCTTGAGATTTGTGTGTGCCAAACTGCTCTTCCTGCATAACAATTTGAAAAGCACTAACAGCACTGAGAAGACGGCATCCATCAGTGGCAGGACTGGCAACTAACTAACAGCTTTGTATACACAGTGGTCAAAGAAAATGTCATGCAGTTGGATGCTCTGGATATACAGTATGCTGGACAAGTAAATACCAACCTAAAAATAGAATCTACTCATTTTCGTCATGCTGTTGGTATAGGCTCCGTCTGTCTGCCCCGCTTTAGTTCCAATTGAAATATCTCAACTTGAGATGCCCCAAGCATCTCTATTAAGATTAATAACAAAATGGTTGAATTAATAAGTTTGGTGATGTTTTCTGCTGAATGTGTCCATGGCCTATTTGTAAGAAAGTTTATAAGACGTACTGTGTACTGTGTTCAGTGCTGGGTTGGTCTTCTTCGAATCATTTACAACTTGTTTACAGTGTTTACAGTCAATTTCAGTTACAATATTGCTTAAAAAAGTGCTACTCAACTATTTTCCCATATTATTTACTTTACTTTACTTGGCAGACACTTTTATCCAAAGTGACTTACAGTTGAGGTCAGAATTATTAGCCCCCCCTGATGAAATCACACAAAACCCTTAAAAAAAACCCATAAACCCATAAAAATAACTGTTCATACTTGTATTGCTTCCAAAAGAACAAAGACAAAATCTCCACAAAGTTTGATCAGTATATTTTATTGAT
>JAUMHL010000013.1:21508035-21530371 GCA_032362345.1 Sandelia bainsii
TTGCAGTTACAAAAACCAATGTGGTTCTCTGTGACTGGAGCCTCTATTGAAGGTTCTGTTTATGACGCGTCGACAATTTTTTTGTAGTCGACGACGTCGATTACGTCGACTAATCGTTGCAGCCCTACACTATTATCTATCTGATCTTCCTCTAATTAAAAGCTACAGCCATATATGGTGTTTTATGATGTGAAAATGCTTAAGTAGATTATTTAAAGTCATTTGGTTTGTGCTGAACAAGAAAACATCTGCATTTCGATACCATCTGTAATATTCAGGACCCTTGAAGTTGATGAGAATGGTCTGGGGACTAAATGGTATCCATTGCTAAAAAGTCAGCCCTTGGTCACATGCTTTTGTGGATTTTTATAAACCTCTCCATTCATGGAAAAACTTGCCATATTTGCATAGAAACAACCTTGGAGAAACTGCAACCCAGAGGGAGATCTGTAGACTGTGCCTCTTTTCACCTCATCACCTGCTGTATCCCCAGACAAAAGCAACAACTTTCAGACAATGCAAGGCCAAGAACACGGATGTTAAGCAAGTTGGGTCTCAGTAAAATTTGTCCATGGTTTCAGCTAAAAATGAAAGAAAATTATTTTTTCCAGGGAAATACTCTGATGTATCAAGGATGAATCCTTTAGATATGCTTGGAGCAACAATAAGAACTCAGTTCCCTGTATGTTCATGCAGTGGATATGGTTTCTTATTATTTATTATTTATTATTATTATTATTATTATTATTATTATTTAGTAGCCACTAGTAGGGCTGGGCGATATGAACAAAAATCCATATCCCAGTATATTTTGGCTCTGTCACGATAAACCTTTTATATGCCGGTATTTTCTTGAACAAAACATTTCAGGTCGGTCACTAAGAACCTTCCAGACATTCATTTACATTTCTGGCAGCACATGCTCTCAAAACTACTGGTGAGTGAGCAACTGGTACCGATCAAGTGTTTTTAGCAGCTTTTTAAAACCATCTTTGTCTTGTTTGTATTGGACCGTGTCTTTAGCGATATGGTATCTTACTGCGTTTGTTATCTAGCACCACTTGGCACTTGGAGATAAAGTTTTGACGTGCTTTCACATTTGGATGTGAGCTCTTTGTGGTATACTCTACAAAGTATATTTTTCTGCTGGAAATTCGAACCACCTCAAACTATTGAACTGCTGGTTTTCTTTTTACCAACCAGATAATCGTTCTCATTAGTGTTGACTGGAGCCTGTGGTCCTTCTATGCTGCTGACTGGAACGATAGTATAGCTGACTGGCTGTGGCCGCATGCGCAGTGGGAGAGGGGGGCAGGTGTAGGGGTGTGTGTGTGTGTGCGCGTGCGTGCGCGTGCGTGCGAGTAAGAGACAGAGCCTGATGAGAGACTCTGCTCTCGGTTGTAAAGATCTAAAGGCGAGCACGGTATAAACGGTATTATAAAATTCTATACCGCGTGTAAAAATATAGCGGTATAAACAGGTATACCGTTTTACCGCCCAGCCCTAGCCAGAATGCCACTGATTAGTGATTAATTGATTACCTTTAATAATTTAATCTATGAAGGTATACTGTTTATTAACCCATAATCCCATTGCACTCTTAATATGGCACCTCTTGCTCTTTGATGAGATGAGAGAGTGTGTGAATGCTGACCATCCATAGGGCTGTTCAGTGCACCTAAGGGCAATTTTGTAATTTGCGTCCATAGTAGCTAAACACAGTATCTTGCGAATCATTTTCTCAGGTCTTGTTTCTTCAGATGGTGGTTTTGTTACTGCATGATGAAAGTAGAGGATTGGAATCTGGGGCAAATAAAAGACCAGTTGCCATAGAAATGTCTGACTTCATTGGACTGGACGAGATTGAACCTGTCTTTTTAACCACCTTTCAGTCCACCTGCCACTGAACGCCAATTGAGTTGATGCAGGTGCACGCTGAACCCTGCTGTCAGTCAGCAGTCTAAAGGTTAATTCAGAATGACACTCTCCATCCATCTGTGCTGGCTCAGACTCTGTTTATTCTGGAAACCACAACTAGGGGATAGTTGGCTTTCTTCAAAACGTATTTATCCTAAAATATGTATGTCACATTATATGTGTGACTGCATACTTTGTCAGTCTTGATTCTGCCAGGCATCAGTAGCTGAAAGAGGGGGTTGTAAATGGGAGCCATTTTCTGCACCTTTCTGATCTGTTTACACTTCATCTTTCACCCCTTATCTCTATCTATTATCTATCTTGGTTTTCTCAAAATTACAGAGCCTAATTACATATCACCAGTACATTCAACTAGATGGAATGCGGTTCTGGGCCACATGTGATGTAACATTTGCTGTGCAACTTATGGTGCTGAAGCTAATCCTATCAAATGAGGATAAGTACAACACAATCCCAGGTCTAACACAACCACATAGGCAGCTGATTCAGATTCCCTCACATCAGCCCAGGGCTGATCTGAACCACAAGGATTCATCTTTCTGTAGCATAAGACATACCTACTCTTAAAGTCTGTCTCTCTTCTACATTATATGTGTACCTTTTTCTGAATTATTGAGTATTACTCCTCGTGTAAAAAAATAAGTCAGAATTATGAATTACAGTTACTTTCGCCCCAGCAGACAGTGGAGAGTTTATAAAATCTGTCTGCCATATCCTCACAAAAAAGGCCACAAATACGGTAATATTGTTGAAACAAATCACAGAGGGAGCCTCTATAGCTGTGGTCTCTGTAAAGCTGACAAGTCAGACTTCTGTCTTCATGGGAATACTATATATTTCCTGTCAAGGAGTGTAGTCATAAATGAGCAGGCCTCTATCCATAACTTTCCTCTTATTGTTTATCATTTCATTTCAGACTACAGACACCATGTCAACAACCTCACAGAACAGGTCATCTCTCATGAAGCATAGATCGGAATTTTGACACCAAACCTGGGACAATATAGTTGGAACAATAGCCAAGAAGGATGGAGAAGAGAAATGTTGGGTGGTATATTTCAGGAATGACAGACTGTTTGGCAGCAGTTTCTTACCTGTGGCCAGTGCAGTTGGGTCATGAATCAAGTAAGTCAGCCAAACTATCACATATCGTAGAGGTCAAACTTTATCCTCACAAGCACAAATTAGATTTATACTGGCAATGATAATGCAGGATTGGCAGGCCTTTCGAGGCCTCAAGACATTATAGGGATGTAGGCCAACATCCCTCATTCTCTAGATTGATGGATTATTGAATTAGCCAAAGAAAACTGTGTGTTCAGTGACAGAATAATAGAAAACATTAGGGAAGAAGGAACAAATTATGTAAATTTGGCACAAATGACAATATAGGACTTTGTGTTCACATGGCAACAACTAACACTTTTCTGATAGTGATCATTGACGTTTCTGTAAACGCAACCTTGGCATATTATCAAGTTATAAAGTTGATATTGCTAATGTGTTAGCAAACATTCAGCAACATTAGCATGCTTTTTGACCTGTAATTCTGGACACCTGACAAAAATAGGTCCAATATTTACTCTACTTCAGCTCCATTTCTCAACCAGCTCCTTAAAAACACATCTCACTCTTTAGTAACCAAATTAGAAATTTAGCAGGTAATTGCTGAACTTGTTTGTTTGATGCTTGGTGCTTTGCAGGTAATTGTCTGCGGATTTGTCACTAACCCTTCTACATGATTAATATAAAACTAATTTCTAGAGCTGCTTCAGAACTAATTCAGAAGTGCATTGAAAACTGTACTTGCAGAATATAATTAATATAAAATGTATTTAACAAATATGGTTCTGTTAAATGTATACAAACATACTAGGAATAGTAAGAGATTAGTGCAATACAGTTAGTGATTCTCCCTATTTCTACATTATTTGTGAATATGCTCAGTACACTGTAAGGTACTGAAGAGCAGATGGATGACTATGATTTTAATGTACATAATGTGCAAAAAGTACAGGAAATGTGAGTAGTTCAATCTGATTAGTTGAGGCAGTTTATGTAGGTAATTAAAGATGAGTAAAAATGTGTTTGAATGGAGCAAATCACAAAGTTCAAACATTCTTTAAGGACTTTGAGAAGTCTGACTTTAGCACCTTCTCGTTCTTTTCATACTTATCAGGAGGAATTTGTCATTTAAAAATTGTTCAATATCTGGTTACTTCTTAATCGTTTTTGTTATGAATATATATTAAGTCATCTTATGGTAAGACCTGTCTCGCCTCGTGGGATCAGGATGATCAGCGGTACTACTCCTTCCGATCTGTAATTACCTTTACTAACACTGTATTTATTGTATTAGTCATGCTCATCTAGAAATTATCTTTCTATTTGCTCTATTAGTATGTATAGCGTCAGCCCCCACAAAAGCCAGTTCTGTCATTATGTGAAGTTGTCTTGCAAATTATACATCCTGGACTGCATGGAAATGTACTTTTAATTATTTTATTGTTATAAATTATGCAAATGAATAATTTCTGATTTAATGATGATTACATGTCATGACCATCCCTCTTGGTTTGGGGTTAATGTTATCTGTGGGTTTTCTACCTCCTCTGCACATTAATAGATTGGAATGTGCTGTATCTGCAGTATCTATGTTCACATTTGCCATCACTGATGGTAAAAAGCCCGAAGACCAGCGATGTTTTGAAAGTTTTTCTTCATATAGAGAGATAATTAGGAGAAGAGTTTGAATCATTAGCCTATGGAAAGAAGCACACCTTCCTCCCTGAGCGGACGGCCCTTCCACTTCAAAGGGAACACAGGTTCTTTGATCCAAGACCAGGAGTAGTAGATTGGTAGAACGGTACAGAGTACCACTGTGATTACAGTGCACTTCATGGCTTTGCCTCTGCCTCTGGACACCATGTCTGGAAGATGAATGGTGATCGTCAGCCACGTTAGAAAGATAATGTGATGTGATTCCAGGAGGATTTGGCCCCTAAGCCTGTTTGACCCCATCTGTCGAGATTAACTTTGTGTCATGTCCTGTGATGTCCACCTTAGGTTTTGCTACTTCGAGTATATTTCTTTTCTTTATTTCCTTCATCCCTTCCCCACATGTGGTCTATTTTACAGCTCACTGACCTCAACGCTGATGCTGTAACACACAGACTTGGGAGACAAATGCGTGCACACAAACACCCACTTTTGTTTTCACCTGTCTTTCTTAGAAGAGAAGGACAAGGTGATATTCCAATTCACTTGGTGGTTTTGGTTCTCTCAATGTACCGACACCTTTGATTCAATTAGAACATTCTTGCTGTGACGCTGATGCAAAGCTTATAGATTTTTCATAGTCTCTTTTTTTATAATTTGTCCTGTCCTATATTCTCTTAAAAGCTTTTCTACAATTTCTCTACAGATAGATGTACTACTTTGGGCCGGAGAGAATCCCAATTAATTTAGAGGTTGTTTGTTTAGTCCACCTCATCAGATCAATTTTATGCAGGAGGGAAACGGGGAAAATCATTACACAGCTTAAAAGAAACCTAAGTGAATTACAGTAATTATTTAATGCTTGGTCTTGATCAAGCTAAGTGTCTGTACAGACTCTTATTTATTTCCCTAATAGCCCCTTCATCTCCCAAGGTCCTTCTGTGGACTGTGATAAAAGAAACATTTGTGAACAAAGGATGTATCCAACTGTAAAGAGAAGAAGCTGCTGTCAAAGTATTTGTATTTGTATTTTTGTTAAAAGAACCAACTTTGAGGAGCCTTGCTGGAGAGGCCATAAAAACAGGCCCACATTTTCTTAGCTAATATATGAGGTAGTAATTTTTGTGCCCTAAGATGTTTGCCCATTTTTAGCAGTAATCAAAGCGAGTGAGCACTTTGTTTGTGAATGTACAATTTTATGTGCAGTAGGTGTTCGTTGTTTTATGGGTTGCAGGATGGAACGGTAAGAGACTGAGATATTACAGAAGATCTTTTATGCTTTTGTTAGATTTTATCCCAGAAACCTTCCACTGTAGATGGATGAAACAGACTGAATTGGTGTTTGACTTCTTAACCCTTAAGCTTTCAGACCTGGCAGAGAGCTGGTGACTCTTCGGGTTAGGTAACAGTAAGTTTAATAGAAAAGTAAAAGCTAGTTTTACAGAATTACAGCAGAAGGGCAACTGCTCTGTTTACAATGCAAGCGAACAAAATTAACAAATAAAATCCTGTTTCACACTGCTTCACACTAAAAAAGAATCCCTTGTGCATGTGAATGCAGTAATGGTGGACCCTGCACCACAAATTAGACATAATATAAAGAGTAAGTAATTGCAGAATGTAAATACACAGAAAGGTAGAAAATATCAGACATTAAAAGCATCAAGTGCAGCGTTTTTATGAAAATGTCTTTAATGTCTTCATAATTAACTACATCAGGTAATGAAAATTATTCAGATTACTTTAAGAAGGTTTCAAGATTACAACAGCTGAAAATTTGACATCCAGAGTTACACCATTAAACCAGGTTGTACATGAAGCATAAAATCACAGCTGCCCAAAATTAATGTGTGGGTTAATGCGATTTTAGCTGCACTACTTAAATGGATTCAGTTTTGTTTTGACCCAAAATGAAATTATATCCTGCCAGCTGGAGTTTCACTTGAAGCACTGAGGATTTTTGTGTTGTTTGTGGTGCTCAAGTCAAATTGTGCAGAATTTTCTGTCTGTTGTCTCTTCTCACATACAATGCATGGAGCTTAACACTCTTCAGAGAGTAACAAAGTACTTGAGCACAAGAATGCAAAAGGGAAAGGCGATTAATGACTGTGAGCCATTAGCTTAAGTAAAACTCTAATGGAGTATGTGTGTATATATAGAGAAAATAAGCCGATAGGCGAAAAGTTGAGTCCAAACAAATGAAGATAAATCTAACACCCAATTTGGCAGACCAGTTGGAGCTGAATGAAACCCACCTGCTTATTCATATGGTTGCACAATCTGACATGGCTGTAGCACAGAGAGCAGTTTCCCTGCTGACTGGTTTACAGTACAAGTTTAATTGCTTGTTGTTGTAAATGTGCCTCGAATAGAAATAAGAACAGTTTAATTGTGGAGCAAAATTGGATCAACACTGTACAAGGGTAGGAAGTGTGAACTTTTATTTAGACGTTAGAACAGTAGTTTCACAAAAGCAGTATAAGTCAAGATTATAAAATATAGCTTGTAATCACAGATTACACTAAAACTTGCTTCATGATTCTGTCATTTAATAAAGGAAATATGGGAATGCAGTGTAGACAGTAGGGATCCCCACTATATTGTAATTTCAATCTCACTGTGTCCTTTGAGGTCAGTGAATCTTGCCCTGGGAAGGTAAAGTTAATTTACTGCTATATCTCTTTCCACTAGTAAAGCACAGCATATCCAGTAGTGAACCCCCTAAACATAATCAATTATCTGAGCTCCAATGGCAGAGAATGCAGAATGCTGATAAGACTTTGTAGACTTTTTTTCTAATGAAGAGAGAAAAGACGATTTGGTTCAATACCCTTGGGGGAGTGTTTTTTTCTCTCCTGGTAAAAGAGAATTATTCATTGCATCCTCTAAGGAAAAAGTCGATCATTCCCAATAAGTCACAGAGTTGTTGTCCCTTTTCGGTTGTGCTGAGTAGGACCCTAGGCAATGTCGATTTTTTGTCATATGCCTTGCTCTGCTTTTCCTTAAACGTTGCCAGGCTGACAGAGAAGTAACTTTGACTTGGTGGTGTTATATACACAACTGACACTGTGCGATGTTTATCAAGGTGCAGTGAGACGGTCATGTTAGAGATGGTGGCGTAGCCTGAAATCAGCCTCTGCTTCCAGTGCAGCCTTCCTCCCTCATAATCGTCCGTTCTGCACTCACAACAATTAATTAGGGATTTATCAATAGTGAGATACTGTTGGTGTGAATGAGTGTGGGATTCTTAATTATCATTACTTTGTCTATGCCCCCTATGGCTGTAATATTTTAGAAGTCATGTTTCTGCTAAAAATATTCATTTTGCTCCTGGGTCAAGTTTATAAGAGGCCAGCTCTCTAATGCATTCTATTGATTATTTCTTCCAGCTGATTTGCATGTGAAGAGCTGGGGTGCATAGATGTGCAATGCGGCACATAGATAAAGAATGGCACTGTATTGATTTTTGTTTTGTTTTTTTGCCAAACTTTGATGACAACCTCAGGCTTGTCTTGACAAATGCTACATGTAAGGCTTTGCAAACAAATGAAAACAATGGATTAGGCTCTTCTGCCTTTTAATTTTTAACAGTAAAATGATTCAAAGTCATGCTGACCTTTTACAAGCAGCATCTGTGGGGAAATAGAATTTATGTTCCATAGCCTAGGCTTCATGCCAACACACTGGCTGCTGTTTTTCTACCATTAAACAAGAGTTATGTCACACTTCCCATTTAATCACAGGCTTTTTCCGTGGTCTGGGCTGAATCAGAGTGTTGAGCCAATGACTCACTGTGAGGGGCCCATTTGACAGATTACACCTGCAGTCACACTTAAAGGTAATGTTAGCAGGTCCTCAGCGGAGGAGGAGGAGAGCCTAACAGTTCCATTAAATTTTTTCAATTGACCTTCATGGCAAATGAACAGTTGGGTTCAGCATAGTCAACATAGTTCGTGATACTCAGGGAAGCCACAACATTCAATATTCCTGTTACAAAGCTTTTAATCACTATTTCTGTCAGAGTAATGTTTGCCATCATTGTATGAAGTCCACCTCTACCCATATTGAAATCGCATTTTATATCTTAAAATTACTTAGGCCAGTGTTTTCTCAAGGGTATATCGGCAGCTTTGAGGGCAAACATGGCAGTTTCATGGCCCAGTGGTGTGCTGTAAGTGCCGTACTGCTGCCTAGGAGAGTCTTCGAATCATCTAGACAGCAGAGTGACAAAGTGCGGAGCAGAAACCTGTTTAGCACTTCATCATCACTGTCATAGACATCATGAAGGAAGGAGACAATTCACCACATACAGGGATAGAGAAAGGCTCCTGGCAAGGTTGATCACATCTGTGAAATTAGAAATACTTTAGGCCTAAATGGCCACCAAGTGTGTTTGCTTTTGTAATTATCTGCAGCCACTCATTCTCAGTCTCCCATTTTCCAGAATAATGCTGCATGCTGTACCCATACTGCATACATACAACCTGAATTGTATGAAAGTCAAATAGAATTTTTGGGCAAATCTCACAGCGATCAATAGACCAACAAACCCTATTTCATGCGCTGTTAGATTTAAAAAGTATTATAAGCCATCCAGGAAGATATATCTTAAGCATTTTTAGGTTTGGATGTGTTACACAAAACATGCTGTAGCATGTTATAATAGTGGTTAACTGGCTGAATCAAGATAACACACAGATTCAATAACGGCAACAGTCCTGTTGAATAAGTTAAAAAGAAAATCACCATCGAAGAACTTTTATGAACTTCCTAAGCATGAATCTGTGTTTTTATGGGACTTATTTTACTGGGATTTTATTGCTCCATATTAAGGTTACTACTATCAGAAAGTTTCATACAAGAATGTGAATTTATTTTAACCTTGGGTGATGTTAAATCTCAATGTGCTTTTTTACTTTTCATGTCTGAAATTCAGATTGCTTTCTGAATAAGGGCAAGTTCCTGACCTTATTTTAGATAATAAGTTTGCTATATGCATGCTCATACTGCCCCTACTAGTTTTACTTAACCAAGGATATGACCCAGCTGGCAAACTGAATGTTCCATTTAGTAATGGGAATTGAATAGGAAATGCTTTCCACCTGGCACAGAGCCTGCCTTTGTGTGTGTGTGTGTGTGTGCGCGCATGCGTCCATGCTGTACATGTGTGTGTGCAAACTGTAAAACTTTTTTTTTTTTTTCCTGTTTGTCCATATGTGAGTGTGAGTGAGCCAGGTGGGCGAGGGGATAAGAGTTTGGAGGGTTAAAAAAGGAACAGAGGAAGTAATGTGGATATTGACCCACATTCCCCAGAGTGTGTGGAAATACAGAAGGGGCAGACAGAGATAGTGCTTCTGTTAAGGCCACATGGGGTTAGGGATGAAGACTAGCTTTGTGGAAGTTTAACAATAGCTAGCCAGCAAAGCTTCTGCCCTAGAAAGTATAATTTTAAGGCTTTGCTGTGAAATCTGCTTCTACTTTCTCTTTGAACTGGCTCTCTCAGAACAGTTTTATTAACAGCCCAATCCATGAGTCCTGTGTCCTTTTGTAAAAGTAGTTTCATCATTTAAAACTTTAGTGGAAGGTTGTGAATTTTATGATTGTTCATTTATATAGAAAGAACAGGCTTTGATAGTGTAGTATGAGAATTTTTGTACTTTTACAAGAAAATCAATCAATATTCGTATTAAAAGCAGATGCATGTGCTTAATAGTTGATCTGGAAGACTGTGATATTTCTCATTAAGTAGACTTATTACACTCAGTTCCTTGCACTTATTACACACACTTTCAGGCATTTGTGTGTATACGTTGGTTTGTATGTGTGTTAGTGTGTGACCAGAACGTAAAACAGGCCATGCTGCCCGACATTATTGAACATTTACCAATTAGGATTCTCTGAGAACCTCACCACAGGCCTCATGGTGCGTTCACAGAGAAATGCTCAATGTGGGAAATGAAAATGAATAAAGTTTTTGAGCTTTCATAGTGTGTTAGTGCAAAAGGCAGCTTTTGCTTAGTGGTGAGGGATCTTGAAAATATTTAGGAAGGCCTGGCTAAATATACAGCCAAGGAGACGTTCTCATACCTTACTTAACCAAGTGTGAAATAGCTTTGGCTAAGTAAGGGGACAACCATTAATACTGATAAAAATGGGACGAGGTGCTCTCAAGGTGGAATGTGAGTTCTCACTAAGAAAGTGATTTATGTCACCTTCAGCTGAGGTTAAAAAAAAGAAAAGGTGACACCCTGAATAAGAATTTTTCACACACGCTTGTGTGTGCAGATACACACTTCATAGAATTACTAGGTTTCATACTCTAACTCTGTAACTGTAAGTTGTGACTTAATTGCTGCATTATCAATATTAAATCATGGCGCATATCCAGTGATAATGATGCTAGACATCATTAGCACTGTGTAGTAGTTGCACAATATACGTTCTTTAGATTAAAAATTTATTTTATAGAGTTTTTTATTATCTTTATGAGTCTATACTCTGCTGTAGGTTTTTAAGGCTTTATCATGGTTTATTGTATTGTATTACTGATACTATTTGTTTTCTTTCATATTCAGCAAAGAAAAATAATACTGCTGATCACTTGTACAACAACATTTCAGTCTTTAGACCACAACTGGATTAAAACAAATTATATTGGCATTCGCGTCTTTTCTCTGTAGAATCTGTGCTAAAACGTACATGTACACAGTGCTCACTAGCAATGGGACAGTTAAGGCAGCATTATACGTAAAATGTCTACTTTGTGGAAATTGAGAATCTTATGTCACCGTAACTGCACATATTATTACTGGCACTCGGCACACATCTTTCATTAGTTTTATTAATACAAGTTATTGGAAAGAAATTCATTATGGTTTATTAAAAATACTGTACTTTGCTTTGAAAGTACTCATACAGTGAGAATCAAATCCTATATAGAAAAAAATGCCTCAAGATGGATCGATAATCATTTTATAATCGCATCGCAGCCTTCTGAATCGTAATCACATCAAATTTTAAGGTGCCTAGAGATTCCTATTCACTAGCTACATGGTTTGCTGACTTGGCCCACAGTTTTACAAAAGGGAAATGTGTTTACAATTTCTTCTATAATGTGCACTTTACGGCATTTTATAAGACACAACAATGTTGCTCAGTTTTTGTACATAGAAGAAATTCTTTAGTTCTTCTTAAGCATGCATCATTGGTATTTGCAGTAACTCATGTAACTGAATAATCAAGAATCAAGTTGAATAGAAATTAATCGATTGTCAATGAGTGACATCAAACTTTCATCACATGAAATTAAAGGGTTGGGTGGAATCTTCTGTAAATTTTCCCCACTAAAACGTATTGTGTCTAACAAATGCCAAGCGCATTTCATTACTCATGTCTTTTTCCCTGGCACACTGACAAATTTCTTGTGGTGTTACTGCTGTCTATATAATCAGTGGAATTCTGTCACACCATTGGAAGAGCTGTATCCCACAGGCACACGTGTGCGCTTGTGTGTCTGCGTGTGATGAACAAGTTGAGGACCTGCTCATAGAAAAACAGCTCCATAGCCCCACTAAAGGTCAAAAGCCTTCATAAAAAAAGTATAATGCAATGATTATTCAAAGTATGTTTGCATGTTTTTTTCTCTTTTGGTGACAGTGACCCTGATTACTAAGGTACTTAAAACCCACAAGGCCTTTTATGTAATGCCCTCTGGCATTAATTAATTTCTTAATTCAAATTTAGTAGTGTTCATTTGAAACAATGCCTATAGTTAGCCACAGGGGCTATTGGCACTTGACCTCCAAGTTTCAAACTCATGCAGGTTTCTACAGATCCGTACAAAATATTGATTATTCCCATAAAGAGCTGCTTCTTTACCCACTTCAGCTCTGATAAAGTGACACCACAGACATTAGCTATTTAAAAACATAAATCCTTTGCAGTTGTCACTGTCAAGTTATTTTAGAAGTGTCAGAATCCCTGATGCTAGAGTACTGATGCTTGGTGGTAAAAACTGGCTTCTCTCATCTCTTTTCAAGTCCAGTTGCAAAATCCCTCCCTTGTGTCATTATCATAACACGAGATTCTGAGCGTCTGCATAGAGAATACGTCCAGGGTTTGTCACCCTCCTAATTGGCCAAATTAAGGTGCGGTACATGCCTGTGGATATGCTTTATTAGCCTAATCAGGTCTCTTGAGGCAAGACCCCCAGCATAAGACCCTTCTCAAGTACTTAATAAGGTCCTTGGTTAAAATCAGCTTAAAGCACCATGGCATGCCAACAATATAACTGTGGGTAGAAGGGTGGCGAACACTGTATGTCTTTCAGAAAGGATTCGGGATTTGTGTATGAATGCCAAGCAAGTAATATATGCAAGTGCATTCAGCAGTGTTAGCTGAGCTCAGCCTTAGCTTGAAAAAGACCATTACATTAGAAATGTATACTCAAGCCTGCAGCAAGGGCCCTGAACAATAACTGTGTGGAAACACTTTTTCACTATCCACAAGACCTGCTGCAGTGAATCACTATTTAATGGTTTACCCCTACATTTTACAACATAAATAAGAAAAGCCAACACACAGAAATACACATTCAGTTTACTTTCTGACATTTAATCTAAGAAACAGGATCTTGTATTTGTATATGTGAAGCGAAGATTGCCACTTGGATTTACTTTGAAACATTTGCACCTGTAGGTATTTCCCTTGAGAAAGAGGTTAAATAAAAGATATACAAATACAGTTAAACACTGTTCACCTAGCTTGCCAAGACCCTTAGGAAAGCCTTTGATGTACTAAATCCTGTAGTGCACAGGAAACGATGCATTTTATGTTTGTGGGAAAAGGATAAATACAATCACCATAAACTGAATTACTGTAAGGCATTAGCAGAGTGTGATAAAGTCTTGAGCTAATGCAAATGGTAGCCTACAAAACAAAAAAACACAATTAACGCCATATTTTCAGCTAAGCAATCAGTGGATGTCAACATAAGTTTTCATCCTTTCACCCTCTGTGCAGCACAGGGTGATATGCAAGGGCCTAATGTCAGCACTTGGTATAAAGAAGCTACCTAATGCTGACTGGTATCCTCCTCACTAAAAAGCCTGTAAATGAAATAAAATGAACTTCTTTTCAGCCGCTGTAGCTGAAATACCTCTAAAAGCCTACAACCTTTTGACTTTGTGCTTTCTCTGAAGCTAGATCAGTGTATATCACACTAAATTGCAAAGCTCACTAAATTGTAAAAGCATGCCTATATTACAGAAAGCCTTAGATGCTATTGTAGCTAATGGTTGTCAAGTGTGTCTGCGCAGGGATGACAGAATTCAGCACCATGGACAGTGCTTTATACTGCATCTGTTCAAAAGGCCACAGACCAATCAAGAGCATCACTGCAGGAGGGAGCACTTCAGTGTTCTGCTTCTGTCTCCACAATTTCTGGCCTTCACAATCTTTCGATTACCAATCTGTGACTCCTGGGCTGCATTGTTTTAGCAGCCTAGGCTTAGAGAAATGTAACCAAATGGCACACAGTTTCCAACACAAAATTTTATTCTTTGTTAAAAATTCAATCATGGAGTTATACAACTGAAAGCTCTGCAACACCTACATTACATAACATTTTATTCAAACAGTATTCTACAAAATCATTTAAATATCAACTCATTAATGATTGCTAATGTGTTCTATTGTTCAAAAACGGACACAATCAGCTATTATGTATATTTTGAAATCTCAAATATTTTGATTAATAACATGATAGTGGTTGCAGTCATATTGCTTGCTCCTAATTTCATCTGAGCTTAACGCAACACTTCTGGGAATAATTACTAAAAATTAGGACAAGTGCCATGGAATCCTGACAAGCTATGTGAGGCACTTTCTACTATATATGACAACATATTATACATTTAAGCCTGCATGTTTTGAATGCAAAGAGTCTTCTACGTTTGTGTACTGTTTACTTGACTTCAGGTCTCAAGGTTGGTAAGATTACAGTTTCTCTGATGCTTAAAACATTGCAAGCCCTTTTCTAGTGTATTTGTGGCTTCATATTGGTGGATGCACCCAAGCAAATCGCTTTGATAGGTGTTTTATCCTCACAAACTCATTTTGTTTATGCCCACTTCTCTTGTGATATCCACTGAGCAGTATCTCTGCCCCATGACGTAGGCACCCGCTCGCTCAGAGTGGCCCCATGTCACTGCTGCCCCTGTCTGTTTGCTGCCTGCCCACTGGCTTGTGCCTTTCCCTGACATCTGCAGCTGTCTCGCACGCCTCCTAGCAACAGCCAGACTCAGTCCCAGCTGCTTTATAAAAACCTTGACAGAGGCAAACACATGCATAAACATGCAGGCTTACTGGTATACACCTATCTCTTGAACACAATATACTAAAACTGTCGCACACACATATATGCAGGCATGCACAGGCACACATCCAGTGTGTCTGGTCATGTCCTTGTGTTTACTCAAATGAAAGCATCTGCCAGGGTCTGTAATGAATGCTGTCAATACCAGCAAAAAGTTATTAAATAACATACATAAAAGGCGGTGTCATCCCAGTGAAAATATCATACAATCAAATATTCACACATCCGCCTGTTGGATGTGAAGGACAGACCCGGGAAACCTCACACTGCCCTGCTGTGATCGAAAGGCCTCTACAGTGATTAAACTACACAGACCGAAACCTTTATTTGCTTAAATCCCACATGTGGTGAGCCAGTCTCCTTGTGTGCTGGGCTAGAATATGGGGCACGCTATTGATAACCACACCAGCTATTCCTTGGGTATCAGGATATATTTTCTGTGTGCTCAATTTTTTTTTCATTGTGTCTGATATTGACAAAATGCAGTAGATTCTGACATGCATCAATATCCCACACTCAGTAATGAAGGAGAAAATATGAGCTGCCAGGAGTTGAGGGAAGCCTTGCTATTTGTGGTACGGATACAGGAGGAACAACAGGTACACAAAAAACAACTGACTTCTTAATATAGCAGGTAGTGTAACATTGGGCCCGTAATGTGGCTGGGGTTTTGTTTTTACCAAAAATAAATGTGAGAAAAAAGACAGTACAGCTGGTGGACAGTTTTATCAGATGGGATGTTGAAGCACAAAGAGGCCAAATATTCCCCAGTGACAACTTTGGTTATATGACATTTGCTTTCTATTTATAACAGGAAAAAAGAGTAAAAGTATTTATTTTTTCAATTACTGAAAAACTCATTTGGCTGATTGCTAGTGTAGAATGAGTCAATACTGAAAACCTACTTGGCTGCAATACCTGCCACAGTTTGACTAAAACATCTAAAAGACATGTGCAATCTGGAAGTGACATTGTGGAGTTGCATTTAATGAGCACTGAGCCATAGTGGTCTGCTTGATGTACTACTTAAAGGCCTATAAAACAATAGCTGTTGATCATTACCAAATGGATAACAGTCATAAGAAAATATCATCAGAATAGCTGTCTCTCATTAACACTTCACTTTATTAAATAAGATAATGATTTAACGCATTGTTTTTTTTAATTTACAGTTCCAGACTCATTGATTAAAGGTTTTCTATTGAAGCTTACACTTCTAACCAATTAGAAAAAGTAAAATGTTTATTCCGGACTGGTAAATTTTGTAGCTGCTTATTTATTGTGATTTCATAAGACTAATACCTGAAGACATGTGTAGAGCAGTGTATATTGAGTTAAAGTCTCACGCTGGCCTTAGCTTGAGTCCCGAAAGTTGTATATTGTTGCTTTAACCTAGTGCATGGTAAAATGTAGGAGAGGAAGGACTGTCGGATAACAACAAAAAACAAAAAAGTGCAACAGTTAGATGCATATATTAAGATAGTACACAAATGTCTGTGATGATTCCCAGTCATCCAGGTCATGGTTATCCCAAAAAAGGTTATTCAGTGGCAACTGGACTTGTTTTAGTTCCTTGTACACAAAGAAACTAATTGATATTCAAAAACAGTTAAATTATAACATCAAATTTATCTGCACTCTTAATATTTTACCAGCATTAAATGTGATGCTGACCTGTGCCTGGCAACTAAATACAGCTCAGAAGAAAAGGCAATTTTGTGTAGTGCAGTCATTTTCCAGACAGTAATTTGGCTAGCATAGTGGCTGACTTTCTCATGCGGGTTAGCACCTGTAAATTTACACATGCTTTAGTCATTGGCATGTAATGATGCAACAGTGTAAAGTGATGTTTTGGTGGGAATAAAAATTATCACACTTTCATACTGTGTTTCACACACATTTCTTTTTCTATCTTTGAACCTATTTCATATGTAGGAATTAATAATTGACCTCTCCGATCTACAAACATGGACAAATAATTTAGCACTCAGCCTTTCGATGTCAGTCACGTGACACGTTGAAGCTTTGTCGTTCTTTTCTACAGAATGATCTGTCTTCATGACCACTGAATTCAGTCCACTCTAATAATGATTCTTCTACCGTGCTGTCACCACACAAACACTTGGCCTGTATCCTGTGGCGTGTGATGCTAGCAATCAACCAACCAGTGGGTCAGATAGACACCAATCAGCCATGGACTTCGTCTCACACAGCATGACTGCTTATATGAGACATGGCCGGTACCACCCACAGTGTGCCATCTGCTCTACATTTCATCTTAAAGTGCCTTTACCATCTATCTGCTCACTTGGTGCACACTTGATGGACTTTCTGAGGAGTCAGGGCTGCAGCTGTATTGCGACATTTTGTGACTTTGGTATTGGGAGAATATTTTTGTGTTGTTTCAGCAGAAGATGGAGCTTGGAATGGCGTCATACCTGCGTTGACATGTTTCAGTACACCAGCCAAATTAATATGGATTCTACCAAAGTTAGCCGTTGATAGCAATTCCAGTTTATAACAATGCAATACACCATATTTTTGCATACAAACGGCACAGAAATGTGTCTTAGTTGGATGGGACTGTGCATATCCACCATGCTTATAAACAGTACATACATTACTGCAGTTTGTTCACTGTTGATGCACAAAGCAGTCATGTTGGATTTTGAGGTGTGGGTTGGTGATGTTTGTCTGACTTTCTGAGTCAGAAATCTAACTTCAGGGGGCGTTTCAACAGTAAGGGAAAGAAAATCTTTATACTGATCACGTCCTATTAAGAACAAGACTTCCCTAATTGGTCTTTTTATTTTTTTAGCTATCAGTATAATTGACTCTGTTGTGGACTGGTATTGACATTATTTACCTTTTGATATTTTAAATGTCTACAGTCTCTTTTGAATGTCCCATCGCTAAAGAGCCGAGACTGGAGTCAGTTATCAAGCTTGAGCAAACTTCAAAGACAGAGTGAGTTCACTAACTGCATTCACCTGAGAGAGAGAGAGAGAGAGAGAGAGAGAGAGGAAAAAAAGAAAAACATGGTTTGGATCCTGAATCAAAGTTAAGTTTTATTATGTTCATAGCATACACTCTAGGGGTCCAGCTTATTCAGCTTATGAAACATATTTCAAACCACGGTAGTAGTTAAAGAATATTTCATATTGAAGTATAAGTCAATTCAGTAGAGGCATGGGTTTGTGTGCGTTCCTTTGCTCAAGGAAGATCATTGATTTTTCTATTTTTTTTCTCCAGTAACTTGTATGATAAAACATACATTTCAGTGATATTCATTTTCATCTTTATCATTCTGACTGAGGATTATGTTGTGTAAACCAGATCCAATCAGCGAGTAGAAACAATAGTAATATTGTCTGTTGCACACCATTGTGCTGAAGATTATATTATGCCTCGCCAAATCTACAGCAGCAGAGGAATACCTCAGAGCCTGCTGGCGGCCTTGACACAGGAACCCTTAGATCCATCATGCCGTATCTTTGTCTTAGGGTGCTTTGTTACATTTTAGGGGCCTGCTCTCGAGTGAAGATAAATGCTGTAAACACTGCTTTATGAATGAATAAATTCCCCCTGTGCCGACACTGCTCCGTGGCCGACCGTTAATAAACTGATTCATGGCGTAATCCACTCTCTCAAGCGTTCAGAGCCTCTTTTTATTCTTCCTCTTTATGTTTGCCGTTATTTCAGAGAGTCAGCTGAAGAGGAAAAAGATAAATCACATTTTCCTGCTTTAATTTATAGAGGTGAGTGGGTGTTATATGAGCAAATTCTGTCCACAGCAAAAGCAGTGAAAGGAAACAACAAAAGAAGTTCAAGGCAGGCACAGTATATTTCTCAATAACCTGCAAGCAGGAAAAGTGAGTGAATTCATTACAAATTGTCTGTAAACGTGACAGAAAAGTTAGTCAAAAAGCGAGGAATATATTGCACTTTAGACCTTAGAAAGAGCGTATCTTTCATCAGTGGTATCCGCAGTCATGAAAAATTGAAGGCCTTTTTTTCATAGAAGTGAAATAATTTTCGCAGAAATGCTGACAGAAGAATCATAATTTTTAGAGCTAGTTCCTGGGGAAATATTTATGGCTTTAGCAAATTTGTCAGAACAAATGATCGTTCTGTTAAACCTCTTACTTTGGGCAAATGTATTAAATCAGTTTCATTTCTCATTTCACAGTGGATGGAAAAATACAGTACAGTATGTGACGAAATCAATCTTGTGTAGACAAGCCTACAGCTTATTTTGCCATGATTCTGCAAGTTTGACCCGAGCTCAGAGATCACACTAACACTCTTAGTAAAGAACAAGATGACCTGCTCACTGTGTGACGATGCCAGTGGAAACGGATGTCAACATACAAACTTAAAAGGGCTGGGATTTGAGAGTATCCTTCTTACTGGGAGATAAAGTAGTACAAACTACAGAATCACAACACTTACACTGAATTTTTTTTCCAATAAGAAAAAAACTAAGTAAACACTTAGCAATATAGACAAAGATACCGACTGCTCTGAGTCCAAGCTGAGTGTCTCCTGCTCAGAGAGTGATTTGATATGCAAACAATGTTGACCTATGGTCCAGGTCTGACAGTGTGGCCATCTGTTAGCAAGCCACAGAGTGACTGGTGGATGAGACTCCCAGCAGTAATCCCTCTGCCTTCAGTGCTCTAAAAATAGCTTACCTTTCATGTTTGTTGTTCTATTAATGCAGCAATAATAATGTAAATGTGTTTTCCATACTGCATATTTTTGTAATGTTTTCTGTTCATGTTTACATATTAACACATATTCTGGAAACACATTCAGTAATGTACTGCACATGGGTAAAGGTATTGTTTCTTCACTGTGATGACACATGTACTACATTGTTTGGCCTTCTAAAGAATCTGGATTAAACTTAATTTTGATTGATTAAAGTTAAATGTATGACACAGTGATATTACTGTACTGTTTGTGACTAATTTACATTATAATTGTGTTTTATCTCACTGATAAAATAACAACGTAATTGTGCCCCATGTAGACACTGCCAAACAATCTGTCAACAACAATTTATAATTCATTATTTTAATTTCTCCCAACATCTCTTTTGCAGTGTGCTGTATTGTGAAACTTCAACAAAAAAGCAGACTCACTGAACTGCATACTAAATATTTTTTCATGAAAAACTAGGAACTGGCTTTGAAGTCCATCTATACTGAACCACTGAGCTTTAGTTTTTAAATATAAAATGTACGTAGATGTGCACATTACACCGGATAAAAGATCAGGCAGTTTGGAGAGCAGAATCTGAACACATTGAATAGGAACATATTGTATTAAAGCTTTGACCTTTGCCAGGACTTACTGTTTGATCAACAATTCTGCCTGTAAAATAACTTAGCTGGAAAAAAAGCATAGGTACGAATAGTTCAGAGAACTGCTTTGAGCAAATATAAACACGCTTTGAGCACAACTTGCAGAACGTTAATGGGGTAATGATTTGAGTGAATGTATACGTGAAGAATTCTAGTACAGAACAGTCAGATGCAATTGTGACATTCTGAGACATGGAAAAACAATAATTACGCCACAGGGCAGTGAGGTCAGCTGTGAGGATATGGATTAGAGACTAGATGCTGCACAGCTGAACACAATCAGGAAAATAAGCTATTCCATTACATCTGCTGATTGGCTGCGTCTTCAGGACTGAAGAGTGGCAGCTTGGTTGAAATGAGGACTTAAACATGTCTGGCCATCTAGCTGTCTCCTATATATACATTTACTATTTAGAAAGTAATACCTGTGTGCTTGAGGTTATTGGTCTTGAGAGTTGGGCTTTGTACTGTCTGTGTCTGAAATGCACTGCAGAGTGACAGCACAGTAGATACTTACTCCAGCAGATCTGTCCAAATGATAGAATCACTTGATATGAGAGCTGAGCTTCAAGTAAAAAAAAAAAACATAAATTAAATGTTTTCCATGTACTCTGCTACCAAAGAAAAACCTTTTACCCCTCATTTCCGCATTGTGAAAGGAAGAAATAATGATTTCCTATTTGGTATGCATTTTTCTGCTTCCTTTTGGTGGAATGTTGATTCTTGGGGAGCAGAAAGGCGGTGTGGTGCCCATGGCTTATTTTAAGTTAGCTCTGTGTTCAGTATCTTATCAAATACAGAGGAAAAAAATGACAACACACTATGCTAGATTGTCTGACTGAATGGTAAATATCAGGTGAATAATTAGCTTTCCGTGTCACTGTTTTCCTCTTTTGTATTGTAAAGTGGTTTAGCACCTCTGAGAGAAGGGTACTGTGTTGCTTCTGTAAACATCATTTCCTCCATTGCTCACATCCCTGGGACAGCCGGTATCTCTGCGGCATAAAAAGTAAACCGCATCTTCAGTAAACCCAATTATGGGAAAAGTTTGATCAGCTGTTCGCAGCCTTGTTGAATAACATCTTATTTCCATAGAGACAAATACTGTAGACTGCTGCAGTAACTATAAAGCAGATCAGACTACATGCTTCTACCTTGCCTCTGGATAATTAGATAATTATAGCCTAATTAACATGTATCAGCCCTTACAAGCCTTAAATGGCTCAGTGATGATCAAATACACAAATAGACATATGCAAGAAGTAAGTGCAGAATTTTACATCAGTGAAAGTGACAGTTAAAATTTAGCGTTAATTTATAATTTGGTAAAATAATCCATGCTGATTTATAATTTAATAACTTGACTAATGAATCTTGTACGTCAATAGCTACTTTGACAAATGCATTTAATGTTTTCAAATATCTTTAAACAACTCTTAAATGACCTTAAGACATACAGTATGTGTGTTGTGTGTAGTATGTTTGAAACAGTATGTACAGTTATTGGTGCCTGCCATTGAAATGAATTGAGGCATATATTGTTATCCATCTATAAACTGGAATCTTATTTATATTATACTGCTCCTAACTGGAAATTGTTTTTTTAGTCCTGCAAAAGTGTTGATATAAAATTAATTAAAATACCTATGACTCATTATTATATTGAACATTTATTTTGATCCTCCTTGACATTTCTCCAACCCTTTTGAAAACCTGACATGTTTACATTTTTATTCAATGCCATTTTTCCCTCCATTTTTGAGAATTTATGTGGTACGGTAAGTGGCTACTACAAACTGTTAACAACATATAATCTGTTATATATACACTACTCACAAAAAGTTAGGGATATTTGACTTTCGGGTGAAATTTCAGGATGAACCTAAAATGCACTATAACCTTTACAGGGGAACTTAATGTGACCTTCCCTAAACTT
>JAUMHL010000013.1:21533089-21554345 GCA_032362345.1 Sandelia bainsii
AGTGTGAACTTTTTACGTTTTCCATAAATTTCACCCGAAAGCCAAATATCTCTAACTTTTTGTGAGTAGTGTATATTTTAGGTAGAATAGCACCGTACTTTATAAGTGTAAATCATTTAGTGTGGTTATGTTTAGGGGAAAATTATAGTTTTGGTTTAAAATATGTTCTTTAAGATTAGAAGATTTTTGTCATCATGGTTACTGTAATAAATGCATGTGAAACAACACTGAAATTAAATAGGGAAATGGTTTCCCATGAAAGAGTCCTGTGTTTAAACCAAACATCCTCCCTGACCTTCTACCTTATGTATTTATATCACGTTACCTGACGTTCTTCTTTGCTGGAGATCATCCAGGGTTTCCCTTAAGAAATTTTTCAGGCAAGGTGCAAAAAGAATGATGCACACATGCTAAAATTTGAAATGCGCTAAAACATAAGACCTTTGGTTGGTAATTTCTGTGTAAAGGTCAAGTAAACGAGGTGATTAATAAGATGTATTTATTACGCCCAAATAACTGTCAAAGCCAACAATTACTTCACAATTAAAGAAATTAGAAGAAACAATTCAGAAAGAAAAAACAAACCATAAACCTTGGTGTATATAATCCATTTAAAGCAGTATTCTCACATCCCACCCGTTGTATTCCTGGATTTGTTCATTTTTCCTACCAGAGCTGTCAGCAGCGACAGCTCTGATTGAAGCAGAGAGGAGACATGAAGAAACGTACCTGACAGACATCTAGGCTCAAGTGATTATTTACAAATGAGTTTATATAGGACATTAGATTCACAAAAAAAAGGGCCTGTCGTGTAAGCATGGCGGGTAGTTTCATTGGCATGGCACATGGCAGCCTCCATGTTGTACTATACAGTACTATTATAGGAGAAACACTGTCATCTAACAATAAAACATAACTCTGGGTCGTAGTAACCTGCTGCACAGAACCTATAGTGTCAGTTTTTTATCTTCACTTAGTACTCCCGATTTGGGGGGGAAGGGTTTACTTCAAGATACTTTCATTGTCCATGAGGAGTATCGCTTCACTTTGTCATTCTACGCAATGCTGTGGTTGTAAAATGAAAATAGCATTCTACATAAAAGCCGGTATGCTTTCTGTTAAAGTCAACAACTTGTCTTTGTGGCGTCAATTCAGTTGGCCTTGGAGAACTGATATCTCAGTAATTCATTATTTCTGAAACGACTACTCACAGGAATTTGATGTCTTATTTTGTAAGCAATTCACTGGTAGAGAACAGTTTTCACGTTTAAAACTCTCTTAGGCAAGCTCTGCCCTAGGAGGGTCCCTATATTCTCTTCCTGCTACTTATTTTATATGCCTGTGTGTGTGTGTGTGTGTGTGTGTGTGTGTGTGTACCCTATATTCTCTTTATTAGCTGCAAAATGGATGTAATTGAAAATCTCAGTTACAACAATATCAACACAGGCATCACATTGGCAATATACTTCTAACACACAACAACCAGTCATAGCATTTATTTTCTTGACAACACTTGGAACCTAGTAAATTGCACTGCAATGTCTTATCATCTTGATAGCATTTGTACTTTTTGTACATTTGCAATTCTATTTTCTTTTTTTTTTTGCCTGACTGCTGAGATTAATTGCTCCTGCACCTGGTACTGACAACAGCATTTATGGAGGGGGGACTACAAATATGGGAAGTCTGTATTTCAGGTCCTCTACCTGCCTTTATCACTCGTATTTACCATTTTGCTGTGATTCGCCAAACAGAAGGAAGTATGTAATGGTAATATGGTAGACATTGCACTATGAGCTACAGCCTGCAGCTGTAGAGGAGACATGATGTCTTATTTTATCATCAGCCTCCCACATTTTTCTTAAGTTCATCACCATGATACCACCTGCTGCCCTTCTGCCGCTGTCAGTGCCTTTGTCACACACACATGTACTACTGGGTCAGTGTTATTTTCTGTAACATGCAAGGGAACCAGTGATACACTAATTTCAGTGTTCTTATTTCCCCAAGGGGATCAATAAAGTATTCATTATTACTGCACAGTACAGAAAGTACATGTTAATGTACAGTACTAGCCTAAGGTATTAAGTAAGGTAAACTGTCTAGCAGCTCAAATATTTGCACTTCCCGAACCAAAAAATTCAAATAAGAGTTGAAAGGTCTTAAACATTCAAGATTCTCATGTCTGTGACGTTGACCTCATCTTCCTCACAGAATGGTGGGAAATCAGATTGGCGCCGTGTGGATACAACACACTGAGCGTAGGGCAGACTGTTAATAATTCATCTATCTTTCCCGCATTTGGGACTTCATCCGAGAGACTGAAAGGTGTCTTTGGACCTGAATAGGTTTTATTCTCAGCTGAATTAATTCTCCTTATGCTTTGTCCTGTTGTACGGCTCTTGAGATTGGCTCAGGGGATGAGCACTAAAATGCTTTAAGAATTCAGTGTGCTTCAACATTGAGGTACTGGCATACTGTCCTCAGACGCTATTGAACACCGTGTTACTAGATGACTTAATAGACAAGACCTTAAATCAATTGACCCTCACTGTCAGTTTGGCAGCCATCGAAAAACTTTCCATTGCAATGAAGCTGTCCCTAAACTAATTTTTACCATGTAGTTTTTTCAATAAGTTTGACTCCTAACATATTTTTGAAAATTCTTGAGGGTAGAAAATACTACCAATAATGCTAATAATTAATACAACAAAACAGCATTTTTATACTATTTTATGACATTTTTATAGACTAAACAATCAATTAATGGAGAAGTTCTTCAGTAGACTAATCAATAATGAAAATAATTATCTCCAGACCTAGACATATTGAAATTACTTGTGTTGTCCAGCCACCAGTCCTGAAATGTAATCAATAAACAAGGACCACAAGAACTGAAATTAGTGGTCTGTTTGGTGCTTTTCTACACAGAAATATTCACATTTGAAAGGCTAAAAAAAGAAATGTTTTCCAGTTTTGCTGAATTAATTTCTATTCTAAATTGATACATTTCTGGGGATTGACTGAACTAAACCACTTAAAAGACCAATAATTTCAGTCCTTGTAGTAATTATTATAAGTATATTGTTTCTAGCTCAACATATGCCTGCAGCTCATCTTTTTTATCGTTCAGTGTCTATGAAACAAGTCAGTCACAGAGATTTGCAAGGTGGTTCAGTAAGAGCAAAGCACTAGTGGTGCCGTCATTTATCAGACACAAAAAGCAGGATGAGAGCCAATTCCATTCCTTTGCCACCTGATGTTGTCTCTCAGGACTGCAATTTTGGTAGATAAGTGTCCTTATCCTTGGGTGATATGGGACCTACCTTGAGAAAAATCCCTCACATTTTATTATGCCTCTGCTATCCAGACAACACCTAGAGTCGCGGTTACTACAGACATCCATCATATCTCCCTGGACACAAATGCAGAGAAGATAAACCAAGGCTCCTCCATGACCATTCATCTCTTCTTCTACTTGTGCAGTCTCCTCTGATCTTCTGTAAGGTAGGACGGACTGAATAACAGTCCGTTTTGACAGCACTTTCCAACTTATTCAATCCCTCTGCTTCTGGAAATGCTAGCACGGATGTATTTGAATCTTCAAGCAAAAATCTGTTTCGCATTTAGGTTTATTACTAAAGATATGGGCCATTTAATTTGTTTATGAAACGAGAGCAGAGAATAGAAATATTTTTTTATGTTTTTGTCAAAGATATCAGTGATTCCCAAATTGTTGCTGTGCCTCATAGAAAATATTTACTTCTACTTTGCAGATGAAGTTAATTTCTAATCACAAATTTACTGAAGGCTCAGAAATAATCCAGGCAGCCACATTAAGCCGAAAAGTGTGCACTGCTGTTTACCCCCCACTCTCCGACCCGATTTCAAGCCCCAGTGGCATTCTTCTATTCAGCTGATGAAAGAGTTTTCTTGGGTCTTGCACTAATGAATTGGCATTATTATTAAATGATGTTTGTAAATTATGACCCAGTTTGCTCCCAATGAATGGTGCAGACATTGAAAACCACATTTTCAATTAGGAGCTCACAGATGCTGCCAGCACTTAGTTGTGGAGTTAAAAAGGTTTTTTGTTGAAGGTTTGGAAATTTCATCTGCAGCTCACTGGCGCTACCTTCTGGCTTAAAGACAAATATCTTTATTCTTATCCTTTAAAGAAATGCTCGCTTAGTAGCAATACATTGTATTATTAAACATTATTAGTATTATTTGTATTATTAGAAATTTTACTTGATATTTGAGATGAGTTGTGTTATATGCATAATGTATTTGTTGATTACACATTTGTTAAGGAAAAACACATTTTTTAGACTATTTTGTTGGCCAGAGTATATAACAGCAAGGATATATGCTTTAAAGAAATCGTGCTTGCAAATCTAACACTGACTCCTTAATTAGGACTGATTTTGTGTCCCATCCTCAGCCACAAGGGGGAAGAAGAGTGGAACAGATGCAAGCGCAGAGCTTCTCATCTCAGTGATCAAATATTTCTTCATTTCTTTCATTTGAAATTCTGCTTTGTTGTTAATGATGTTGACGAGAACTTCAGTCAAGTTTTGATAAATCTGATGGGTGAGCATTTGACAAATGCAAATGAGCAAATGTTAATTAGTTTTTTGATCCACATGATTTTCAGAAGCATATTTTTAAATCTTTCCCTGTGTGTATTATCTTGCATAAAAATGTTGGCATTTCATATTTCAACAGGGTCATTGTCACAGTGACACCTTGTGGAGACTGGCCAGAATATGAAAACATATATTTAAGCTTTAGAGCATCCAGACTTTGAACTGTATTAAACACTTCTAATCAATCTCTTTATGTCATAGTGCTGTTTTAGATATTTCACTCAACTTGCTCACATGAAAATAAAAACTTTTCAGTTTTATGTGACAGTTCGCATTCCCTGATACAGTATAGTAGGTAATTTCTCCCACTTGTGGTTTCAATTATATTTTAACTTATTTTCTTATTTTCTTTTATCAGTCAATTTAGAGTTTAATATTAACAGGGTATATTTTCACCTGTATACATGATGAATTGAAAGGTGCTTTGTTAAGCATGTGATTTGACCCCATGATGGATTCACATTGACCCCAAACAACTCTGCTACAAATACAAATTAATACAGATGCACAGCAACAGTTCCTGCAGTCCAGTTTTATGATGTTTAAAGTACATGTGCCACTATAATTCTCTTTCCCCTTTCCCTCTCGTACTTTGGACAGCTGTGTTGACATTCTACACCAAAATAAGTCAGGGGTTAATGCAATGTTAAGGCGGCCCAAGAAATATGTGGACTTTTCTAAGCGTTTTAGTTCTCAGTTGTCAAAGATGCTTTGGAATGCAAATAACCCTCTCACCATACCAAAAAGCCACCACATTCTGTGTTTTTTTTTTTAAATCTATGTTATGGCACAAATTGTGTTTTCCATTTCACAGTAGTTAAGTTTTTTCAGATATAAATTCAAATTAATGGAAAAATTTCAAATAGAGACAGAATATGGAACGGTTTGGATACAAAATGCATCAACATCAGCACCATTTACTAAGATTTTGTGCTGAAAGAAGAGGCTTTAAAGTTAAAACAATATAACAATATTTTTTTTTTTTTCCTAAACTTAAATTACATTTTACTTACAATGTTTATCTACCGTAGATTTTAGAAACATCAAACCTCCTGGGAGGGAAGGGTTAGTCTTACAATGCTACATTCCCCTCCCATACTTCACTGACCAGATGGCTGTCCCACGCAGCAGAGAGACTATAGTGTTTCCAGCCATAATGTATGACTGTTCACAGATTCTCCCTCACACATATTTTCAAAACCACCAGAGAACCCATCCATCTTTATCAGGACTGAGTCACAGTATCAGTGCAGGGGAAGTAACTCTCATTCTCAGGAATCTTTCTGGCCTCTCTTTGAATGTACTGTATATCCCCCAGTCCCCTGTGTATTTCTCTTTTTGTATTCGTGTTTAGTTCTGCATCTGCAACATGGTCACATTTGAATTCCGCAGTACTTCATCAGATTGCAGTAATAACACTATTCAATTTGGCATTTAGCTTGATGTTCCATCTATGCCTGGGACATAATGGAAGAAAAACTCTCTTTTGTGGGGCACAACCCTGTAATTTGACAAGGCTGGATTACAGCACATCTCTGTGAATAGCAGTTGGGAAAATACCAAAATTATGCCACCATTTTAGGGCTCTTATTATTTTCTTTAGGCTGCTTAAACAGCCTCAAGTGATGTTATATTATCATAATGCCCCTTTATCTGTGGATTTCCATGAGTTGCTGTTTGTGTGAAATTAGACTTTGGTTCAGAGGAACCAAAACTGTCGTCACTTCGGAGGACTTTCACAGCTTTATCCCATCCAGACATAGCTGCAATTAGAGTTGGATGGTGGGTGAGGAGAGGGTCACATTCCAGACCCAGTGAGGCTCAAAGGAAATGATGTCACTCTTGTCCAGACTACCATGACTCATTAGTTTCAAGCTGTACTTTAATTTTGCCCTACATTTGAAACCCTGGAAGTCACAACTGTCTTGCCAGTGCCACCATAACAATGTGAAGAAAACACTTGGAGTATTACTGTATATTTCTCATATTACTCTCAACATCCATTTTCATGTTTCTTATGCATGAAAAACAAGCCAGAGTTTCATTATGTCTATCTAGGGTGCAGACTACAAGCTGAATTATTTTTCTCGGCTCACTTATAAAGTAGATTTTAGTGTCTTGTTAGCAAGCTGTAAATTTGTACTTCTGTGGAGTGTGAAAGCAGTATGCAGGATTTATGATTTGGGGTTAGCCAAAAGAGAGCCTTGCACACTAAATGTTTTTCATTCAATTGTGGCTCCCCTAACCCTCTCTGCATCTGGATATTTGCATTTTGTGTTATCAGTTAGAAGTGCCTTTTGCAGTACTAAGCAATATACTGTACCAAAACATACAAATGAATAAATAGCTATACAAACATTTAAAGCTACAATATTCATCTCAAGCCAGCACTAGCATGAGATTCAAAATCAATCCACTCTGCTTCACCAAACCCTACTTCTCTCTCTTCCACTGTGCTCTGACACACGGTCACGCTCTGCCCAGCACTTCAGGTAGTTGTCAATTTGAAATTATAACAAATGGGAATGCTCCAAAACTTGCTGATCAAGCAGGAATAACTGGAATTCTCTAACTGGTTAGAAGGGTGACCCTCAAAAACTTTTAGGAATATCTCTGCACTGCTGCTAGATCTTTTTAGTGAGTGAACAGCACCTTTTCACATTAAGATATGTTTTGGAGCATATTTCTAATAAAAGAAAACGTATTAAAAAGTTGCCTACCACTTCTTTAATTGACATACTTTAACTTTAACAGTTACTAACGTCTTATCCATTGTTAACATTTTTTTTTTTACAGTGGAGAATGAGATTAGATAAAGCAACAAATCACTAAACCTACACAACATATGCAGCATTCCCTTGAAGCACGGAAATGGACTGTTTTATTTCAGAAGCATAATCAGCGCATTGTGGGTGGAACAGCAGGCAATCAATGCACCCAACACTGAGTACATAACTATACATAGCTGGCTGACCATATGTGTACAGTACATTTAGCAGGCTTCCTGTGTGAGTGAAAATTATAAAAATTGTGTGAATATGCACGTAGGTAAACTTATGCCAACCACTGATTACTCCAGTAATAATAAGCCTACTCACTAAATCAAATACATGCCTTGAACAAGTCTGTGTATGTGAGTGGGTGACTACCGCATATTCTTGCAGCTTATCTTCCACTTGTGCATCTGATCAGATGATTTGCTCAAAAGAGGAAAACTGTGTAGTTTGAGGTGGATGTTCTATACATCTGAAATTTAACTCCTTCAATAGATTAGAACAAACTGCTTTACATTTCTGAGTTGTTTGTAAGTTTATGGTTGAAATGTTTGTGATTAAAATGCTGAGAAAGATTTATGCCAAGAGATGTATAAATCACATTTTTTCTTAAAAAGAAAAGATCTGCTTTCTTCATCTGCTTTCTAATATATATACATTGAATCATCTTTGATAATAACACCTGGAATCTATCCATCCATCCATCCATTCATTATTGAGGCTGCATTCACAAAGGCAGACTGACCTTTGCAATCATGTGTCAGTTTAGACGACATATGTCAGTTTGGTAGATACTGCCCAACTCTAATAAGTGTAATGTTTTTTGTCTCCTTCATTTAATTGAATTTCTTTTATAGTTTTAGCACTAGCATAAAATTGGTCATTTTTATGCAGAAACAGAAAATTCTGAAGGGTTCTCAAACCTTCAAGAACCATTTTCTTAAAACTTGTAACGGACTTTAAATGGGGTAAGCGGATTTACCTGCAATCAGTACAAGGGCTCAGTTTTTTTTACACCTCATAGACTGTGTGTCTGTTTGCAGCCTGTAAGAGGCTCAGAACAAAGAGGTGTAGCCAAGTGCTGCCAGGTGCCAGGGTACATTTGGGCAATTCTTAGCAAGCCTCAGCCTTCTACTATGGGCTCCCTAATGACAACCACTTGATTTTGGCATTGGTCTCTGCACTTGTTTCTCTACCAAACCCTGACATTCACAGACTATTTTGGCCAAAAAAGGAAAAAATTCTTCCCCGAATAGTCTTATGAACTTCTTCACTCAGTGTTGGTATATATAGTGTATTACTTTCTAGGCAAGTCCCCCTCATGAAGTCTTATATTAAAGTATTACATGGTTAGTGAGTGACCCAGATCTTAAATATCCCTCTAAGTAAACTTGTGAAAGTCAAAACAAAACCTAGGTTATGGTAAGGTACCCACAATGAGGCAAAATGCCATAATACTGACTACATAACTACAGACCACAACATCCAGTTTGGGGGATTTGTTTGTACATGCAACAGGGGTATCCAAGGGGAAAAATTCCCTCACTTGTGGTTGGTCTTTTAAGTTGGAGCCAAAGAGCAATTAGAGGGATTAGGGTGGATCACCACTGGTTTTGTCTTGATGTGCTGTGGTCACCATATTGCCAGTCTGCCGTGGTATTACTTCTCGCCCTTCAGATGTCAACAGGTTCACACGGATGGCTCAAAAGAAACACATCCCTAGTGAGGAATTCTTCATCTTCAGAATCTGATAGGACTTAAAGAAGTGCTAACTACAAATCCAAGAGCCACACAGCTGAAACGTACAATTATATCATACCAATGTATATAGAGGCACTGGGAGAAAGCTTTCTAAGGCATGAGGTCAACAGTAATGGTGAGAATGTACTGGTAGAACGCTTTCTGTGAGAACAGAGCACAACCCGTACTGCTGCAACTGCTCATCCACAGTTGAATTTGAAGTGGTATAAATACAGACTTAGATGCTCTAAAATTGAATATGGTTTTTGCATTTTATGTTTTTCAATGTGCCTTGCAGCACATTCAGATTAGTGAGATATTTGACTCAGTCTTTCATCACACAATTCACAGGTTCAGACTAATTGCTGTATGTAAGTGTGTTGAAATCCCCATTTGTTCTTATGGCTTCTTTGATGTGAGGAAGAACAGTAACGTTTTCTTGGGTTTTACCCCTAGTTCTTCTGTGTAGCTGTCCACTATTGGTGGACTGTGCTGACAGTTAATAACTTCAGGTTTCTTGGTCAGCGGATTTGGTGCCACCTCAAAGCACCTATTTCCACCTATTTCCTATGTTCCACCTATTTTTCTTATAGCTCTTATTTGAAGTTTGTCTTTATTTCTTTCATTTTGTTATGCCTTTAGGTCTAATTTGTTTAGAAGATTCTTTGCATTCTGCCAGTAACATGAAACATGAAAGTTCTGCTAACACACGGGGGCTGCACCATTTCTTCATCTAAATGCTTTTTGCTAAAGGTGATTTAAGTCGAGTTTTTTTCCATCCTGCTAAAGCAAAAATGCTGAATAAAATACCGTTTTCCTAAACAGTAAAATCCCTTAGTCTTGGAATACTTAAAGTAGGTGTACAGTACATATTAAATTTAACTGATTATATTTTGTACATTACTTTGTGATGATTTAAGTTATGCTGTAATCACTAGCAAATTTCCATTAAATGAAAACTCTGAAACCTTGAAGAGATCTTGGTATCCATACAACACACTGTCCCCAAACACCATATTCTTGTGATGCATCATGGACATGATGAGTGTGGGTGGCCATCTCCAACATGTGCCAACAATTACTATTTTCATCAGAATTAGTTTGTATGTGACACTGACTACATGGAAACATAACAAAGCCAGTGGCATAATTTGGACTTTTTCATTGCCTGTCTCAAAGAAACATCAGAACATTTCGTCATCTTCCTCTGCCTGTCAATGGGCAATATTGAACCCATTTCAAGATCATGTTTAAAAGTGTGGGAGCAGAACAACTTATACATCTGTGTCTGATACCCTGTTTGATGTGGGGGTTTGAGTTATTTCTGGTTCCATGACAAAGCAAGAAAATTTAATGTGATTGCTCCAATAATCCCGCAACTCTAAATCATTACATACAGTCTTTAATTTGAAATGAGAACTCAAAAGTCGAATCGGTTACTTTGCTAGCAGTTGATGGATTGATTCCTGTGGACCTGTATATTTGTTCCTCATTACATCACAGCTTGCACTTGTCATATAAAACATAAATTTGTTATGATACATCTTCCAATAAAAAAAGTTTTACTGGTTGCTATATTATATCCACACTCCTCACTTCTCAATGGCCATCATTTTGATATCCAGTTTAAAAATGACACCGTCTGTGCCACCTACATAGGCACTCTGGGAGTCTGAACGCTAACCTCCTTTTGCTCCCTCCTCTAAGCACACGTTGACATTAGACACGTAGAATCCATGTATATAAAACTACGCAGAATCGTGCACACACACACACCAGAATTCCATATATTCCCTTTCTTTCATCTGCAGTTCATCTTGTAAAGTACTGATTGGAAGTGCAAAACCAGACTAAACTCACTAAACAATCTTTCAGAAGATGCAAGAATATCTCATAAAAGTCTCATTGTGTGACTTGTATTTTTCTGTGCTTACTATAAATGGTGCTTCTGTGGCTTTTGACAACTCCCTGTTCTCCACCCATCTTCCATTCCACTTTTGTCTTTTCCATAAATCAATATCTGTCTGCGAGTATGGGGCTCCTGATTGTTTTTACACAGCATTACTGTGTAATTTGGCTAAATGGTACTTGCACTCAGTTTACTCTGAGATGGTAAACAGTCTGGCTGGTAAAAAGGGAGTATGCTGATAGTCACAAAGCATACAATCAGTTGTAATTGGTGTTGTGGACGTATTTGTTTACTTACCTGGGAGATGGGCGTGATGGCAGGTTGTAATGTACTATTACAATGATAAGTACCATTTTGAGTAAATTATACAATATATATAGCTCACATTAACTATATCAGATTTTAATTACTATGTTTGAATTCATTTTTGTATAATATATATTCAGATAGCCTTTTGTATTTTCTACATTTGTGACAGAAAAAAACTGTTTAAGCATAGTGTCTTCTTTGTTTTGCAAATATAAAGATGATAAACTCAAATGATTATATTCAAGGAGGTTCTTTATAGGTTTATTAACCTATAATGATTGAACAGCAAGACATTTAGCAAACAACTTCCATAAGCTCCCTTTTCTTGTATGCATCTTTATTTCGTTCTCATTTTCTTTACCTATAATGAATAAGCATTAAAACAACAGCAGGCCTCATACTTCAGCTTTCCTGTTTTCCAAAGAATGTTGAATATGAGGCTGCTTAGCAGAGATCTCGTTCTGCCAAGTGGCAAATTGCACAGAGGGGGTCTTGTTTCAAACTTACAAACATTCCAGGATTAAACTTGATTTGCTCAGATGCACAGTTCCTAGAAGGCTTTGTTCCCTGCAGTCCCCTTTGTATGACATTTAAAGTTTAACCATATTAACTTTCTTTGAACTTCACATGTAAAACTTTATAGACTTAGATTTACCCACACCGACCCATCTTCTAACACACTCATGCATCTGTGCACAGCTGTATTGAATGTTTCCTCACTGCATTCGCATTCCATCCCAGTTCTTTTCCACAAATGTCTGACACACAATTGCACTGTGCCTGAATCCAGATACCCCCACCCCACTGCCCTCCTGTCAAAACATAATTTGAGAAATTTACGTTGAGTTAACCGTGTTGAACATTGTATATATTGCACACACACATAGTAGGCCTGCTCCATGTGAGGCCTTTTGGATAAACATGTTGCACTGCATTTTACAAAGATAGTAAATAGGAATAGGATAGGAATCATTATTTTGAGTCAACCCCACATATACCAATTTACTGCCAAAATACATATTAATGCATCAAAATGGTTTCAAATTGTATGTGGCAGATAAAAGGAGATAAAGCTGGTACTCAACAAACGACACTTGTATGGCCCAAGTGGAAATACATGTATGTCACTTACAGCAAATAAGAAAATGGCACTTACTGTACAGTAAGTGGCACAATAGCTAGAAACATAGTGTCTGCCACGTAGCATGGTTGTCTTTCTCTAACTCAGGGGCATCAATTAGTGTATGTGTGTCGGCCTCAAGCACTTGCACTCTTACATCATTGCAAGTAGTTAATTTAAATCTGATGGTTATTTAGGAACACAGATGACACAGTAATGGCTAAATCACTTGTCACTTTTACTGGGCACCCTGCAGTTGGTAGCACAAATGAATTCACTTTGGTATAGGATCATGTTTCCCATCTCTAGAGCCACTGACCCTAAGCGTGGGTGTTCAGTGGGTTAAACAGGGAGTGGGTGGCCTCTTGTGTGTTCAGTTTTGACTTTTATAAATCAAAGAAACAGAGGGATGTAAAACAACTTGCCTTTGCATCTCAATAGGTTATCTTTATTCCGAGCCTGACTTTGGAAATAAATCTGTCTTAAAACATTTTTATCTATTTCTGCCTTTTGATAAAGTGATTCATTTGTGAACCTGCTAGGAATGCAGGTTTTGCTGCATGCCTGGCTGGGATCAATGTCACCTTTCAGAGGGTCTGGACACAGGGCAGACTAGGGGAAATTATGGCCACAAAGGGCTCTTTCAGCAGGAGAGAGCCTTTCCCCCATGCTGACCTAAATCTCCTCCCCCCTTCTTTCTGCCTCATAGCTGCTACTCAGACATTCAGCCTAGAAACGTGTGCCTAGTCAGGGAGT
Source organism: Sandelia bainsii (assembly GCA_032362345.1). Classification (NCBI taxonomy): domain Eukaryota; kingdom Metazoa; phylum Chordata; class Actinopteri; order Anabantiformes; family Anabantidae; genus Sandelia; species Sandelia bainsii. Next base: position 21,546,347 of record JAUMHL010000013.1, read on the forward strand.
CGACCCTAGTACAAAAACATGGACCTCATGGTGAGAAAGGCAACTCTCCAGAGACTGTGGGTCTATGTAATGAGTTTTGACAGGGAGGTGAGATTTTAGATGATATTTCATAAATGAAATACTTATCAAAGCTCAATATTGGTTTGCAAGTGCTAAAAAAATCATAGTACTCTTTTGTGTCAACAATTGATCAGGTTTCATTGGATTGCTCAATCCAACTAGGTAATTAAAACAACAGATTCACTATAAATCAATGAGTACTGGCGCTGTGTTCTAAAGAGTGACATGGGTGTATGCCCCACCTTCAACATTTCCCCTTTTGTTCTGTCATCAGTCCCATCTGTTTAACTTCCAGAAGGCTACATATGCATGTTTACAGTTGGCCCGTAAGGTAAACTGAACTACATTTGCACTAATGTTCATCATCACACCACACCCCAAACACTACAGGGCTACTCCCTGCAGATGAGTGATAGGCTTGATTGTTTCTACAGGTGACATGTTGAGAGGAGAACAACTTGACAGACCTTGCAGATGAACTGATAACAGTAATCGCACAATGGAACTTTGTTTGCAGTAGTGAGTAATGACTTCCAGATATTGCTTTGCTTCTGCCAGAGGAATCTGCAGATACGATTGAATTTCTACATATGTAAAGAAAAGGAAAAAAGTGAATGTAGTAATAGTGTGTGCTTCAAATGCAAAGTCACTGACATTTTAAGGATACAGATAATGTAACAGAATAATATTAAAACATTTTTTTTTTTTAATAAAGTATTTTATTAAATGTTGACAATAAGTTAAACATCTTTATTTGCTAAATTTCAAAACTCATTCACACATCTCTCCTCAAACAATATTGCAGAAATGTTTTCAAGAAAGATTAATTTTACCAATTTCCAAATGAGAGAAATAAAAAGCTTTCAAGTTAAAGAGAATATTGAACTTAATTTAAGCAGAATTCATACTGAATTCTACTGTCCGGTCTTTCTCATGTGCAATATTGTAGGAATTGATTTTTTTTCACTGGGCATGAATCAAACTTTAATTAAAATCACAAAGGGAACAGACACCGTTAGGGTGGAAAAGTACCCTAACTTACATCCAGCAAATAAAGAATTTTATTTCAAACATCGAATGTTAATGAGCACCAGCAGTAATTTTTACAGTAAAAAAAGTATTCAGTGATATTTTACCTGAAACACAAATTGAGACAGAAACAGTTGTCTGCATACTAGCAAATCCACCGGTATCCACAGTGGGCACCATGGGCACATTCAATTTGTGTTGTGAAAATCCTGACAAGCTACAGCACCAAAACTTCTTGCTATCTTGGTTTTGAATCTAAAGCTACATGGTTTAAATGGAAACAGGAGACATGAACCTCGTTAGCATAGTTTTCTTTCAATTCTGTGTATTTAAAGTGTGAATTACTTCTGTCGCTTCCCCTTCCACTCTACACTCTGTTTGACAGAGATTTGTTTAATGCAATTATTTATTCTTTCAAAGCAACAGTTTTAAAGAAGAATTGCATCAGGAAGACATCTGGGGCAAAAAGCATCAAATGACAAAGCCAAACAAACATGACAGAGAAAAGCAAAGCAAGGTCAAAAGACTAATTTACAGTATATTCAGACAGTTCAGGGATCAATAAAGGACACCGCGATATAACGGGTGCCATTGGTGGTGGGCAGGCCTTCGTGGAGATGAGTGAGTCGTCCTGGGTGCATAAAACTCCAGCCTTTCCGTGGTGACTCTATGGAGCAGTTATACCTATGGAACCGGCAACCCCCACCCTAAAAAAAAAAAAGTCGAGAAAGTAAGAGACTGTGGTTAGAAAGAATTTTTCAAATTGGACTGGAAATTGTGAAATAAGTCATATGATTAAAAAGAATATTACGGGAAGAAGATGTCAGTCGGAAAGTATGAAATTCCTTACCTGAAAGTCTCTGTCTTTGTTATTGAGGGCAATGTTGATGGTAAAGGTGGAAGAGTCATGGTGGGGCCTCAGGTGAGATTGCCTGGTAGGTGTGTATTTTACCACGAAGTTCATTATAGCGTAACCCTATGAAGGCACAGAAATAAATCAACTTATATGACAGTTAGTTTATGTACAAAATACCATCAAGTCTTGTGTCAGCCAATGACAAAGCTCACATTTCAGCAAAGACTGTCAACATGTACAAACAGATCCTGTTTTCAACTTTTGGGCAAACAGAGGTGGGGTTCACTGTTTATCTTCCCTCTATTCCTCTATGAGGTCACACTAACCTTAGTGTAGTAGCCAGAGAAAACTTTTAATGTGACAGGCGATATGAACTCTCGGATGAAGTGCAGCCACTCTTTATCAAAGCCAATTTGCTTCATATGAATGTCGTCTGTTGGCACAGTCTCATAGCCTCCAGCAATCCGCTTGTCCTAAGAAAAGGGGAGGAAATAAAGCGCACTGCAGTGTGATTAACGATGGAACAAATGACCCACTAACCTCCATGCATGTGACCGCAGTTTTCAGAGTGATGATGTATTGGTACGTACATGTGTGTGTCTTTAAAACCGCAGGCTGTACTGTTGTCTGCATTCATGAGGCTTAATGGCCCATTCAGTTCAGCGTTTTCCCAAACATCACCAAAATATCTGTACACATTTAGTCTCCAAGGCAAACTTTCAGATACATTAATTGCCAATTTCAAACTACATCAAGCAGGCCACATAATTTAGATGCCATAAACATTATGCACAGCATTTGCATTTTGTTACGTTTAAATGGTGTACCTGGAGATGATGGTAATAAAATTAAGAATGTGTGTCTATGTGTGAGATGGTGTGTATATAATAACCTAAAATAAAAATCTAAAAAGTAGCTTAAGAAGAACTTCACTTACTACATATGGCTAACATCTGACACTCACAAGGATGTGAAAGATAACTTGAAAATAACAACTTACTCAATCCATCAAAGAAAACAAAGGCATGGCATTTCCTCACTTCAACTTTTTCTCAATGGTTTCTGGATGTGATTAATTACAGCACACAGCACTCCAAACCACAATGAGACATTGAAGTGTTCATCTTCATTATGATAACTGTCCAACTCAGTTTAATTAAATTTCAAAGTCGGGAATGCTTTTAAAGTTACTGAAGAAATCAAAGCAAATCACAAAATTAGAAAAATAATCCTGTGTTGTGTAATGGAGAGCGATCTATTGTGATGTTTCATGTTATTTTGTACTAAAATAATTGGCAGATGGAGAAAATGCTAAACAATTTATCAAATAAAAATAGTAAAAAGGAGAGGATGTCCAGCTTGATTAGTTGAATCTTTGGATTTTTTTATCCACAATAGTGGTGTTAGCAAATGCTAGCATGCTTGCACGCTAAACTGATATGGTAAACATTATATTCTATCTAGTGTGTTTGTGTTGTCATTGTGAGCATGTTAATGTTAACTTTCAAAAGTAATGATCAGAAGAGTATCTTTAGTCTTTAATGCTGCGATGGGAATTTGTCCTTATATTTTATCCATGAAACAATTGATCAATCAAAAGTTATTTGGAGTTATATTATTCTACATAAATTCCTGCCCTTACTAAAATGTGTGAACACAACCACAGGTATGTGTTCATGCAGTGTGTTGATTACTGCTCTGTGTTTAGGGAACCTGAGAAAACACTTCTGACCTCGTGTTTGCCTCCAGACCACGATCCATAATGCTCCATCTCTTCAACTAATTCATCGCAGGCCTTTTCGGAGAAGACTGGGAACCAAAAGACATCAGGACAAGGCTGCAATACACAGACAAATAGACTACTGAAACAGACTTGGGTCACACCTTCACCTTGAGCTGTAGTGACTGTAATGTAATACCCAGACACTATGTTAAAAACAGATGTTGAGATTTCAGTGCGACATTATGTCATTCTTGTTCTGAGCCTCTCTCTCTGTGTCTGTATGTTGAACACATGCAGTTACACACACATAAATACAAACCTCTTCCAAGTAATTCTCAGTGAAAATTCGGGTGTAGTTTTGGTGGATGTACTTCTCCTTCCAGTCCTGGCAGAAGAAAGAATTTTAGATTAGTATCTATATTTTTGGATTGTTTGCTGACCTGCATACCTCACAGCACTAATACCCTCGCCTGCAGGGCGGGTCCCAGCATTCCTTATCAGTCATGAGTCTTATCACACTGAAGTCATTATTTCAAAATCGTCTCACATCTGCGATCTTTCTGTTATGGCTAATAACTTTTACAGGTGGCTGCTGTTTATCTCAGCTATTCAGAAAAATATCTCTTTTTTTGTATGGTTGAAGAATAATGAGAGAACATAATGACTTACCGCAGGGTTTTCAAATATCTGCCACAAGTCATTGTTATAATGAGAAATGTTATAATTGGCTGTGGAAATGAGCCTCCCAAAATCGTGACGGTTTGTTATGTACATGAAGACTCCCTGCAGCAAACAGGAAAAAGTTCAGTAAGTTTCACAAAACAATCTCAGTAATGTCTCACAGGCTGGATTTACAACAGATCCATATCTGCATTACCACAATACATGCAGATCTACATCACATAGGTGCACTGCAGCTTATAATTATTGTAAATGTTTTTGACCTGAGCATTTATCAATGTTTAGCACTGGCATAACTACAGAAAACAGTTTTTTGGGGCAAACTAATTATTTGCACAGAAATTTAAATGAAGATTTAAGTGTGTTTTAACACACAGAAACCAATTATGCTCAATTTAGTTAAAACAAAAAACAACACGGATGCCATATAAATAATCCAAGATTACTTATGGGTATGGGGCTGCAGGGGTATTGGTGGTTTTGGAACAGGACAAGTTGGGGAAGTCAAGTGAGAGTAGTGGGAGAGCAGGAACAGAAGGGTGCTGGGCAGCTTGGGACAAAGCAAATCCAGGAATAATATTCCCTTTACAGTGAAGCATGGGGAGGGTGCTGTGTAGGGGAGGATTTGGACTCACTATCAGACTAGGCTTTGCAAATGACAAATTAGGAATGGTTTTGCAATCTCCTGGTTTGAATTTCAAATTGCCTATGTAAAAAAATCATGCTGTGAGAGCTGTGATTCTGGCCAGATGGTTTACATGAGAGAAAACAATTATTTTTGGAGCCTAGTCTGAGATCAGTCAGTGTGTGTGTGAGGGAGCAGCTAGTTACATGTGGTGGTTGTTCGGTGTAAAGCATCATGATGGGGACTTCCATGTGGACTGACTGTCTAACCTTTTTTCTCCTCCACAAGCTCCTCTTGGAAGCGATTATAAAACAGGATACAATGCAAGTCTTAATCTATCTTTAGACAAGTGCTTTTAGACTTACAATCATCACAAGCAAAAGGTCAACATCAGTTTCCAAAGAGATGCCAGTAATCCTAATTTCTCATGAAAGCACCAAGGCAGCAACAGAAACAAAATAAAATAATTTTAGATAAATTGAAAATTAACTGCCCGATCTGAATACATTTTGATGCTGTTCATAAATTTTAAAATGGACAATGGTAGTGTATGATACATGGATTTTTAATTCACAGAACTTAACTCAGCAGGGCCCAAACAGTCTACTGTACATGAAGGGAGTCTGGCTGTGAAATGAGCCAAGGCTTGGAATGGCTTCTGAGTGTTATCCCATTGGAAAATGATGTTTCAGAAAGCAGAATAATTAAAACAAATCGAAACCTTTGGGGGCTTGAGCATATGGAATGATTCCGGAGAAGGGGAGTCTTTTTCTCTGTGACTGGTCTAAAATAAAGGAGAAGCATCATGTAAATAGGGATAACATTAATCAGTAAGAGACAGGGTGACAGCTGAAATATATGTCACATACATAGCAACTCAGGAGGAGAGGAAATTTGCCTAAATGAGAAAGGAGCAAGATTCCCTCTGAAGCTGATGTATTTTGTGGGTTATCACGGGAGGAAACATGCTGGGGGGAAAAGGCCAAAGAATCCAAAAGTACCCCAAGTTTGGATCAGGCGTGGTAGTTGTTTAATGATGAGCACAGGTGACATAAAGCACAGCTGGATAAACAGTTTAAAAGTGGAGAGAAAGACACGACAGATGATACAACCTTTGTCAGTTAGCCAGCCAGGCACTGCAACTGGTTGCACCGTCTGTGGTCATATGACAACAAGGGCAGGAAGGATGATAGAAAAAGCGGTGCAAGGAATCTTAATGCACCATAGAGCAACCACAAACAGAGAAGGATCATGCCTTGATGACAGACAAACACATGTCAATCCACTTATACTTGCCAAGATTTCATCTTTGCTTTCCGTTGAGCTGTTGACTTTTGTCAGTGTTAGGATTCACTGCATTTATAACCTAGCAGTGCTCAGTCTTTCCTTTATACTTTAGTTTTCTAGTATAAATTTCTTATAAAGTGGCTCTGTCCTTTTAGAGACATGTATTTAAAGAAAAGATATTCATTTAGATATTTATCTTTTATATGACTACATAACTACAAAATACAGCATATTCACAGTTGTCTGCAATATTGACACGAATCCTAAATATGGAGGTTGGAATTTCTTACCAGTTCTCTGGCATTTCTACACAAAGCCATATCTGGGTCCAGTTTCTCCAGAACAAAGTAGTTCCTCTCCTTCAGTTCATTCCTCAATGCATTGCCCTTGACGAGGTATACGTGTGCCATGTAAGGAATGTTCCATACACTCCTAGAAAAAACACAACATGGAGAAAGGAAGTGCTCATTTTGCAGTAACCCATAAAATTAACATTCTTGGAATTCTGGACTTTTTAATTTGTAAAACTCGTACAAGCAGTAACTACAGTTGTGCTGTAGAAGGAGGATGTATATGGAATAAGGAATAAGTGGTCACCGTATCTGTGACCACTTATTCCAACTGGAGATTCCGGATGTTCCTGAATTCCAATCCCCTCCACACAGGAAACCAGACCAGACCAAACTAACCAGTCCTGTAGGACTTATTGCGGTGACAACAACCTAATCTATTGCTGTATCTTTCCCCACAGACACAGGTTCATGGGTGATTAAACCTGGGTTTCCAATGTGGTGGGTGAATGTTTATTCCTCTGCAACATCTGGGTGCCATTTCAACTTATTTTTAAACACATAGGAGTGAGTCAGTCAGAGAGGAGAAGTGAATTTAACTGGATTTTTTTTCATATCTCAGGCTTTCATGCTCAGTGCTAAATTGCTGCTCAGGTGTCCTTCTGGTTTTAATGACTGTGCATTCTAGGATGTAGCTATGTAGCTCATAATAAAGGCATGTTATGTTCCATGTTGTTTAAAGCTAAAGATGTGTAACAACTGTTCCAGCACAATAGGAGAAGATTTATTTACAGTCATAGACGCACTCAGAGATCCCATACTGACACGCAAGAATGTGAACAATTAAAAATGCACAAAGTTGTGTGCACCTTTATTGAACTTGTGACTTACACACGTTTTCTCTGCACGATGTCGACATAATCTTCAGAGCGAGCATAATAACCATCCAGACTCAAGGCCCCCCAGAAGTTGGACCACAGCTTGCCGTGACGAGTGACAAGGGGACCAATTATTTTTCTGTAGGGAAGCAGGAGGCAGAGTGAGAGATGGTAATTTTGTCAGAGCAGATAAAACTCACTGAGACATCTCACAGACAGCCAACCACCTAATGCACTGGGTATGTTAGTGGTAAACCCAGTGTTCTGCATCAAGAAGATCAGCCTCTTACTGAAAAGATATGATCACTGCCAAGTTCAAATAAGTACAAGGACGTGCTGTAGCAGGTTTCTTCAAACCCTGAATCTAGTCCATTTATTTGAATTTGCATAAAATACAGTGACACAGGTGTCCACTGCTGTTCTTTTAGTCTTACAAATCCAAAATATATTTAATTTTTTTTTTGTTCTGTTATGTGAAGAAAAAAAACTATAGTATACACACTACCAGTCAAAAGTTTGGACACACATAGGAATTACCATGTTTTTCATGAAAAGATACATGTCTTCAGT
>JAUMHL010000013.1:21563449-21615157 GCA_032362345.1 Sandelia bainsii
ACAAAAACCAATGTGGTTCTCTGTGACTGGAGCCTCTATTGAAGGTTCTGTTTATGACGCGTCGACAATAAAAAATCAGCGTCGACAATTTTTTGTAGTCGACGTCGTCGATTACGTCGACTAATCGTTGCAGCCCTACAGTAAACCTGCCCTTGAAGCAAACACCCTGTCTCTTGGTTACTGAGATCAGAAAGTAAATTATACTAAAACATCTATCTAACTATGGTGTCATTGTGATTTATGCTTGCATTGGTTTTAGAGCATAGCCAAACACTAGAACACTGTTTAAATCAGTAGTGTATTTTCATTTTATTTATTTATTTGCTTTCTATTTAATTAACAGACTCATCTACACAGGAGCTTGGATGTATCTATTTTAATCTTGGTCTCACTTACGAAACAGGAGCATACGTCAAAATTATCATAGGTGTTGTACAGCAGTGAGAGGAAAATCTGTTCTTCAACCACCACCATGAATTTAAAAGTGGAAACCACCATCTCTTTAATTTGGGATTACAAAAGTGTGGTGTTTGTTAATGAGAAAGCCTCCCTAACTAGTTAAATCTTTTCATTGTAAAGACCATGTGTCAATAGCAAACATTACCAATTTCTGCTAGTTCCAAATGTGATGCATGCATAGCTAAGTCAGTCCTAATGTTCTGGCAGTGAATGGCAATAGCTGTCTCCGTTTAAGGTAGGCAGCTTTTTGAACTGCAAGTCATTTTCTTTTCATGTTGGGAATTCAGCAGATCCTCAAACACAGCTAAAACTTAGTCAATGTATAAAAATTACTGTAATATTTGTAAGTCAGAAAGGCTGACTGAATTAGAAGCAGAAACTGTCAGAACACCCAAGTTGTCCCAACAGGATTATATGTTTTAAAATACAGATGAATGTCTCACAATTCTAAGACATGTAGTTATTACACTACATCTATATCCTTTCCTCTTGAAGAAAAAAATGCATTCCAATTACCTGTTTTAAGGGTATGACAACTTTGCACAGCAATTATAGCTAACATTATTCATGTGACATGATACAGAAAGTATCATCATCTTCCACTCTTTGAGAAAATATGCCCTGCAAAGCTGTTATTATTCTAAACCACTCACATTAACTCTGTGAAACTTTCCATTGGCTTGCCTTAGCTTAATACAGCTACCTGCATGTGAGAATGATTGTCCTATATTTGGTAAAGCTCTATAATAATGCCTTTGCCTCACCATGAGTGAGTGGAGGGCGGTTTAGCATTGCATAAATGTGCAGAAACACTAAGGAGGCATCATATTCAAAACAATTATTACAGGCAGTAATTTTGAAAATTATGTTAATTCTTCGTTCACACAGCTACTCTGCAATTGAATGTGTTCTGCATCTCTTTCTTGTTGCAAAATGATGTTTCAGAAAGGGTTACATCTCTAGGGAAATGAATATAGGTAAATGAAACAAAATGTATTTCAACATACCTGTCCACAGACAGCACAACAAGATCCTCCTTCTCAGCCAGAGTCTCCATGGCCTCCTTCAGTAGTCTGATTTTTTGCCCTCCACCAATAGAACGGCCCACGTCACCACCCTTCCATTCTTCTCCCATTCCCAACACCTAAGACAGAACACGTGATGGATAAGGTGTACCAGCCCAATATGAACTGCCTTGACACCAAACAACGCCAGAATGCAGTTTTGCAAAAATATTCATTTTCACATCTTTCACTCTTTTTTTTTTAAGTTACATCATGTGATATTTCTGAAAACCAGGTGGGATCCAGTGGGAAGAAATACTTTACTGTTTTCCCAATGTGCAAGAAATTTCGAAGAACTATAATAGCACTGAGATGATGGGTCAGTCCTCTAACAACAGGAAAATTACCCTTAGTTAAATAAAATTTTGTTATTCAAGCTGCTTTGGAAAATGCATCAAATATGTTTTTCTCTTGGCAGATTTTTTCACCCAGTGACTCCAATGTGTAAATACTGCCAGAATAAACCTCCACACATTTTCATTGGTTTCTAACAAAAACTCTTGCAGATTAGCTTGCAAATTATGTGTCTTATGTGTCTACTGAAGATGCTATATAAACTAGTGCAGCAGGATCAAACAAAGGGCATGAACTTGGAATGCCAGCCCTAAGTACATGTTGTTTTATTGCTGGTTTCAACCACAGAGAGGGATTCTGGACCCACTCTGAGGAGTGTCCCTTTAAGATGGGTATTTTTTCAGTTTGCTGCACTTCACTGTTTCCTTTAACAGGCCTAATCAATCTTGGGAAGCCATTGTTAAACTATTTGGCTGCTGTATGCGGGAGACTAGTATCGCTTGCGGGGACAAACTGCACATTTGTGGTATATTTTGAGAAGACAATCTTACCTTCACAGTGTAGTTGAAATATTTTGCAGATTGCATAAAGCGGAGGAAGCCATCTGTTTCCTCTGTTGCTACAGTTAAGACGAGCAGTTTTTCTGAAAAATAAAGAAACACACTTCAGTTTGTGACTTATAAGGTCATCACTTATTTTTTGCGAGCAGTTTTTGGGGGAATGAGAGGTATAATCATCGTGTGACACAATATAGACACTTTTCAAGATATATTTTACAGCTTCTTATTGGCTTCCATTGGAGGATAGCTACAGAATATGCTGCATAGATATATTATTCTATGCTTATATATAAGCATTTGGATTTCCGCTAAAGTTCCTTGTAAACCTCAGACCTAAGTCAACAACTTGGTAGCAATTTGGTTTAGCAATCTAAACCTACATCTCAAATTAGGAACATCTACTGCAGTTTTAATTTGATACAATGACAGAAGAGTATTTTTAAACTTGAACTCAATAATTTCTTAGGTAAAAAACTCCCACAAACATCCACATTTCCAGTGGCCCCGCTGCTGAAATCTGAGGTTTGAAGAAGGCTTAAACCAATTACAAATTAGCTTTATAGCTTCGTGTAATGCTAGAGAGAGACTGCACTCACTTAGCTGGTTTTCACTTATGTTATATTTTATAAAACCAACAGAGGATACCTTTGGAAAGGCATCAATCTGGTATTTTGAGCCAAGGGTGGAAGTAGTGTGTAGAGCTGGTTTATCAAACCCTACTATTGCATGAAGGGGGAGCATCAATTCATACCAGCTGCCAACAGAAAATTTGAAAATGTTTTCTGTGCTAGAAGTCAGACGGTCCAACAAAAAGTTAATGACACTTTAATGTGGTTTTATAGAAACACTTGAATTCTAATCCTGCTTTTCATGTGTTTTTCATGGGTCTGCTTTCTATTTAATATACAACACTATGTCCCACTAAATCCTTGTAAATTATTTACAACCAATTACATTGGCAAGTAGGATTGGAAGTATAAAAGAATATGTATCAGAGCTCTAGAAAGGCCCTGAGGAGACCTAATTCAAAATGTCGTCTGCACCAGAGCTCATCTAAAGATTACAAAGATTAACACATCTTTGTAACACATCCTTTTTCTAGCAGTATGTAATTACCTTAGAATGTATGTTTTATTTTTCTTGCTGACAGCACAGAAAATCATTCCATCTAACAAAAGGAAGTTACATAAAACAAATAAATACAATTTTAAAAAGTTAAAATACATTTTCATGCAATATAAACTACCCCACTCCCACTGGCCAAATAAAACCACTGTGGCTTCCATGGAACGGAAAATTGTCCCAGTGATACTGGAAGGAAACCAAAGTCCATTTGAATCAGAAATGACTCATACAATACATCAGATCAGTCATTTCTCTGTGGATATTAAAAAGTTCGACATAAGTAAATTGAGTTGCCTGACATGCTGTATTTCCACTTTATTTCAATACTGGAGAAGGAAAGTAAACAAAGCCTAGAGGGATAAACAAACCTATATTTCATATTTTCTAAAGCATTATTAGAAAAATCTAAATCTCTGGCCTCCCACCCACTCACCCACATTAAATTACATTACAAGCAGTTCTTTTCCCATCCTTCCTTGTCAACATGACGTAGCTATTTTCTCATCCCAGTCTAGCCTGCGGACCTGTCATTGCTCCAATAGCAATTCCAGTATTTCTCTGACATAGACATTCTATTACAGGTTGGAAATAGTTCCCTGTCTGCCTCTAACATCATCAGATAACATACAGCAAAGGACTGGGAACATTCAGAACAACATGAGTTTCAAATCAAGCACTGCACAGCGGTATGGGATGCCTACTCTGGGCCACAGGTGTGTCACTGTTCTTGTTCTTGGCCAAAAGGTAGAATATGATGGAGTATAGTAGGGAGGAGATGGTGTCTCCCACATCTGGGAAACACATTTTCTATGCAGTTGTGTAAAACAAGTGATGTTAATGGCTACATGAAAAGGTTTACATGCTTCCTATTCCCATACACCAGATTATGACACTGACAAAGTTGAACCCCATGTCAGGCAATTACATATGCACAGCGTTATGTGTGCACATGCGAAGAACAAGCCCTGACAGCTTCTGGGATTTTTTGGCAATACTTTGAAACCACCAAGAAAATGTTTTATTACTTCGTGCTGTGATTACAGCCAGGACATATGTTTTATATTTCTCTTTCCAATGAATTCAATTTACTTTCCTGTTCCCATAACATGTGAACTTATCAACAGTAGCTTAGTTTGTGTTTGCAACACATCTCTTTTATTCATCTAAATACTGGACTGTGCTGTCTTTTGGTTGTCCTTTAGTACAATAATTGAAAACTGACTTGCCTGTGTTGTGTTTTCCTGACAGGAAGTAGAACGACAGACAACCCCAATCACCCCTCTGTGACTTTTCCATGACCTCATACACTACACTTTCTGCTCCTGTCATAAACAAGCAGGCCACATGGGATCATCCCCAGAAGTAAACTCCCAGTTAAGTACAGCCTGGGGATGAACACCAGCTTTGATTTAAAATAGATAAGTTAGACAATTTCATTTCTTATATTACATAGGTGCTCAATGCAAAATTTTTAGGGGGAAAATAATCCCTCTGGATTCACAGTGGCCTCATGTGAACTATGGCTGTAAACATTGGCTGGATACCATTGCATTGTCTCCACACAAATTGCCTAAAGAAGAATTATGATCTGCTCATTAACATGTCTGTCATTTTTTGTTATTTTAAAAGGGAGTTGTCAATAGGGCACTTAATGTAAATGGTTTCAATTGGGCTTCCCACCACTTACCTGATAATTCTAATGAGTTTGAATAAGATTATTAAATTGCACCTTGTGTACTTAACGTGTCGAGCTACAGATCTGCATTTAGAGTAAATCCTTTTGACCTGACTGGAAAATGTTAAACACTACCATATACAAGTTTAAAAAATATAAATCGATTGCTCATCCAACATTCAGTCCTCACGTTATTTTCTGCTGTTAAGCTTTAATTAAGTTGCTGAGTAAAACAGGCCCACTAGAATGAGCCAGGAGGATGAAAAGCCGCTTCATTGTTAGTCTCATAGTCTCAGGGAAAGAAAAGTAACTGCTGGAAGAACTACACATCTACCTTGCTTTGTAACCACAGAATTAAATCCTGGGCCAACTGTCCAGTTCTCTGATGTGTTTTCTTTTAAGTAAACATCATAATCACATTAATAAGGAACCCTAACTGAGAAACAGATGGCACCATTTAAAAGGAGATGTTTTTAGGCAACTGCGATTTTGGAGGATGAGTGTCTAGTCAAAGTAAACACAGCATGTTCTCTTGTCAGTACTGTCTGAACAGCCCGCATGAGGAGAGGAATGTAGCTTGGTGCTGCTGTAATTCTTAACCAAGTAAGGACATGGATGCCAAGTGGTCTTTCTCTCCACCAGATGGGGTTCAGCCATCTAGGTAAACTTTCACACTTCCATGCTCAAAAGTTCTGACACACTGGCTGGAGGCTGAGCTTAAGTAAGCATTTCTTGCAGAACGGAAAGAGATATAATGGGAACGTCCTGGCCTTGAATATAAGTATAACTGGATCTGTCCTCTCTGACGAGACACTCCTGGCCAGTGAACACAAAGCCCTGTTCTATTTTGGTCATCAACAGTTTTTCCTAAAGTCTCACCAAAATTATCTAGAAAGTAGTTAAGTAAATAGCCTACATTTAACAGAGCCTGCCTTTATTATTAAAACAATGAACCTCCAATCAGCCACATTAGACTTCAGACTTTCATGCAAGGCTTGCGCCTATGCTTAATTTTTTTTCTTTGATTGAAACCTAGTATACCATTCCTGAACCTGGAAATTTGCTTGAGAACGCTCCTGAAAGCCCGCCCTAACATTATGAAATATAAATTTAACTCTAACCCAGGTCAGTGTCTGTGGTTCTTGCATTCAAATAATGAAAGGAGATACTCAGACTGGTACAAACTTTTTTTAAACATGCTGAGTTCAAAAGTCTCCCAGTTATTTGTTTTTCATGGATGATCCAAGGCCTTTGAGTTGGACCATAACTTGCCAGGTTGTGTAGCTGAAACCTCTCATTTTATTACTCAAATTAACACTTACACTTTCAATCCAACAACTGTCTTTAAAAGGAAAAGTTGTGGAAACATTTCTAACTTTTAGTATTTTGTTATTACCTAATTCATTGGCCAAATCGAATTTTTGCTAGATTTCAAGGGTTGCCACTAGAAATAGATGAAGGCAAAGACACACACAGAGCAGAAAAGGCAATCTGACCCATAATAGCAGGTCAGTTGTATTTTGCAGAAGAGGAAAAGGCAAGTGTCTTGCTATAATGGTTACTGTAACTCAGGCATCAATTTTACCTTTAACCCAGTTGTAAGATAAGACTTGACTATAGTTATTACTGGTATGTTTCTGAATATCCAGCTTTTGCAAACAAACATTTTCATTTGTAGTCACCTCCCAGTGAATATTCACTCTCTTTCAACTTTTGGTCTCTACCAACTCTTGAGGGAAATATCTTTTTAGCCCAAAATGTTCCACTCTGTTCACCAGTTAATCACTAATTATGTGTCTGTCTGCAATCTGGTACTGAGTAGGTAATTTAGAAATCTTTTAGAGATTTTTCTGTAAAAATAGCTGAAAGGCATAATGGCCTACAATTTCTGTGAGACTCTTGTGCAAAGTATAAGAATAGAGAGTGTTAAACTAGTGCACATAAAAAGTGACATGAACAAAGGGAGCTAGAGAGAAGTCCAAATCCTGGTTCCTTCATCACTTCAACGCAGCTGGCTAATCATTGCATTAATGAGTACGAATGTAGAAATGTGAGTTTTGGAAAGCAGCATAAATGGTTGGACACAGCTTCCCCCTATTCTGACATTGGATGGTGTTGGGGGAGGTTCCTTGAACCTATTTGCCAAGCAGTTCTGATGAAGTATACTGGCAGCTTTAAGAGTTCTTGATCATATGTATCTATATGTATATATATCAACACAGACTTAATGGTCTTTAGCTATTGAGTTCTCACATGTACAACTTTACTATCTGTTTATTTCCCAGCCTTAAGCTAAACATAGATGCATGCTACTCAACCCTATAGTTACTTTTAAAGGTTTTCCAGCTGTAGAATGCATTACAAATTTAATGTAACCACAAGCAGCTTTGGCACAGAAGTAACACTTGATATCTGAAAGCCAGGAGGCCCTAGACGTGCAGACATCCTTTTTACTTAGTGAGAAATCCCATTGTCGTTACCTAGGTGAGTACTCCATGTGTTTGCAATTAGCCTCAGGAGCCACATTTGAGGGATGGATACACAGGGGACCAAGAAAATCCTAATTGCTCCCGGACTAGTTAGCTGGACATTATTTTAGATGCTCACAACTAAAATACAGTTTATTTTCTAGTGACATAGTTGCCATAATTGATAAAACATGGCATTCCCATAATACAAGAGCCTTATATGGTATCCACACTAAAGGCTGTATTTTCAGTTGCACATGTCAGACCACAGGCACTTCGGCCTTAGGATATGGCATGATGTCAGCAGCACTGGGCCAGGAAACAGTTTATAGTCTCGTCACACGTCATTCTGGATCAAGAATAGCTTATACATTTACTCTAAAAAACTATAACGCAGACATTTCAATCTGTTTTATGTCATGCAGGGTACTTGTCACCAGCAATGATTACAGTTATTTCCCCTGTTGGCCACAGTCTGGTGTTACTGTAGAGGTTTAAAATATTTCTTTGTTGACAACAACACACACCTAGTTTAACTTAACACCATGTCCCAAGTGATAATGCTTAAACTATGTGCTTTTGTGCTGAAATTACTGTAAGTGTAAAGCAAAAACAATTTTGACGCAAGATATATTTTGATACTGACTGCACAGAAATGACCTGTTTCTCTGCCTGGAAAGTGAAAGTAAAGATAAGCACTGAGCTGCTCTCTAAGTGCATGATTCGGCATCTAATAAATCAGCTAGTTGGCTTCAGTGGTTACTAAACCTAAACTGAAATCATGGGCTCATAAAAAGACAGTAAAAAAGATGTTTTTATATTTGATGTTTATATTTTGCTACTGGAATACCTATTTTGTGAGGGTGTCAATTACTTAAACAATCACTTAAAGCAATAATCTGGAACATTTTGATTGAAGTAAATGGCTTGGTTGTTTTCTTTACTATTTGAATTTATTCTACAGTAGTTGTGAAATGTCCAAGGGCACATTTCCCAGGAAAAAAGTAGCTACTTTAGCTTACTTCTGACAGTTGCACACAGATTTTTATTTATGTATCCTATTTATTTTTGACTGTGATGGTCTCATTTTGCATTTATCTCTTTCTTTTAAAAATCAAGTCATATTGTTACATTATACTAAATATTCCAGTTGTAGTATCTTTAATATGTAGCAGCTACAAATGGCAATAATTTGAAAAAAAGCTCTACAAGTATGAACAATGCCTGACATTTCAAACATCACAATCTCCCAGCATTCAGCCAAAATTTCTCTTACGAAAGATCAGTAGCTATTATTTAAATGTTTTGCTAATGGGATTTTTGTGCTGTAAAGATAGTGATGACGGCACTGCTGAAATGTCATCTGTTTTCTGTACTGCAGAAGACTTTGCATTAGACACTGTATGGCTTAAAGGCAACTCTCAGCTTGATATCCTGCTGTTTTTATCAATTTTAACCAGTAACTGGCAGAAAACACCCCAGACAGAGTAAAAGAGCAGACAACACAACATACACATATTTGGCTGAAACCAAGGCACAGAACTAACCTTGTGGTGATATAGTGACAATGTTCTAAGTCATAATTACATGCTTGGACTTCCAAAAGGGTTTGTTAGTTTGTCAGACTGGAATTACAGGCAATGGAGAGCGCCATTATACAGTATACAAGGCATGGACAACCTTAGGTGGAGTTTCCTATTCTTCTCTATAAAATGCTGCCTGACACGTCAGAGATGTCTGGGAAAGGTCTAATCTAAAGACTAAAGTGTCTGCTGTAGACTCCATGGTTCAGATCAGTCAGATGAATCAGACGGGTTGTTGTTCTTATTGAATGTATGATGTGTATGGCAGTTTTAATGCATTTTTTTCTATTTTATGCCCATGCAAATCATGCATCACAACCACCTGAGTGATGAATATGTTGTCTTTACATTGCCCGATGCCAATACGGTACTTGACGAAAGATCTCAGCTTAAAGCTGTTTTCAGACCTGCTGGTATTCTGAACCTCTTTAGAAATTACCTGAAGGAGCTGTACATGAGAACCCAAATGTCTGTGTCAGTTGGCCTGGACATGCAATCACACTTCTCTCCTTCAGGAAACTGGGGTTATATACATAACATATAATTTTTAACCATGTGACTGGCTCTGCTTTGATGTGATGTAAAAGCTCTGTGATTTTTTGTACTTTTTGTGTCACATCATGCCTCCTTGTCACTCTACCCAGGGACCACGCCTCACTCAGCAAATAGGTAAGAGCTTTCCATTGGATAATTACTGCAGTGAGTAATATTTCTCAGCTGGCTACACAATGAGGTCAGCTGACTACCTGGATGTACTCAATGATCAGGTTTTTCCGTTAATGGATTTTCCTTTTACTGAAGGCACAGGCATATTCCAAAATGACAATGCCAGGATTCATCAGGCTCAAATTTTGACAGAGCATGAGACATCATTTTCACACATGGATTTGCCACCACAGAGTCCAGACCTTAACCCCATTGTGAATTGTCGTGATGTGCTGGAGAAACAATGATCCAATCCATCATCAATACAATACAAGATATCAGCAAGAAATAAATGCAACTCTGGATGGAAATAAGTGTGGTGACATAGCATACGTTTATCGAAACAATATCATGGGAGACGCCTGCTGTAATGAAAGCTAAAAGCAGCCCAAGAAATAGTGACTTTTTTTTGCCAGGCAGTGTATTTATTACATCTCTGTTAGCTGTTAGTGAGAAACAGTAAGCCTAGATCCTATTGTGACATGTCTGACCTTAAATAAGAGAGATATGTAAATCGCAAAGCAGGTTTGTTTTGTGAGCATAGTGGTATCTCAGCTGAGTTCTTTCAGACAACAGCTGTGAGAAAAATATCTGGCACGTTTTAAGAAGCTACATTTCAGACGTATGAGAAATTAATCAAAATCTGATACTCGTTCTAGTCCACGGAACAGTGAAGTAGGTTTTCAAGTAAATATCTACATTTTACAACAGTAAAATTTTGGTGTTGTAAAACAGCAGTGGACCAATTTGACATCTCCATTAGATCACCCAAGCTTCTACAAATGTCTAATAGTGGCAACTTTTTGTTCAAACTTATTAGCATACCAAGGCTAAGGACATTGAAGATACTGGAATAAAAACATTGTTTGCAATAATTATTTATTGGAACACCAACTGTAAAATGACTCTGAAACAGCTCAAATAATCTAATTAATTAAAAAAAAAATATTTGAGATATTATATCATGTAGCAAACTAATCAGTTTTGGATAAAGGAGTTTGCACTGACATATGCAGCAGACTCACATCACAAGAATACCTGTTAAACCCAATATAAACTCAGAATTGCTGTTAACACAGTCAGTCAGAAATCAGTGAAAGGCTTCTTTCAGGTGCTCAGACAGTGGGGGTCTATGCCGCCCAATTTTTGTAACTTTCCGAAACTGACAAACCAACAGCCACGTCCGCTGTTCAGTGACTTGCCAGGTGCACATAGGTGAGAAATGGGCAGAGCTCTGCATTCATACTTCTTTCACTGTCCCTTTTCACTGCTGAATCACACCATTTGCGTCTGTGCTACAATCGATGGAGAGGTGTTTTATTCTCAGAAAAAGAGTTTTCAGAGGAGGAAGGAAGTCTGAACCAACAGAGGAACAATTTCTCTACATCTCTGTTCACACAGCTGGCATTCAAAACAAATCTGAAAATATGAATACCTGTGCTGCCTGCAGTGTAGTTTGTTTCTGTAGCCTTTTTATTGGTACCTTACTGCCCACTATTTCTGCTATGTAAATATCTTCTCACTATGACGACCAGCATTTTGCTCCACTCCTTAAAGGAAAACACAAGACACAACTTGTTCTTGGATAACACTTATAACTTTGTTCTAAATGAAAAAAAAAAACAACTGTTTGAAAACTTAAGGCAAAAAAGTTGTTATTCCACAGTTAATACTTCTAATAGGTGTTGCTCACTCATGTTTCTGATGTTACGACTCACATACACCACAGAATGGCTGAAACCTTCTACCGCATACTCCCTAATGATATGACTTTTCCAAGCTTTTGAAAGACTTTCACAAGCAAACATTTTAACCCTTGTAAAAAAAAAGTTTGTGGCTACTGTGTGGAAGGCACCAAGTTAGTTCAGATCAGAGGACAAAAGGAGTCTGCGAAGACTGCAAGCAGCTGTTCTACCCTGATAGTAATTGTAATTGTGCAGCAAAATGCATGAGTATCAGGTTTCCAGACTTAACACTAAACCCACAGTACTTTTCACACCAACGTTGGCATAACAAGCATATGTTACCACTTACATTGTTGTCTGTAGGTTTTATAGGATGATCTGTGACTGTGAAAAGGCTGTGTTCGACCTAAATGATTTTAGGGTAATTTAGAGCAAGGGCAGCATGTTAACAGTGGAAGGGTTGTCAGACAAGTCAATAAAACTGTGACACACTTTCCGCATCATAAACCTATACATGCACAGTATACTGTATATGTTGTCTCAAAGGCAGAGCAGTTAACTTTAAGAGCAGGTTCTGCTGCATGAACCTTCAATTATAACGGATTTACAACTGTTCCCGTTTCTCCAGCCCATGATTACTTGTTTGCCATTAAAGTCATATACTAATGGATTCCCTGCGCATTATGATGTATAGAAAATAATGGATTATGACTTTATGATTGTTTTCATTTAAGTGCAAAACAAAGGAAAACACAATAAACGATTAAAAACTTCAATTAGTTAATTATTTATCGCAGAGACACTTTACAGCCTCACATGCCTACATAAAACAGCCGCCGCGGCTGCGCGCAGCCAAACATCACGCTGAAATAAAAACAGCATTGTGAGAAACCGCAGGCGGCTCTTTTGCATCAGGCTCTATCATGTAATTTTACCATATGTAACGTGTAGCGCTAGATGTTCAGATTGCCACACAGGGAGCCACATGCATGCAACCTGCACCTCCTGTACACTTAACGTCATGTCGTCAGAAAATGACATCTTCGATAACAGATCGATAAGCGTTATTGTCGTGACAGGTCTGGAAAGAAGCCCGAAGAAGAAGTGTGACTATGAACTGTTGGATCAAAGTCAAATCAACTGTCGCTTGCTTGTACTGTGACAGTACATAATGTTCGAAAGTTTGGAGCGACCCACGAACAATAGTTCTATCGTTACCTTTGGGAATATGCGCAGGAGCCTCAGGTGCGTCAGTAGAGTAGACAGAACTTGCAAACTTCATCCAGCAGGAAAACACAAAACACAGTTTGAGGTATTCCATAGCTGTTCTAGTGCGTGTTCCTGGACAGAGAGCTCGGTGGTCGACTGAACTAAAAGCCCCTACACAACAGTGGTCAGGATCAGCCCTGGAGGGTCGTAAAGTAATCTCTCGCTATAATGGTAGTAATGAAAAATACAATAAATTAAACAAGAGAAGAAAAAAAAAACATCCGATGAATATGACGTTTTCTAGACGTGCAGCTCTTGAAACAGCTCTTGAAACAGCTCTTTCTGCTCCAGTGAAGGGTAGTATAAGTACTGCAATTCAGGGAAATTAGAGAGCTACAGGCGTGGTTTCTTAATTGCAACAACAGCCACTTCGGTTCCCAGTTACAGGCCACCAAGAGTTTTAGACAGTGGAGGAGGAGAGATAATAGTGTTTACCCCTGACACAGGGACGTCCTGCGCGAAAGTGTGACAAAGCACGGCTGTATTTGAAAACCCCCTCTCCTCCTGATTGTTAAACATCCCTCCCCTGGACCCCTCCCCCTGAGCACGTAGCGTCTGTCACCAACACTTACACTTTTGCAGCACACCCTGCTCCTAAGAGGATTTGCCAGGCCCATAGAGTACACCCTGGAATAAAACTACAAATCCACAACGATAAAAACATCTGGGGCTTTATTCAATTTTTGCTGTCTAGTGATTATTTATTCATTATTTTTCCTGTGTTCATTACAAAGCCTACGCTTGCTGCTGTTTTAATCAATCTAGCATGAAATGTCTCTATACTAGCAGTATACTTTACAACTACAATTTAAAAACAATTTGTTACATTAAAGCCCTGAATTTACATTTACATTTAAATGAAATGAACCTTTTTGGAGAGCTGTTATGTGTTTATTTTCAAATCTGTCAGACAAAAGCCCACAAGTATTCAGTTTAGTACCAAAAAAGACAAATTAGCCAGCATAAAATAACACCACATGAGAGGCTGGTACCAGAGAATTCTTTAAAAAAATAACCTAAATTCTAAATCAGTAATTGTTGCTCATTAATTCTCTAACAATGGGTTAAAAAGCACATTACCCCCAGCTCTGTTTTCCACAGTTTCTCTGACTGGACAGCAGATAACCATATGCCCTCATCTAGCCATGGAAAGCAGCCTGTATTACACAGTTAACTAATGCTGCAGATGTTAGTGCTGGTGCCACAGCAGTGTACACATGTGATGGAGAAATAAAGAGGAAAACAGAAACCCCACATTAACTCCAGCTTCCATTTAGTACTGGATTGTATCTGTGCCTTCCAGGGTCTTAGCTGGTCTTATAACAACTGCTGTTTCATTTGTGCCTCTCATTCCGAGACTGACTCAGACCATTCCTGTCTAGCAAACATTTTGCATGGCTGTTGACAGGCAGTGCCCAGATTGTTTTACTCTGTGACATCACTGGGTTCAGGGTTTTGAAAGCAGGGGGAGTAGAAGCTGAATATTTTTATGCGATAAGTTACTTTTTTTCCAGTGGGGCCCTGATAAACTGTGAAAATGTAGAGCCATGCCAGAAAACTATGAAGAAGGTTATTTGACTTGGAGTTCAGCCATTCGTTTTACTGTAATTCAGCATGAAACTCACACTAAAGTGAATGCTGGGCAGACACACTTAAGGAAATTAGTTTTTCATGAGAAAATTACTATTTTGAATCATAAACACATTAGACCAAAAAAAGGAATCGTCCCTATTGTGAAACTCAGACAAACATAAGTCAAGTTGAAACAAGCATGGGTCAATGGAAGATATTTATCCTGCTATTTGAAATCAAAATGAGCTTTAAAAATGTAAACTTTAATGACTCAGTGACAAATATCTAACAGGGATTTAGGCCATGTGGTTTAGTGAGGGAACTCTCTGCAGCTGGAAAATACATGTAAGTGTAATAAAGTGTTTGTGGTAGAGAACCTCATGCTGCATCTTGGCAGCATGCAATAGGGAATATGCTATGTATTGCGTCAGTTCACTGGCTCATCTCTGAGTACAAACTGAACATTTAGAAAATGTAGCAAAATGTCCTCTGGATTCGATTACACCATGTTATATGAGTGGTTTAATATCCCATCAGAGTCATGTGCTGGGAGATGTGATGTACTGTTTGTACGAATCACAAGGCCATGGAGATTTGATGTTTATGTTCAGTCAGGATTTGCAGAAAAGGTGAACGGTGTTTTAAGTGCACACAGTGGTGGCAGTGGCTCTGTTGTCAAGTTTAAACTTTGGCCACACGTGGTGTGGGTGAGGAAATTACATTTAATTATACAAAAATTGGCAGATACAGAAGCTGGGAGTCTGCTGCTGCTGCAGAAAGTGGTGCGAGCTCATCATGACGACAAGACACACCTGCACACAATTATCCCCACTCTATATGAGCCTGGGCACCATGGATGGTAGCAGACTTTGGTTTGCACACATGGACGTCCAGTGAAATACAGCTGCTGCCCAACCTGAAGCAAGGCCACAGACTCGGTTGGGAACCTTTCTACAGTACAGGTGGCATGAACCTATGCCTGCTTTTTAATTTAGGCTTATTTCGGTGCCAAATAAAACACATAAGCCTCCAACCTCGGCTGTCCTTGCATTAGCGAAAGACTAAACAGTGTTGCAGCTTCCTGGCGACAGTAGACCATCCTCTATTTTCAGCTCTGTTGTGGAGACAGTGGGTTTACAGGCGTTGTTTAAATTTAATCAAGCTGAAAGAAGAGACAGATGATTCATTAGGGAGGCAGACTGTAAAGGAGATGTCCAATATTGAATATACAGTAGAATTACTTTGAGGAAAAAGAGCACTCACTGTAAAAGGGACACATGGGAAAGTAAAACTGAAATTGCTCCTCTGCTCACTTACTGGCTTTTTTATGACTACCATCAATATATATATGGCTATATAGTCTAAAAAACAAATTGTTGTCCCTTTCATTTATGTCAGCGTACCCCCTTAGGGAATGTCTAAGCAAAAATCTTTTTTTCTATACTTTCTAGTCTATTTTTTTACATAACCCTCTTTTGGTGGTAGAACTGGATGGTTTTGCAATTCCCCTGGTGAGTCACATTTCCTAGACTCTAAACGTTGCTTGGGAACCCACAATTGCACCGTGATTGTAAAAGAATGGGTTTTATTTTTATCCCAAACGCTTTGATCACCCCACAGAAAGTTTAATTACTAGTCCAGATCAATGGGTAGGGCAGCACTACCTTGTCTCAACTCAGATCACTCATCACTACGTCATCCCTGGCCAAGATGTGTCTACGTTGGATCCATTTATGAGGCCACAGGGCAACGACTGACCCAGGATGCGGTCTAGGGGTTGCTGGGAGGAAGCATGTGAAGGGGTTTCATCAACACCTCATTTAATGTAAGACCAAAGAACTTTAACAAGCACAGCAAGTAAATTTTTAATCTCACCCCAGAGACCTGCCAGAAACAGAGAAAGGGGTTAGATGTGGATGAATTCACTTTGATCGTGGGCGGTCTTTCGTCTGTTGTTTCATCCTGAACTTACTGTAAAAACTTGAGCAGCAAATGTCTCCATATTAAATGCAGAATGAATGCACAGTTAAAAATGTTTGCGATTTACAAACCTGTGTGATATTGAGTCCCATAAATTAGCATTTCTACTGGACAGACTGGGGTTTTGGGCAGTGTTCGTTGAAAATTACACATAATGAGCTCTTTTGTCAGCCATTCATTTTTATGTCATCATTAGGCGGCCATGTTAAAACCACAAGGCTCCAAAAATATACAAGAAGTAGGTTGAGTAGAGGATTCAACCTTGGATTAATCCACTCCTCCCAGTGCCACCTTATAGTATGTTTATACACTAAAAGATTGGGATTGGGAAAAAACCTAATTACTGCCTGGATTCCATTCAATGATCTTTCCATTCCAGTAAGGGTGACACCTTAATTATGCCCAGAAGTCACAGGGAGGAGGAAAGGGTGGGCAGTTAAATTCACAAAGCTCAGAACTCAACCATAGCCTGGTATTCCAGTCCAGTTTGCCTCATACTCTTAGTACTAGCTGTTCCAACAGTTAGTAAAGGTTAAGTGGAGGTCAGATTCTGGTTAAATATAGTAAAACATCAATATCTCGTGCTTACAGCTTTTTCAGTGCTTAGCCAAACTAAGTGATTTGTGTTTCTGAATCAGGGTCACATATTGTATGGTAAACACATGAAAAACTTGGTGTTCAATCTAAATGTTTTATCATTGCAGTATGTTAAAAAATGCAGTCTAAGTGGTGGTATTCCTTTGAAGCACATTTGCTAATGCAAAGTTGTGTGTGTGCATAACTTTTGGGAGACAGTGTTGTTGAGGTATAATTGCCTCCAGTTGTTGAATTGTTCTTAGGAATAACAGTGTAAAAATAAATAACCACCCCCCATGTTGTATTACCTCTGCTTTCACTCAGTTGATTGTATGTGTTTTTTTCTTAGGCTGCGTTTGCACAGGTGTTGCTTTAGCCATTTGTTAATCACAGTGGGCTTAAAGCACAGATGCCAGAAGCATCTGTTACTGCAGGCTGTTGGGAGGTATAGCTGCAAGCAAACTACACTTCCTTTTGTTCTCAGAGGTTGTTCTCAGGTCAGAAGTTGGGCTTCAAAAAGATTTTTCTGTTCCATGTTAATCAGAAAAGTTTTAGTTTCCATGAAGAATCTAGTATTGTTGATTTGTTATCACATCTCTAACAAGACACACATACCAGTCAGTTTCCACAGAGCTATTTTAACGATATTTAAAATGTGTGCAGAATGTAAATCTAGTAGTTCAGTGAAACAAACTATAGAAAAACTTCAGCCTACTGCTCCTGACTATGTCAACAGAGTAAACACACATGGCTGGCCAGTTGTCCTAAATGATATGTCTGGTTCATTCAACAAGACAACGTTTGTTACAGTTGTATTTTTTCCTGCGTTTATCTCCTCATTCAAACTTCAGATTCACTTGTATATCCAATTGTGCTCTTTAAAGACTTGTAACACAAACTTATCACACAGTTTGAGTTGCAAAGCTTTGATATGTGTTTAATTATAATCTATGAAATGGAGTGTTGCACAAAACAGAATCCCGCATGCTGTAGCTGGAGAAAACATCTGTGTTTTTCCCTGTGTGGGACATCACAGCAAATCACTGCTGGAGTGATATACAGTAAGTGACATCGTTTGTGTGTGGTCTGGGTGTTTAATTCATACCAGATGTGCAGTGTTCCTCTGCAACATTATATTACAGCATGATTTCCACAAATTCAGAAATGTATGTTCTTTTACTGTGTACCCACAGAGAGGAGGATTTCTAAGGAACAGTTACATGAGACTTGTAGGAAATACTGAGGAACCACTGCTGTTTCTGTACAGTTGGAAGAAGCTTTCAGTGACTAAAATGAAAATGTAGGGTCACAGCTGTCTCACACAAAATGTTGTCATGTTATAGACCTATAAACCTATTTATTTGACTGCTGATTGCAAAATCAAGACAGTTATTAAGGATCACATCACTGTGATAAAACAACAATTGTGACATGCCAATATTTAAAATCAGCTGGGGCTGGTGACAATGTCATTAGTTTTACAGGTTTGATCATAAACTAAAGGATTGGACAACTTAGCATTATGATACAATGATGGTGCTAGAAGAAAAGTTAGCGGATCACCAAAGTTTCAAATCATCCTGAGTAAACTGTGTATGTGTGTATGTTTACCAAATTCATTGTTAACTCATATAATCCAACTGTTGAATGGACTGGATCCACTCCACACATGTTAACCTTAGATAACCAAAATCAGTAGGATTAATTTTCTGGGGGTCATAAAAAAACTGATGACATTACCAGTTCTAGCGTCAAGGAGCTAGAATGGCTAAAAATCTTGCCTTGGTGAATTTTCCAGACTGTTGTATTGGCCACTCCCAATGTTTTTTCTATCTCTCTGATGAGTTTATTTAGTTTTTTTAGACTAATGATGGCCTCCTTCACTTGCATAGATGCCTTGTGTTGAGAGTTCCAGTGATCAGCTGCTAAATGCAAATGTAACACTCAGACTCACCTCCAGGCCTTTATCTACTTGATTAGTCATGGATTAACAAGGCAACAGTCCACACATGGCCTTGTAACGGCTTGTTAGCCATTTCTTTCCATTATTTATGAGCCACCAAAAATGGGAGTGTGTGTAAGGAAATTAGCTGTTTTTCCTAAATGGTTAATGCCACAGTTTTGTCAAATCCGTTGAATCAAAACTGAGTTTTGACTTGAAAGTCTTGACTTTGTTCACATCTGTAGTGTTTTGTTTCAAGTTCAAGAGGCCAAATGCAAAACATCTTATTACATTATTCATGGACTATAAGCAGGAATAACGATACATAATTTAACTGTCAAGCAATGTCTAAAAAGCATCACTATCACTAAAAATGTGGTGCAAAAATGTGCCCTTACTCATGGAAATTAATAATACTCTCGGATAGTACAGTGAATAGTGATATTTCACAGGTGCAACTATTGTGAATAAAAAATACTGTATGAGCTGTTCCAAAGCATTTAAGCATGACCCTCTATTCAAACTTTCCTCTTTAATCAGCCCCAAACTAGTTCTTTTCATTGATGTGTGATTAAAAAGAGCTTTAAAAGCATCTCTTAAATGAGAGTTCCTCGGGCTACACCCAAGGTTAACAGCTTCATGTTACTGGCATATTTCAGAAAGGAGACAATTAAAAGTTCTCATTTTCCTTTAAATGTTATCGATGATAACATGATGAGGACATCAGTGTTTGACATAATCAGTTCAATCAGTAACTTTGCACAGCAGAAAGCATTCAGCTTTAGCAAGGACAGTTAAAGAAAACCGCTGAAAAAATGTGAAGGTGGTAACTAGCTAACATGCTCAACTAATTAACAAGCAAGGTTATAAAATGTATATTTATGAAGTCTGACAATTTTATCACTCAAGAATTACAAACAATATTGAAAGGATTTATAGTATTGAAGGTTCATAGTTTCAGTGGTTTTTGAGGCCTAATGGTGATTGAAGAAGCAAAAATCAAAACAACCACATACATCATAATATTTTTTATTGAAGTGTTTTCATGGACTATTTGCACTATTAAGCTTAGCTCACAGAGTTTGAATTAATTGCATGACTAAATTGTTTATTAGTTCACAGTATTAGTGCAAAAGTAGAAGAATAAGTACTTTAACTGTTTTAAATAAATACTTTGACTGGAAATTACTAAATTTCCCGTGTATCACATTCTGACTTAAATTTTTGGCTTTTAAACACAATCAAACAGCCTTCAGAGGACATAGCACCAGCATCTTACACTATTAATGCATCCTACCAAATAAGACATGCCAAATGATCAGGCTAATCCTAATGGCAAAAATGTAATTCAAATGTACTTAAACGGGGTCGTTTTTCAACATTTTAAACCATGAAAACAGAACGGACTGCAAAAAACATCCATCTTAAGTACTTAATCATGTAGCCTTAAGATCCAGTTTGCTTTTAAAATAAATCCACTTACGGTAAATTCTACAAACAAGTGTCATTACAGAAAAGGCAGAAAAAAAAACACTCTTGACACGGGAAAATATAAGTCTTCACTGGAAACACTAGCTTTTCCATTTGTCATTTTCTACGATTTTTTTTTTTACAAAAATAAATGCTTTTTCCAGCTTTTTAATATCTTTAAAAATGACTTAAGGTGGATGTTTTCAACTGTTTTTCAGAGTCTCAGATGGCATAGAGAAAAACAAATTTTTTTATCATGATGGTAGAAAACATCATACATCATGATGTATGGCCTTAGTGCTGATGTAGCAATCGAAATTCAAGTTGATATACCAGTAAACATATGCAAAATGACGTATAATATGGATAGTTAGATGAGTTAATGTACAAAACCTCCTCCAAAATATTATTCTGTCTTTATAGTATCAGGTGTGAGTGTATAATTCCTGGAGCCAGCAGTAGGTAACACTACAGTAGCATGCATTTCAACCTGAGTTTGTCCAAAAATATACACCATCAGCAGACACTAATATTTGAATAAAATGATGACAGAAGCAGGTTTTGAGTTTGTTGATTTGGGCTGGTGTTGGATTATTCTTAAATGAAAAACTAGCTCCCTCTTGTGGACATTACTAAGACAGTACATCAAGCTGTAACCCATCACTACCCCAATAAACAACCTCTACAGAGTTGACAATGCATAATTATACTCACTGGCCACTTTATTAAGTACACCTGTACAACCCAATTACATAAATGAGGGGGCCAAAACATTAAACACCTCTTCATGTAGTGCACTCCAGTATGACTCCACCACCCACTATAACCTCAGTAATAAACATTATGGTAGAATTATCATCTTTCTGACAGTTTCAACAAAAACCAAGAAATTAGAACTTCGTACAAGTAGAATTCATGGCAGAGCTGCTGTATTGTATTACATTAGATTGTACAGGTGTACCTAATAAATATGCACACAAAATGCCCACAGACACACAAATACACACACAAAGCAGTGCACACACATTGCACTGAATATGTGAACACCTTGACTAATAAAATAACCCAAATTACACAAGTGCTATTTGGCTGTTCACCTTTGCAGTACAATCAATTCTATATGTTTCTTTCACAAACGATGTAATAGCACTTGCCTTTAATGGTGTTCCCCTTTCATTTACATACATGGATATTCTCCTTGGATTCAAGTTTATTTATTAGTACTAACTAAAGGTTCTGGGCTCACAATGGCTCAGTGATCATAATGTAAACACTGCACTGTGCATTCGCCCAGTAACATGTTTTAACAACAAACCTGAGCATCTAAGACTAAAACAAACCTTCTATTTCAGTGTACATGCAAAATTATAACATTAAGGTACCTGTTGGTACTTTCTTTAATCTATTCATTTGAAGGTTGTTCTGTGTTAGGGCATTTTGGACTCATCATCATGGCTTTGTGGCCTTGTTCTTCAAGGAATGTGGTACGTTTACATGGAAATCCTGTTTGGCTCCTAGTTAGTAGCCTCAAAGAACATGAAATCCTGTACAGACGGTAAAAAACATACACAAAAAGTGTTAATAGAAGTGCAAAGACATTAAACTGAATTTGACTTTAAAATACCTTATATGCTAACAACTGAACATTTTCAGTAAATATGACTTTTGCCACTACAGAAAGTAACACTGAGAAGCTGTTTTGCATTTGTGGTGATTAGAATGGCTTCAGGTCACATTTCCCACAAAATGTAGGCTAAATGGTGCATTAAATGGTAGGTTCATGAAATACCACTGAAGAGAAATATTCCCCACAAAATATGGGTCAAATGAGGTTAGTGCATCCGTAATAACCACATTCTGACGAGTTAATTTCCTATGTGAGAATCCTAAAACAAACATAAATGTAACTTCAAAGATAATAGTGCTACCTTCTTTTTGACAAGTTCATCAACAGTTCAGTGTTATTAGGAACATATATTGTTGCACTTACAATGAGAAAACAGGCACCAATCATTACAGCCTTCATTCTCACATCCAGATCCATGGGGAACTGGATGCCAAAGTTGTCTGAATCTGTGAATGCTTCCCGCAAAAGTCCAGTCCACTGCTTACTGATCTTCCCAATCTTACTAACTTCATCCATTGTCAAAATCTGAGGAAAGAGTTACAGAGAGGACAAATTGCTGACATGTTGTATTGCGATAAAGATCAATCCCTAAACTTGTTTGGTTTTATTGGCGTGAGATTATGGAACAATTCATAATCCCATATAACTGCAGCCTTTTTCCTGCTGCCACAGTAACTTGAGTTTTGTATCCTCTGTAATGTTTTCAAAACAACTTACGAGGAACCAGGATGATAATATCATGCTTCAGTTACCTCTTCTTTGAGTCTGGAAAAAGGTCTGTATCGCTGACCTAAATCTGCTCCACAGCTGAAGCTAATAAAGCCAACTGAGCTGTGGAACAATGGCCACACTGTGCCACACAAGAGCATGCCCTGTGAGATGGCTTCATCTAAGCTACAGCCCGCTCTGATTGGAAACATATTTCCTCTTTCAGAGCACGAGGAGCATCCCTTACAAGAAATGCCCAAAGGGCACAAATGTTACTATGTCGTGTTATGTTTTCACAAATTAAATGGATTTCTGTTGTTTAGATAAACTCACCTCAAAGTCAACATCTGGAAGGCAGCTCCATCCACAGAAGGGCCCGTGTATCTTGAGTACAGGCTCTTTGTGTTCATTTGCAACAATGAATTTAGGGGAGAACGGGTGCCACTGTTGTATAACGTACCCCACTGTGTTCCCAGGGGGAGCCTGCACCTCCAGCTGAGTGAGGGATTGTGGGAGAACAGTGTGATTTGTAGTCATATCCTCACTCAAAAGAGTTTTAAAAGTAGTATAGTGAATCAAAACCAAAACCTTGAACACTGTAATTTCATAGGTACAAAGTGAACATGTCTAAAAGTGGCTCCACGTACCTCTTGTAAACAACAAGGGAAGAAACAAGACATGCACTTAAGTGGTCTGGTGACAGTGATGAGCTCTTGTCCGAAGTTGTCAAGGACGTGGATGGTGAAGGAGCGCACGGGACCACAACACTGTCGACTCAGACAGTCGTTCTCCTCAACAGCGTAGAACACATTCTGACCCATGCTATTACGAACTTCATACTTGTTGTTGCTTTCAAACCCAACAAGGGCTGCATAGATGGAAAAAAAAACCCACAATAAACTGCTGTTGTTAAACACACCGGGTCAGACATATTAGTGCAAAACAAAACTAGCAGCCAGTAGCACATTCACATGCTGTACCTTCAACAAGCTCAACTTTCTGTTTGATGAGTAGCTGATCCACCTAGAATAAGATAACCACAGACACTGGATTCAGATTCAAAACTCCAAGTATTGAAAAACAGTTTAAAATGAGAAAAAGCAAACACATCTTTCAAAAACAAAAGATAGGAGCAAATGTGAAAACAAAACACTGTATTATCAGGAAGAATTTATGGAATAGTTGTATTGAGAATTTAAAAATAGGCAGATGCACATTTTGCATCTGGCCAGTAAAATCACATTGTTGTTTGGGCCTCTGAGTTTTGGGGTCACTTCTTTCACGGGACCTGTAAATTGTTTGTCAGTGAACATTTTAAACAACTCCACAAGCACCACTGATACCTAAACACAGACACTGTGGGCAAAATACAGATTCTGGGCTCTGAATTTGCAGAGGTGAAGGTCAGGAAACAGCACCAATCTTATCAGTATCCCTTCCATTTAAGCCTTTTTCACAGGAGACATTTTGATTTGCTTTAGTTAAAAAAGCACAGTAATGCACTCTTACAAACATGTTACCAGTTTCCAACAAGGTGCTAAAATAGTCAAAGACAGCAAGCAGTGATAGTCAGTTAGTATGCACAACAGCAGCTACGTACCTGTATAATTCAGACATAATTATGTTGTTTTTTGTTATTTTTTATTACACTGCTTCTGCTAATGTGACATGTCAAAGTGTCTACTTATGGGATCAAATCATGGTCACAATGATTTTGTGTTCGTAGCATAGGTTTGTACTTGTAAAGAGGATTTGTACTCATAAAACAATGTTTGTCTGTCTGTAAATACGATTTGTACTTGTAATGAAGATGTTTGTGCATCTGTAAAATAGATTTGTGCTTGTACAAAAGATTGTACTCACTATAAAATAGTTTGCGCGTGTGTAGAATAGATTTGTGTTCGTACAGCTCAGTGCTTCACTTTCCCACAGAGTGTACAACACCGAAGTCACAGCACGGAATCCTGACCCTGTCTTGACGCTTGAATCTGATTGGTCAGTCATACCCAATCACAGGGCAGATTGTCCCTGTCGCACGGCAGGTCCTGAAAGGTACAACGGCATTTTAGTGCAAAAAATATTTAAAGCAAATAAATAAAGCCAGAACATTACTAATGAGTCGGATTTCTCTGGCGAAGACCATGTAGCTTTGAAAAGAATTGCCGAGGTGAACTTTCATATGCGCTGTCTGGTAATTAGAATATTAAAGTTCACCTCGGCAATTACACACTCCGAGCGCTAGCCTCGGAGAGCTAATGCTAGCAGCTAGCACTGGAACACTAGTAGTAGCCGGGTCAGCAGCATGTCCACTGGGCTGCAGAGCTGAGAATGATGACCAACACACACCGGCCGCAGCGTGATTTGTTTTTCCAATCAATTAGTTTGTGTAATATTTCCACTCTATAGAAGAGTGTTAAACTGATATTAAGGAGATGAAACCATGCATTTATATGATTTTAGTACATTTTCCTCGTTATCAGTGTTTCTTAATTCCTAACATTAAATAACATTTTTCTACAGTCTGACATTATTATTAACATCTGATGCAAAATAAGAGGACGCCTCAAAGGCTCCTTCATAAAAATATAAATACAGACAAGTTTTATCTGCACGTAGGACGACGTCTGAACATCAACCTTTCTCCACATCTGATCAACAATATTGATCCATAAACCACAGAACAAAAGAAAGATCAGCATTCACCATAATCACAGAACACCTTCCTGTATGCTGATCTTTGTCTCATTCACATTTTTCTACGTCGTCACATCTGTTACAAACTGAGATTAAAGAGTCTGCAGCGTATTAATGAATGAGACTCACCAATATTGCCTCCTCATTGCAGCATAATCCGAGTTGTTTCAGAACATTAATAAGTCACTAAAGTTTCGTTTGTAGCTTCCAGCTTTGTGTAGAATTATTTCCTGTGAGTTTGTAGACATCACTTAGTAAAAGGATCCATATTAAACATCTCCACGGTGAGAACTTCTGTGCGCATTTCTGCAGGTGTCGCCACATAGGTAACCGCAATTGTACAATATAATTAGAAGAGATTAGTCAGGATCGTGGAGGATGTCTGCATATTTGCATTATTGTGCAAATGTCAATATGCAGTCATCCCTTACGACCTATCCTGACTAATCATGAATAATTAATGAAGTTACCTATGTGGCGACACCTGCAGATATGCGCACAGAAGTTCTCACCGTGGAGATGTTTAATATGGATCCTTTTACTAAGTGATGTCTACAAACTCACAGGAAATAATTCTACACAAAGCTGGAAGCTACAAACGAAACTTTAGTGACTTATTAATGTTCTGAAACAACTCGGATTATGCTGCAATGAGGAGGCAATATTGGTGAGTCTCATTCATTAATACGCTGCAGACTCTTTAATCTCAGTTTGTAACAGATGTGACGACGTAGAAAAATGTGAATGAGACAAAGATCAGCATACAGGAAGGTGTTCTGTGATTATGGTGAATGCTGATCTTTCTTTTGTTCTGTGGTTTATGGATCAATATTGTTGATCAGATGTGGAGAAAGGTTGATGTTCAGACGTCGTCCTACGTGCAGATAAAACTTGTCTGTATTTATATTTTTATGAAGGAGCCTTTGAGGCGTCCTCTTATTTTGCATCAGATGTTAATAATAATGTCAGACTGTAGAAAAATGTTATTTAATGTTAGGAATTAAGAAACACTGATAACGAGGAAAATGTACTAAAATCATATAAATGCATGGTTTCATCTCCTTAATATCAGTTTAACACTCTTCTATAGAGTGGAAATATTACACAAACTAATTGATTGGAAAAACAAATCACGCTGCGGCCGGTGTGTGTTGGTCATCATTCTCAGCTCTGCAGCCCAGTGGACATGCTGCTGACCCGGCTACTACTAGTGTTCCAGTGCTAGCTGCTAGCATTAGCTCTCCGAGGCTAGCGCTCGGAGTGTGTAATTGCCGAGGTGAACTTTAATATTCTAATTACCAGACAGCGCATATGAAAGTTCACCTCGGCAATTCTTTTCAAAGCTACATGGTCTTCGCCAGAGAAATCCGACTCATTAGTAATGTTCTGGCTTTATTTATTTGCTTTAAATATTTTTTGCACTAAAATGCCGTTGTACCTTTCAGGACCTGCCGTGCGACAGGGACAATCTGCCCTGTGATTGGGTATGACTGACCAATCAGATTCAAGCGTCAAGACAGGGTCAGGATTCCGTGCTGTGACTTCGGTGTTGTACACTCTGTGGGAAAGTGAAGCACTGAGCTGTACGAACACAAATCTATTCTACACACGCGCAAACTATTTTATAGTGAGTACAATCTTTTGTACAAGCACAAATCTATTTTACAGATGCACAAACATCTTCATTACAAGTACAAATCGTATTTACAGACAGACAAACATTGTTTTATGAGTACAAATCCTCTTTACAAGTACAAACCTATGCTACGAACACAAAATCATTGTGACCATGATTTGATCCCATAAGTAGACACTTTGACATGTCACATTAGCAGAAGCAGTGTAATAAAAAATAACAAAAAACAACATAATTATGTCTGAATTATACAGGTACGTAGCTGCTGTTGTGCATACTAACTGACTATCACTGCTTGCTGTCTTTGACTATTTTAGCACCTTGTTGGAAACTGGTAACATGTTTGTAAGAGTGCATTACTGTGCTTTTTTAACTAAAGCAAATCAAAATGTCTCCTGTGAAAAAGGCTTAAATGGAAGGGATACTGATAAGATTGGTGCTGTTTCCTGACCTTCACCTCTGCAAATTCAGAGCCCAGAATCTGTATTTTGCCCACAGTGTCTGTGTTTAGGTATCAGTGGTGCTTGTGGAGTTGTTTAAAATGTTCACTGACAAACAATTTACAGGTCCCGTGAAAGAAGTGACCCCAAAACTCAGAGGCCCAAACAACAATGTGATTTTACTGGCCAGATGCAAAATGTGCATCTGCCTATTTTTAAATTCTCAATACAACTATTCCATAAATTCTTCCTGATAATACAGTGTTTTGTTTTCACATTTGCTCCTATCTTTTGTTTTTGAAAGATGTGTTTGCTTTTTCTCATTTTAAACTGTTTTTCAATACTTGGAGTTTTGAATCTGAATCCAGTGTCTGTGGTTATCTTATTCTAGGTGGATCAGCTACTCATCAAACAGAAAGTTGAGCTTGTTGAAGGTACAGCATGTGAATGTGCTACTGGCTGCTAGTTTTGTTTTGCACTAATATGTCTGACCCGGTGTGTTTAACAACAGCAGTTTATTGTGGGTTTTTTTTTCCATCTATGCAGCCCTTGTTGGGTTTGAAAGCAACAACAAGTATGAAGTTCGTAATAGCATGGGTCAGAATGTGTTCTACGCTGTTGAGGAGAACGACTGTCTGAGTCGACAGTGTTGTGGTCCCGTGCGCTCCTTCACCATCCACGTCCTTGACAACTTCGGACAAGAGCTCATCACTGTCACCAGACCACTTAAGTGCATGTCTTGTTTCTTCCCTTGTTGTTTACAAGAGGTACGTGGAGCCACTTTTAGACATGTTCACTTTGTACCTATGAAATTACAGTGTTCAAGGTTTTGGTTTTGATTCACTATACTACTTTTAAAACTCTTTTGAGTGAGGATATGACTACAAATCACACTGTTCTCCCACAATCCCTCACTCAGCTGGAGGTGCAGGCTCCCCCTGGGAACACAGTGGGGTACGTTATACAACAGTGGCACCCGTTCTCCCCTAAATTCATTGTTGCAAATGAACACAAAGAGCCTGTACTCAAGATACACGGGCCCTTCTGTGGATGGAGCTGCCTTCCAGATGTTGACTTTGAGGTGAGTTTATCTAAACAACAGAAATCCATTTAATTTGTGAAAACATAACACGACATAGTAACATTTGTGCCCTTTGGGCATTTCTTGTAAGGGATGCTCCTCGTGCTCTGAAAGAGGAAATATGTTTCCAATCAGAGCGGGCTGTAGCTTAGATGAAGCCATCTCACAGGGCATGCTCTTGTGTGGCACAGTGTGGCCATTGTTCCACAGCTCAGTTGGCTTTATTAGCTTCAGCTGTGGAGCAGATTTAGGTCAGCGATACAGACCTTTTTCCAGACTCAAAGAAGAGGTAACTGAAGCATGATATTATCATCCTGGTTCCTCGTAAGTTGTTTTGAAAACATTACAGAGGATACAAAACTCAAGTTACTGTGGCAGCAGGAAAAAGGCTGCAGTTATATGGGATTATGAATTGTTCCATAATCTCACGCCAATAAAACCAAACAAGTTTAGGGATTGATCTTTATCGCAATACAACATGTCAGCAATTTGTCCTCTCTGTAACTCTTTCCTCAGATTTTGACAATGGATGAAGTTAGTAAGATTGGGAAGATCAGTAAGCAGTGGACTGGACTTTTGCGGGAAGCATTCACAGATTCAGACAACTTTGGCATCCAGTTCCCCATGGATCTGGATGTGAGAATGAAGGCTGTAATGATTGGTGCCTGTTTTCTCATTGTAAGTGCAACAATATATGTTCCTAATAACACTGAACTGTTGATGAACTTGTCAAAAAGAAGGTAGCACTATTATCTTTGAAGTTACATTTATGTTTGTTTTAGGATTCTCACATAGGAAATTAACTCGTCAGAATGTGGTTATTACGGATGCACTAACCTCATTTGACCCATATTTTGTGGGGAATATTTCTCTTCAGTGGTATTTCATGAACCTACCATTTAATGCACCATTTAGCCTACATTTTGTGGGAAATGTGACCTGAAGCCATTCTAATCACCACAAATGCAAAACAGCTTCTCAGTGTTACTTTCTGTAGTGGCAAAAGTCATATTTACTGAAAATGTTCAGTTGTTAGCATATAAGGTATTTTAAAGTCAAATTCAGTTTAATGTCTTTGCACTTCTATTAACACTTTTTGTGTATGTTTTTTACCGTCTGTACAGGATTTCATGTTCTTTGAGGCTACTAACTAGGAGCCAAACAGGATTTCCATGTAAACGTACCACATTCCTTGAAGAACAAGGCCACAAAGCCATGATGATGAGTCCAAAATGCCCTAACACAGAACAACCTTCAAATGAATAGATTAAAGAAAGTACCAACAGGTACCTTAATGTTATAATTTTGCATGTACACTGAAATAGAAGGTTTGTTTTAGTCTTAGATGCTCAGGTTTGTTGTTAAAACATGTTACTGGGCGAATGCACAGTGCAGTGTTTACATTATGATCACTGAGCCATTGTGAGCCCAGAACCTTTAGTTAGTACTAATAAATAAACTTGAATCCAAGGAGAATATCCATGTATGTAAATGAAAGGGGAACACCATTAAAGGCAAGTGCTATTACATCGTTTGTGAAAGAAACATATAGAATTGATTGTACTGCAAAGGTGAACAGCCAAATAGCACTTGTGTAATTTGGGTTATTTTATTAGTCAAGGTGTTCACATATTCAGTGCAATGTGTGTGCACTGCTTTGTGTGTGTATTTGTGTGTCTGTGGGCATTTTGTGTGCATATTTATTAGGTACACCTGTACAATCTAATGTAATACAATACAGCAGCTCTGCCATGAATTCTACTTGTACGAAGTTCTAATTTCTTGGTTTTTGTTGAAACTGTCAGAAAGATGATAATTCTACCATAATGTTTATTACTGAGGTTATAGTGGGTGGTGGAGTCATACTGGAGTGCACTACATGAAGAGGTGTTTAATGTTTTGGCCCCCTCATTTATGTAATTGGGTTGTACAGGTGTACTTAATAAAGTGGCCAGTGAGTATAATTATGCATTGTCAACTCTGTAGAGGTTGTTTATTGGGGTAGTGATGGGTTACAGCTTGATGTACTGTCTTAGTAATGTCCACAAGAGGGAGCTAGTTTTTCATTTAAGAATAATCCAACACCAGCCCAAATCAACAAACTCAAAACCTGCTTCTGTCATCATTTTATTCAAATATTAGTGTCTGCTGATGGTGTATATTTTTGGACAAACTCAGGTTGAAATGCATGCTACTGTAGTGTTACCTACTGCTGGCTCCAGGAATTATACACTCACACCTGATACTATAAAGACAGAATAATATTTTGGAGGAGGTTTTGTACATTAACTCATCTAACTATCCATATTATACGTCATTTTGCATATGTTTACTGGTATATCAACTTGAATTTCGATTGCTACATCAGCACTAAGGCCATACATCATGATGTATGATGTTTTCTACCATCATGATAAAAAAATTTGTTTTTCTCTATGCCATCTGAGACTCTGAAAAACAGTTGAAAACATCCACCTTAAGTCATTTTTAAAGATATTAAAAAGCTGGAAAAAGCATTTATTTTTGTAAAAAAAAAAATCGTAGAAAATGACAAATGGAAAAGCTAGTGTTTCCAGTGAAGACTTATATTTTCCCGTGTCAAGAGTGTTTTTTTTTCTGCCTTTTCTGTAATGACACTTGTTTGTAGAATTTACCGTAAGTGGATTTATTTTAAAAGCAAACTGGATCTTAAGGCTACATGATTAAGTACTTAAGATGGATGTTTTTTGCAGTCCGTTCTGTTTTCATGGTTTAAAATGTTGAAAAACGACCCCGTTTAAGTACATTTGAATTACATTTTTGCCATTAGGATTAGCCTGATCATTTGGCATGTCTTATTTGGTAGGATGCATTAATAGTGTAAGATGCTGGTGCTATGTCCTCTGAAGGCTGTTTGATTGTGTTTAAAAGCCAAAAATTTAAGTCAGAATGTGATACACGGGAAATTTAGTAATTTCCAGTCAAAGTATTTATTTAAAACAGTTAAAGTACTTATTCTTCTACTTTTGCACTAATACTGTGAACTAATAAACAATTTAGTCATGCAATTAATTCAAACTCTGTGAGCTAAGCTTAATAGTGCAAATAGTCCATGAAAACACTTCAATAAAAAATATTATGATGTATGTGGTTGTTTTGATTTTTGCTTCTTCAATCACCATTAGGCCTCAAAAACCACTGAAACTATGAACCTTCAATACTATAAATCCTTTCAATATTGTTTGTAATTCTTGAGTGATAAAATTGTCAGACTTCATAAATATACATTTTATAACCTTGCTTGTTAATTAGTTGAGCATGTTAGCTAGTTACCACCTTCACATTTTTTCAGCGGTTTTCTTTAACTGTCCTTGCTAAAGCTGAATGCTTTCTGCTGTGCAAAGTTACTGATTGAACTGATTATGTCAAACACTGATGTCCTCATCATGTTATCATCGATAACATTTAAAGGAAAATGAGAACTTTTAATTGTCTCCTTTCTGAAATATGCCAGTAACATGAAGCTGTTAACCTTGGGTGTAGCCCGAGGAACTCTCATTTAAGAGATGCTTTTAAAGCTCTTTTTAATCACACATCAATGAAAAGAACTAGTTTGGGGCTGATTAAAGAGGAAAGTTTGAATAGAGGGTCATGCTTAAATGCTTTGGAACAGCTCATACAGTATTTTTTATTCACAATAGTTGCACCTGTGAAATATCACTATTCACTGTACTATCCGAGAGTATTATTAATTTCCATGAGTAAGGGCACATTTTTGCACCACATTTTTAGTGATAGTGATGCTTTTTAGACATTGCTTGACAGTTAAATTATGTATCGTTATTCCTGCTTATAGTCCATGAATAATGTAATAAGATGTTTTGCATTTGGCCTCTTGAACTTGAAACAAAACACTACAGATGTGAACAAAGTCAAGACTTTCAAGTCAAAACTCAGTTTTGATTCAACGGATTTGACAAAACTGTGGCATTAACCATTTAGGAAAAACAGCTAATTTCCTTACACACACTCCCATTTTTGGTGGCTCATAAATAATGGAAAGAAATGGCTAACAAGCCGTTACAAGGCCATGTGTGGACTGTTGCCTTGTTAATCCATGACTAATCAAGTAGATAAAGGCCTGGAGGTGAGTCTGAGTGTTACATTTGCATTTAGCAGCTGATCACTGGAACTCTCAACACAAGGCATCTATGCAAGTGAAGGAGGCCATCATTAGTCTAAAAAAACTAAATAAACTCATCAGAGAGATAGAAAAAACATTGGGAGTGGCCAATACAACAGTCTGGAAAATTCACCAAGGCAAGATTTTTAGCCATTCTAGCTCCTTGACGCTAGAACTGGTAATGTCATCAGTTTTTTTATGACCCCCAGAAAATTAATCCTACTGATTTTGGTTATCTAAGGTTAACATGTGTGGAGTGGATCCAGTCCATTCAACAGTTGGATTATATGAGTTAACAATGAATTTGGTAAACATACACACATACACAGTTTACTCAGGATGATTTGAAACTTTGGTGATCCGCTAACTTTTCTTCTAGCACCATCATTGTATCATAATGCTAAGTTGTCCAATCCTTTAGTTTATGATCAAACCTGTAAAACTAATGACATTGTCACCAGCCCCAGCTGATTTTAAATATTGGCATGTCACAATTGTTGTTTTATCACAGTGATGTGATCCTTAATAACTGTCTTGATTTTGCAATCAGCAGTCAAATAAATAGGTTTATAGGTCTATAACATGACAACATTTTGTGTGAGACAGCTGTGACCCTACATTTTCATTTTAGTCACTGAAAGCTTCTTCCAACTGTACAGAAACAGCAGTGGTTCCTCAGTATTTCCTACAAGTCTCATGTAACTGTTCCTTAGAAATCCTCCTCTCTGTGGGTACACAGTAAAAGAACATACATTTCTGAATTTGTGGAAATCATGCTGTAATATAATGTTGCAGAGGAACACTGCACATCTGGTATGAATTAAACACCCAGACCACACACAAACGATGTCACTTACTGTATATCACTCCAGCAGTGATTTGCTGTGATGTCCCACACAGGGAAAAACACAGATGTTTTCTCCAGCTACAGCATGCGGGATTCTGTTTTGTGCAACACTCCATTTCATAGATTATAATTAAACACATATCAAAGCTTTGCAACTCAAACTGTGTGATAAGTTTGTGTTACAAGTCTTTAAAGAGCACAATTGGATATACAAGTGAATCTGAAGTTTGAATGAGGAGATAAACGCAGGAAAAAATACAACTGTAACAAACGTTGTCTTGTTGAATGAACCAGACATATCATTTAGGACAACTGGCCAGCCATGTGTGTTTACTCTGTTGACATAGTCAGGAGCAGTAGGCTGAAGTTTTTCTATAGTTTGTTTCACTGAACTACTAGATTTACATTCTGCACACATTTTAAATATCGTTAAAATAGCTCTGTGGAAACTGACTGGTATGTGTGTCTTGTTAGAGATGTGATAACAAATCAACAATACTAGATTCTTCATGGAAACTAAAACTTTTCTGATTAACATGGAACAGAAAAATCTTTTTGAAGCCCAACTTCTGACCTGAGAACAACCTCTGAGAACAAAAGGAAGTGTAGTTTGCTTGCAGCTATACCTCCCAACAGCCTGCAGTAACAGATGCTTCTGGCATCTGTGCTTTAAGCCCACTGTGATTAACAAATGGCTAAAGCAACACCTGTGCAAACGCAGCCTAAGAAAAAAACACATACAATCAACTGAGTGAAAGCAGAGGTAATACAACATGGGGGGTGGTTATTTATTTTTACACTGTTATTCCTAAGAACAATTCAACAACTGGAGGCAATTATACCTCAACAACACTGTCTCCCAAAAGTTATGCACACACACAACTTTGCATTAGCAAATGTGCTTCAAAGGAATACCACCACTTAGACTGCATTTTTTAACATACTGCAATGATAAAACATTTAGATTGAACACCAAGTTTTTCATGTGTTTACCATACAATATGTGACCCTGATTCAGAAACACAAATCACTTAGTTTGGCTAAGCACTGAAAAAGCTGTAAGCACGAGATATTGATGTTTTACTATATTTAACCAGAATCTGACCTCCACTTAACCTTTACTAACTGTTGGAACAGCTAGTACTAAGAGTATGAGGCAAACTGGACTGGAATACCAGGCTATGGTTGAGTTCTGAGCTTTGTGAATTTAACTGCCCACCCTTTCCTCCTCCCTGTGACTTCTGGGCATAATTAAGGTGTCACCCTTACTGGAATGGAAAGATCATTGAATGGAATCCAGGCAGTAATTAGGTTTTTTCCCAATCCCAATCTTTTAGTGTATAAACATACTATAAGGTGGCACTGGGAGGAGTGGATTAATCCAAGGTTGAATCCTCTACTCAACCTACTTCTTGTATATTTTTGGAGCCTTGTGGTTTTAACATGGCCGCCTAATGATGACATAAAAATGAATGGCTGACAAAAGAGCTCATTATGTGTAATTTTCAACGAACACTGCCCAAAACCCCAGTCTGTCCAGTAGAAATGCTAATTTATGGGACTCAATATCACACAGGTTTGTAAATCGCAAACATTTTTAACTGTGCATTCATTCTGCATTTAATATGGAGACATTTGCTGCTCAAGTTTTTACAGTAAGTTCAGGATGAAACAACAGACGAAAGACCGCCCACGATCAAAGTGAATTCATCCACATCTAACCCCTTTCTCTGTTTCTGGCAGGTCTCTGGGGTGAGATTAAAAATTTACTTGCTGTGCTTGTTAAAGTTCTTTGGTCTTACATTAAATGAGGTGTTGATGAAACCCCTTCACATGCTTCCTCCCAGCAACCCCTAGACCGCATCCTGGGTCAGTCGTTGCCCTGTGGCCTCATAAATGGATCCAACGTAGACACATCTTGGCCAGGGATGACGTAGTGATGAGTGATCTGAGTTGAGACAAGGTAGTGCTGCCCTACCCATTGATCTGGACTAGTAATTAAACTTTCTGTGGGGTGATCAAAGCGTTTGGGATAAAAATAAAACCCATTCTTTTACAATCACGGTGCAATTGTGGGTTCCCAAGCAACGTTTAGAGTCTAGGAAATGTGACTCACCAGGGGAATTGCAAAACCATCCAGTTCTACCACCAAAAGAGGGTTATGTAAAAAAATAGACTAGAAAGTATAGAAAAAAAGATTTTTGCTTAGACATTCCCTAAGGGGGTACGCTGACATAAATGAAAGGGACAACAATTTGTTTTTTAGACTATATAGCCATATATATATTGATGGTAGTCATAAAAAAGCCAGTAAGTGAGCAGAGGAGCAATTTCAGTTTTACTTTCCCATGTGTCCCTTTTACAGTGAGTGCTCTTTTTCCTCAAAGTAATTCTACTGTATATTCAATATTGGACATCTCCTTTACAGTCTGCCTCCCTAATGAATCATCTGTCTCTTCTTTCAGCTTGATTAAATTTAAACAACGCCTGTAAACCCACTGTCTCCACAACAGAGCTGAAAATAGAGGATGGTCTACTGTCGCCAGGAAGCTGCAACACTGTTTAGTCTTTCGCTAATGCAAGGACAGCCGAGGTTGGAGGCTTATGTGTTTTATTTGGCACCGAAATAAGCCTAAATTAAAAAGCAGGCATAGGTTCATGCCACCTGTACTGTAGAAAGGTTCCCAACCGAGTCTGTGGCCTTGCTTCAGGTTGGGCAGCAGCTGTATTTCACTGGACGTCCATGTGTGCAAACCAAAGTCTGCTACCATCCATGGTGCCCAGGCTCATATAGAGTGGGGATAATTGTGTGCAGGTGTGTCTTGTCGTCATGATGAGCTCGCACCACTTTCTGCAGCAGCAGCAGACTCCCAGCTTCTGTATCTGCCAATTTTTGTATAATTAAATGTAATTTCCTCACCCACACCACGTGTGGCCAAAGTTTAAACTTGACAACAGAGCCACTGCCACCACTGTGTGCACTTAAAACACCGTTCACCTTTTCTGCAAATCCTGACTGAACATAAACATCAAATCTCCATGGCCTTGTGATTCGTACAAACAGTACATCACATCTCCCAGCACATGACTCTGATGGGATATT
Organism: Sandelia bainsii; assembly: GCA_032362345.1. NCBI lineage: Eukaryota > Metazoa > Chordata > Actinopteri > Anabantiformes > Anabantidae > Sandelia > Sandelia bainsii. Next base: position 21,600,175 of record JAUMHL010000013.1, read on the forward strand.
AAACCACTCATATAACATGGTGTAATCGAATCCAGAGGACATTTTGCTACATTTTCTAAATGTTCAGTTTGTACTCAGAGATGAGCCAGTGAACTGACGCAATACATAGCATATTCCCTATTGCATGCTGCCAAGATGCAGCATGAGGTTCTCTACCACAAACACTTTATTACACTTACATGTATTTTCCAGCTGCAGAGAGTTCCCTCACTAAACCACATGGCCTAAATCCCTGTTAGATATTTGTCACTGAGTCATTAAAGTTTACATTTTTAAAGCTCATTTTGATTTCAAATAGCAGGATAAATATCTTCCATTGACCCATGCTTGTTTCAACTTGACTTATGTTTGTCTGAGTTTCACAATAGGGACGATTCCTTTTTTTGGTCTAATGTGTTTATGATTCAAAATAGTAATTTTCTCATGAAAAACTAATTTCCTTAAGTGTGTCTGCCCAGCATTCACTTTAGTGTGAGTTTCATGCTGAATTACAGTAAAACGAATGGCTGAACTCCAAGTCAAATAACCTTCTTCATAGTTTTCTGGCATGGCTCTACATTTTCACAGTTTATCAGGGCCCCACTGGAAAAAAAGTAACTTATCGCATAAAAATATTCAGCTTCTACTCCCCCTGCTTTCAAAACCCTGAACCCAGTGATGTCACAGAGTAAAACAATCTGGGCACTGCCTGTCAACAGCCATGCAAAATGTTTGCTAGACAGGAATGGTCTGAGTCAGTCTCGGAATGAGAGGCACAAATGAAACAGCAGTTGTTATAAGACCAGCTAAGACCCTGGAAGGCACAGATACAATCCAGTACTAAATGGAAGCTGGAGTTAATGTGGGGTTTCTGTTTTCCTCTTTATTTCTCCATCACATGTGTACACTGCTGTGGCACCAGCACTAACATCTGCAGCATTAGTTAACTGTGTAATACAGGCTGCTTTCCATGGCTAGATGAGGGCATATGGTTATCTGCTGTCCAGTCAGAGAAACTGTGGAAAACAGAGCTGGGGGTAATGTGCTTTTTAACCCATTGTTAGAGAATTAATGAGCAACAATTACTGATTTAGAATTTAGGTTATTTTTTTAAAGAATTCTCTGGTACCAGCCTCTCATGTGGTGTTATTTTATGCTGGCTAATTTGTCTTTTTTGGTACTAAACTGAATACTTGTGGGCTTTTGTCTGACAGATTTGAAAATAAACACATAACAGCTCTCCAAAAAGGTTCATTTCATTTAAATGTAAATGTAAATTCAGGGCTTTAATGTAACAAATTGTTTTTAAATTGTAGTTGTAAAGTATACTGCTAGTATAGAGACATTTCATGCTAGATTGATTAAAACAGCAGCAAGCGTAGGCTTTGTAATGAACACAGGAAAAATAATGAATAAATAATCACTAGACAGCAAAAATTGAATAAAGCCCCAGATGTTTTTATCGTTGTGGATTTGTAGTTTTATTCCAGGGTGTACTCTATGGGCCTGGCAAATCCTCTTAGGAGCAGGGTGTGCTGCAAAAGTGTAAGTGTTGGTGACAGACGCTACGTGCTCAGGGGGAGGGGTCCAGGGGAGGGATGTTTAACAATCAGGAGGAGAGGGGGTTTTCAAATACAGCCGTGCTTTGTCACACTTTCGCGCAGGACGTCCCTGTGTCAGGGGTAAACACTATTATCTCTCCTCCTCCACTGTCTAAAACTCTTGGTGGCCTGTAACTGGGAACCGAAGTGGCTGTTGTTGCAATTAAGAAACCACGCCTGTAGCTCTCTAATTTCCCTGAATTGCAGTACTTATACTACCCTTCACTGGAGCAGAAAGAGCTGTTTCAAGAGCTGTTTCAAGAGCTGCACGTCTAGAAAACGTCATATTCATCGGATGTTTTTTTTTTCTTCTCTTGTTTAATTTATTGTATTTTTCATTACTACCATTATAGCGAGAGATTACTTTACGACCCTCCAGGGCTGATCCTGACCACTGTTGTGTAGGGGCTTTTAGTTCAGTCGACCACCGAGCTCTCTGTCCAGGAACACGCACTAGAACAGCTATGGAATACCTCAAACTGTGTTTTGTGTTTTCCTGCTGGATGAAGTTTGCAAGTTCTGTCTACTCTACTGACGCACCTGAGGCTCCTGCGCATATTCCCAAAGGTAACGATAGAACTATTGTTCGTGGGTCGCTCCAAACTTTCGAACATTATGTACTGTCACAGTACAAGCAAGCGACAGTTGATTTGACTTTGATCCAACAGTTCATAGTCACACTTCTTCTTCGGGCTTCTTTCCAGACCTGTCACGACAATAACGCTTATCGATCTGTTATCGAAGATGTCATTTTCTGACGACATGACGTTAAGTGTACAGGAGGTGCAGGTTGCATGCATGTGGCTCCCTGTGTGGCAATCTGAACATCTAGCGCTACACGTTACATATGGTAAAATTACATGATAGAGCCTGATGCAAAAGAGCCGCCTGCGGTTTCTCACAATGCTGTTTTTATTTCAGCGTGATGTTTGGCTGCGCGCAGCCGCGGCGGCTGTTTTATGTAGGCATGTGAGGCTGTAAAGTGTCTCTGCGATAAATAATTAACTAATTGAAGTTTTTAATCGTTTATTGTGTTTTCCTTTGTTTTGCACTTAAATGAAAACAATCATAAAGTCATAATCCATTATTTTCTATACATCATAATGCGCAGGGAATCCATTAGTATATGACTTTAATGGCAAACAAGTAATCATGGGCTGGAGAAACGGGAACAGTTGTAAATCCGTTATAATTGAAGGTTCATGCAGCAGAACCTGCTCTTAAAGTTAACTGCTCTGCCTTTGAGACAACATATACAGTATACTGTGCATGTATAGGTTTATGATGCGGAAAGTGTGTCACAGTTTTATTGACTTGTCTGACAACCCTTCCACTGTTAACATGCTGCCCTTGCTCTAAATTACCCTAAAATCATTTAGGTCGAACACAGCCTTTTCACAGTCACAGATCATCCTATAAAACCTACAGACAACAATGTAAGTGGTAACATATGCTTGTTATGCCAACGTTGGTGTGAAAAGTACTGTGGGTTTAGTGTTAAGTCTGGAAACCTGATACTCATGCATTTTGCTGCACAATTACAATTACTATCAGGGTAGAACAGCTGCTTGCAGTCTTCGCAGACTCCTTTTGTCCTCTGATCTGAACTAACTTGGTGCCTTCCACACAGTAGCCACAAACTTTTTTTTTACAAGGGTTAAAATGTTTGCTTGTGAAAGTCTTTCAAAAGCTTGGAAAAGTCATATCATTAGGGAGTATGCGGTAGAAGGTTTCAGCCATTCTGTGGTGTATGTGAGTCGTAACATCAGAAACATGAGTGAGCAACACCTATTAGAAGTATTAACTGTGGAATAACAACTTTTTTGCCTTAAGTTTTCAAACAGTTGTTTTTTTTTTTCATTTAGAACAAAGTTATAAGTGTTATCCAAGAACAAGTTGTGTCTTGTGTTTTCCTTTAAGGAGTGGAGCAAAATGCTGGTCGTCATAGTGAGAAGATATTTACATAGCAGAAATAGTGGGCAGTAAGGTACCAATAAAAAGGCTACAGAAACAAACTACACTGCAGGCAGCACAGGTATTCATATTTTCAGATTTGTTTTGAATGCCAGCTGTGTGAACAGAGATGTAGAGAAATTGTTCCTCTGTTGGTTCAGACTTCCTTCCTCCTCTGAAAACTCTTTTTCTGAGAATAAAACACCTCTCCATCGATTGTAGCACAGACGCAAATGGTGTGATTCAGCAGTGAAAAGGGACAGTGAAAGAAGTATGAATGCAGAGCTCTGCCCATTTCTCACCTATGTGCACCTGGCAAGTCACTGAACAGCGGACGTGGCTGTTGGTTTGTCAGTTTCGGAAAGTTACAAAAATTGGGCGGCATAGACCCCCACTGTCTGAGCACCTGAAAGAAGCCTTTCACTGATTTCTGACTGACTGTGTTAACAGCAATTCTGAGTTTATATTGGGTTTAACAGGTATTCTTGTGATGTGAGTCTGCTGCATATGTCAGTGCAAACTCCTTTATCCAAAACTGATTAGTTTGCTACATGATATAATATCTCAAATATTTTTTTTTTAATTAATTAGATTATTTGAGCTGTTTCAGAGTCATTTTACAGTTGGTGTTCCAATAAATAATTATTGCAAACAATGTTTTTATTCCAGTATCTTCAATGTCCTTAGCCTTGGTATGCTAATAAGTTTGAACAAAAAGTTGCCACTATTAGACATTTGTAGAAGCTTGGGTGATCTAATGGAGATGTCAAATTGGTCCACTGCTGTTTTACAACACCAAAATTTTACTGTTGTAAAATGTAGATATTTACTTGAAAACCTACTTCACTGTTCCGTGGACTAGAACGAGTATCAGATTTTGATTAATTTCTCATACGTCTGAAATGTAGCTTCTTAAAACGTGCCAGATATTTTTCTCACAGCTGTTGTCTGAAAGAACTCAGCTGAGATACCACTATGCTCACAAAACAAACCTGCTTTGCGATTTACATATCTCTCTTATTTAAGGTCAGACATGTCACAATAGGATCTAGGCTTACTGTTTCTCACTAACAGCTAACAGAGATGTAATAAATACACTGCCTGGCAAAAAAAAGTCACTATTTCTTGGGCTGCTTTTAGCTTTCATTACAGCAGGCGTCTCCCATGATATTGTTTCGATAAACGTATGCTATGTCACCACACTTATTTCCATCCAGAGTTGCATTTATTTCTTGCTGATATCTTGTATTGTATTGATGATGGATTGGATCATTGTTTCTCCAGCACATCACGACAATTCACAATGGGGTTAAGGTCTGGACTCTGTGGTGGCAAATCCATGTGTGAAAATGATGTCTCATGCTCTGTCAAAATTTGAGCCTGATGAATCCTGGCATTGTCATTTTGGAATATGCCTGTGCCTTCAGTAAAAGGAAAATCCATTAACGGAAAAACCTGATCATTGAGTACATCCAGGTAGTCAGCTGACCTCATTGTGTAGCCAGCTGAGAAATATTACTCACTGCAGTAATTATCCAATGGAAAGCTCTTACCTATTTGCTGAGTGAGGCGTGGTCCCTGGGTAGAGTGACAAGGAGGCATGATGTGACACAAAAAGTACAAAAAATCACAGAGCTTTTACATCACATCAAAGCAGAGCCAGTCACATGGTTAAAAATTATATGTTATGTATATAACCCCAGTTTCCTGAAGGAGAGAAGTGTGATTGCATGTCCAGGCCAACTGACACAGACATTTGGGTTCTCATGTACAGCTCCTTCAGGTAATTTCTAAAGAGGTTCAGAATACCAGCAGGTCTGAAAACAGCTTTAAGCTGAGATCTTTCGTCAAGTACCGTATTGGCATCGGGCAATGTAAAGACAACATATTCATCACTCAGGTGGTTGTGATGCATGATTTGCATGGGCATAAAATAGAAAAAAATGCATTAAAACTGCCATACACATCATACATTCAATAAGAACAACAACCCGTCTGATTCATCTGACTGATCTGAACCATGGAGTCTACAGCAGACACTTTAGTCTTTAGATTAGACCTTTCCCAGACATCTCTGACGTGTCAGGCAGCATTTTATAGAGAAGAATAGGAAACTCCACCTAAGGTTGTCCATGCCTTGTATACTGTATAATGGCGCTCTCCATTGCCTGTAATTCCAGTCTGACAAACTAACAAACCCTTTTGGAAGTCCAAGCATGTAATTATGACTTAGAACATTGTCACTATATCACCACAAGGTTAGTTCTGTGCCTTGGTTTCAGCCAAATATGTGTATGTTGTGTTGTCTGCTCTTTTACTCTGTCTGGGGTGTTTTCTGCCAGTTACTGGTTAAAATTGATAAAAACAGCAGGATATCAAGCTGAGAGTTGCCTTTAAGCCATACAGTGTCTAATGCAAAGTCTTCTGCAGTACAGAAAACAGATGACATTTCAGCAGTGCCGTCATCACTATCTTTACAGCACAAAAATCCCATTAGCAAAACATTTAAATAATAGCTACTGATCTTTCGTAAGAGAAATTTTGGCTGAATGCTGGGAGATTGTGATGTTTGAAATGTCAGGCATTGTTCATACTTGTAGAGCTTTTTTTCAAATTATTGCCATTTGTAGCTGCTACATATTAAAGATACTACAACTGGAATATTTAGTATAATGTAACAATATGACTTGATTTTTAAAAGAAAGAGATAAATGCAAAATGAGACCATCACAGTCAAAAATAAATAGGATACATAAATAAAAATCTGTGTGCAACTGTCAGAAGTAAGCTAAAGTAGCTACTTTTTTCCTGGGAAATGTGCCCTTGGACATTTCACAACTACTGTAGAATAAATTCAAATAGTAAAGAAAACAACCAAGCCATTTACTTCAATCAAAATGTTCCAGATTATTGCTTTAAGTGATTGTTTAAGTAATTGACACCCTCACAAAATAGGTATTCCAGTAGCAAAATATAAACATCAAATATAAAAACATCTTTTTTACTGTCTTTTTATGAGCCCATGATTTCAGTTTAGGTTTAGTAACCACTGAAGCCAACTAGCTGATTTATTAGATGCCGAATCATGCACTTAGAGAGCAGCTCAGTGCTTATCTTTACTTTCACTTTCCAGGCAGAGAAACAGGTCATTTCTGTGCAGTCAGTATCAAAATATATCTTGCGTCAAAATTGTTTTTGCTTTACACTTACAGTAATTTCAGCACAAAAGCACATAGTTTAAGCATTATCACTTGGGACATGGTGTTAAGTTAAACTAGGTGTGTGTTGTTGTCAACAAAGAAATATTTTAAACCTCTACAGTAACACCAGACTGTGGCCAACAGGGGAAATAACTGTAATCATTGCTGGTGACAAGTACCCTGCATGACATAAAACAGATTGAAATGTCTGCGTTATAGTTTTTTAGAGTAAATGTATAAGCTATTCTTGATCCAGAATGACGTGTGACGAGACTATAAACTGTTTCCTGGCCCAGTGCTGCTGACATCATGCCATATCCTAAGGCCGAAGTGCCTGTGGTCTGACATGTGCAACTGAAAATACAGCCTTTAGTGTGGATACCATATAAGGCTCTTGTATTATGGGAATGCCATGTTTTATCAATTATGGCAACTATGTCACTAGAAAATAAACTGTATTTTAGTTGTGAGCATCTAAAATAATGTCCAGCTAACTAGTCCGGGAGCAATTAGGATTTTCTTGGTCCCCTGTGTATCCATCCCTCAAATGTGGCTCCTGAGGCTAATTGCAAACACATGGAGTACTCACCTAGGTAACGACAATGGGATTTCTCACTAAGTAAAAAGGATGTCTGCACGTCTAGGGCCTCCTGGCTTTCAGATATCAAGTGTTACTTCTGTGCCAAAGCTGCTTGTGGTTACATTAAATTTGTAATGCATTCTACAGCTGGAAAACCTTTAAAAGTAACTATAGGGTTGAGTAGCATGCATCTATGTTTAGCTTAAGGCTGGGAAATAAACAGATAGTAAAGTTGTACATGTGAGAACTCAATAGCTAAAGACCATTAAGTCTGTGTTGATATATATACATATAGATACATATGATCAAGAACTCTTAAAGCTGCCAGTATACTTCATCAGAACTGCTTGGCAAATAGGTTCAAGGAACCTCCCCCAACACCATCCAATGTCAGAATAGGGGGAAGCTGTGTCCAACCATTTATGCTGCTTTCCAAAACTCACATTTCTACATTCGTACTCATTAATGCAATGATTAGCCAGCTGCGTTGAAGTGATGAAGGAACCAGGATTTGGACTTCTCTCTAGCTCCCTTTGTTCATGTCACTTTTTATGTGCACTAGTTTAACACTCTCTATTCTTATACTTTGCACAAGAGTCTCACAGAAATTGTAGGCCATTATGCCTTTCAGCTATTTTTACAGAAAAATCTCTAAAAGATTTCTAAATTACCTACTCAGTACCAGATTGCAGACAGACACATAATTAGTGATTAACTGGTGAACAGAGTGGAACATTTTGGGCTAAAAAGATATTTCCCTCAAGAGTTGGTAGAGACCAAAAGTTGAAAGAGAGTGAATATTCACTGGGAGGTGACTACAAATGAAAATGTTTGTTTGCAAAAGCTGGATATTCAGAAACATACCAGTAATAACTATAGTCAAGTCTTATCTTACAACTGGGTTAAAGGTAAAATTGATGCCTGAGTTACAGTAACCATTATAGCAAGACACTTGCCTTTTCCTCTTCTGCAAAATACAACTGACCTGCTATTATGGGTCAGATTGCCTTTTCTGCTCTGTGTGTGTCTTTGCCTTCATCTATTTCTAGTGGCAACCCTTGAAATCTAGCAAAAATTCGATTTGGCCAATGAATTAGGTAATAACAAAATACTAAAAGTTAGAAATGTTTCCACAACTTTTCCTTTTAAAGACAGTTGTTGGATTGAAAGTGTAAGTGTTAATTTGAGTAATAAAATGAGAGGTTTCAGCTACACAACCTGGCAAGTTATGGTCCAACTCAAAGGCCTTGGATCATCCATGAAAAACAAATAACTGGGAGACTTTTGAACTCAGCATGTTTAAAAAAAGTTTGTACCAGTCTGAGTATCTCCTTTCATTATTTGAATGCAAGAACCACAGACACTGACCTGGGTTAGAGTTAAATTTATATTTCATAATGTTAGGGCGGGCTTTCAGGAGCGTTCTCAAGCAAATTTCCAGGTTCAGGAATGGTATACTAGGTTTCAATCAAAGAAAAAAAATTAAGCATAGGCGCAAGCCTTGCATGAAAGTCTGAAGTCTAATGTGGCTGATTGGAGGTTCATTGTTTTAATAATAAAGGCAGGCTCTGTTAAATGTAGGCTATTTACTTAACTACTTTCTAGATAATTTTGGTGAGACTTTAGGAAAAACTGTTGATGACCAAAATAGAACAGGGCTTTGTGTTCACTGGCCAGGAGTGTCTCGTCAGAGAGGACAGATCCAGTTATACTTATATTCAAGGCCAGGACGTTCCCATTATATCTCTTTCCGTTCTGCAAGAAATGCTTACTTAAGCTCAGCCTCCAGCCAGTGTGTCAGAACTTTTGAGCATGGAAGTGTGAAAGTTTACCTAGATGGCTGAACCCCATCTGGTGGAGAGAAAGACCACTTGGCATCCATGTCCTTACTTGGTTAAGAATTACAGCAGCACCAAGCTACATTCCTCTCCTCATGCGGGCTGTTCAGACAGTACTGACAAGAGAACATGCTGTGTTTACTTTGACTAGACACTCATCCTCCAAAATCGCAGTTGCCTAAAAACATCTCCTTTTAAATGGTGCCATCTGTTTCTCAGTTAGGGTTCCTTATTAATGTGATTATGATGTTTACTTAAAAGAAAACACATCAGAGAACTGGACAGTTGGCCCAGGATTTAATTCTGTGGTTACAAAGCAAGGTAGATGTGTAGTTCTTCCAGCAGTTACTTTTCTTTCCCTGAGACTATGAGACTAACAATGAAGCGGCTTTTCATCCTCCTGGCTCATTCTAGTGGGCCTGTTTTACTCAGCAACTTAATTAAAGCTTAACAGCAGAAAATAACGTGAGGACTGAATGTTGGATGAGCAATCGATTTATATTTTTTAAACTTGTATATGGTAGTGTTTAACATTTTCCAGTCAGGTCAAAAGGATTTACTCTAAATGCAGATCTGTAGCTCGACACGTTAAGTACACAAGGTGCAATTTAATAATCTTATTCAAACTCATTAGAATTATCAGGTAAGTGGTGGGAAGCCCAATTGAAACCATTTACATTAAGTGCCCTATTGACAACTCCCTTTTAAAATAACAAAAAATGACAGACATGTTAATGAGCAGATCATAATTCTTCTTTAGGCAATTTGTGTGGAGACAATGCAATGGTATCCAGCCAATGTTTACAGCCATAGTTCACATGAGGCCACTGTGAATCCAGAGGGATTATTTTCCCCCTAAAAATTTTGCATTGAGCACCTATGTAATATAAGAAATGAAATTGTCTAACTTATCTATTTTAAATCAAAGCTGGTGTTCATCCCCAGGCTGTACTTAACTGGGAGTTTACTTCTGGGGATGATCCCATGTGGCCTGCTTGTTTATGACAGGAGCAGAAAGTGTAGTGTATGAGGTCATGGAAAAGTCACAGAGGGGTGATTGGGGTTGTCTGTCGTTCTACTTCCTGTCAGGAAAACACAACACAGGCAAGTCAGTTTTCAATTATTGTACTAAAGGACAACCAAAAGACAGCACAGTCCAGTATTTAGATGAATAAAAGAGATGTGTTGCAAACACAAACTAAGCTACTGTTGATAAGTTCACATGTTATGGGAACAGGAAAGTAAATTGAATTCATTGGAAAGAGAAATATAAAACATATGTCCTGGCTGTAATCACAGCACGAAGTAATAAAACATTTTCTTGGTGGTTTCAAAGTATTGCCAAAAAATCCCAGAAGCTGTCAGGGCTTGTTCTTCGCATGTGCACACATAACGCTGTGCATATGTAATTGCCTGACATGGGGTTCAACTTTGTCAGTGTCATAATCTGGTGTATGGGAATAGGAAGCATGTAAACCTTTTCATGTAGCCATTAACATCACTTGTTTTACACAACTGCATAGAAAATGTGTTTCCCAGATGTGGGAGACACCATCTCCTCCCTACTATACTCCATCATATTCTACCTTTTGGCCAAGAACAAGAACAGTGACACACCTGTGGCCCAGAGTAGGCATCCCATACCGCTGTGCAGTGCTTGATTTGAAACTCATGTTGTTCTGAATGTTCCCAGTCCTTTGCTGTATGTTATCTGATGATGTTAGAGGCAGACAGGGAACTATTTCCAACCTGTAATAGAATGTCTATGTCAGAGAAATACTGGAATTGCTATTGGAGCAATGACAGGTCCGCAGGCTAGACTGGGATGAGAAAATAGCTACGTCATGTTGACAAGGAAGGATGGGAAAAGAACTGCTTGTAATGTAATTTAATGTGGGTGAGTGGGTGGGAGGCCAGAGATTTAGATTTTTCTAATAATGCTTTAGAAAATATGAAATATAGGTTTGTTTATCCCTCTAGGCTTTGTTTACTTTCCTTCTCCAGTATTGAAATAAAGTGGAAATACAGCATGTCAGGCAACTCAATTTACTTATGTCGAACTTTTTAATATCCACAGAGAAATGACTGATCTGATGTATTGTATGAGTCATTTCTGATTCAAATGGACTTTGGTTTCCTTCCAGTATCACTGGGACAATTTTCCGTTCCATGGAAGCCACAGTGGTTTTATTTGGCCAGTGGGAGTGGGGTAGTTTATATTGCATGAAAATGTATTTTAACTTTTTAAAATTGTATTTATTTGTTTTATGTAACTTCCTTTTGTTAGATGGAATGATTTTCTGTGCTGTCAGCAAGAAAAATAAAACATACATTCTAAGGTAATTACATACTGCTAGAAAAAGGATGTGTTACAAAGATGTGTTAATCTTTGTAATCTTTAGATGAGCTCTGGTGCAGACGACATTTTGAATTAGGTCTCCTCAGGGCCTTTCTAGAGCTCTGATACATATTCTTTTATACTTCCAATCCTACTTGCCAATGTAATTGGTTGTAAATAATTTACAAGGATTTAGTGGGACATAGTGTTGTATATTAAATAGAAAGCAGACCCATGAAAAACACATGAAAAGCAGGATTAGAATTCAAGTGTTTCTATAAAACCACATTAAAGTGTCATTAACTTTTTGTTGGACCGTCTGACTTCTAGCACAGAAAACATTTTCAAATTTTCTGTTGGCAGCTGGTATGAATTGATGCTCCCCCTTCATGCAATAGTAGGGTTTGATAAACCAGCTCTACACACTACTTCCACCCTTGGCTCAAAATACCAGATTGATGCCTTTCCAAAGGTATCCTCTGTTGGTTTTATAAAATATAACATAAGTGAAAACCAGCTAAGTGAGTGCAGTCTCTCTCTAGCATTACACGAAGCTATAAAGCTAATTTGTAATTGGTTTAAGCCTTCTTCAAACCTCAGATTTCAGCAGCGGGGCCACTGGAAATGTGGATGTTTGTGGGAGTTTTTTACCTAAGAAATTATTGAGTTCAAGTTTAAAAATACTCTTCTGTCATTGTATCAAATTAAAACTGCAGTAGATGTTCCTAATTTGAGATGTAGGTTTAGATTGCTAAACCAAATTGCTACCAAGTTGTTGACTTAGGTCTGAGGTTTACAAGGAACTTTAGCGGAAATCCAAATGCTTATATATAAGCATAGAATAATATATCTATGCAGCATATTCTGTAGCTATCCTCCAATGGAAGCCAATAAGAAGCTGTAAAATATATCTTGAAAAGTGTCTATATTGTGTCACACGATGATTATACCTCTCATTCCCCCAAAAACTGCTCGCAAAAAATAAGTGATGACCTTATAAGTCACAAACTGAAGTGTGTTTCTTTATTTTTCAGAAAAACTGCTCGTCTTAACTGTAGCAACAGAGGAAACAGATGGCTTCCTCCGCTTTATGCAATCTGCAAAATATTTCAACTACACTGTGAAGGTAAGATTGTCTTCTCAAAATATACCACAAATGTGCAGTTTGTCCCCGCAAGCGATACTAGTCTCCCGCATACAGCAGCCAAATAGTTTAACAATGGCTTCCCAAGATTGATTAGGCCTGTTAAAGGAAACAGTGAAGTGCAGCAAACTGAAAAAATACCCATCTTAAAGGGACACTCCTCAGAGTGGGTCCAGAATCCCTCTCTGTGGTTGAAACCAGCAATAAAACAACATGTACTTAGGGCTGGCATTCCAAGTTCATGCCCTTTGTTTGATCCTGCTGCACTAGTTTATATAGCATCTTCAGTAGACACATAAGACACATAATTTGCAAGCTAATCTGCAAGAGTTTTTGTTAGAAACCAATGAAAATGTGTGGAGGTTTATTCTGGCAGTATTTACACATTGGAGTCACTGGGTGAAAAAATCTGCCAAGAGAAAAACATATTTGATGCATTTTCCAAAGCAGCTTGAATAACAAAATTTTATTTAACTAAGGGTAATTTTCCTGTTGTTAGAGGACTGACCCATCATCTCAGTGCTATTATAGTTCTTCGAAATTTCTTGCACATTGGGAAAACAGTAAAGTATTTCTTCCCACTGGATCCCACCTGGTTTTCAGAAATATCACATGATGTAACTTAAAAAAAAAAGAGTGAAAGATGTGAAAATGAATATTTTTGCAAAACTGCATTCTGGCGTTGTTTGGTGTCAAGGCAGTTCATATTGGGCTGGTACACCTTATCCATCACGTGTTCTGTCTTAGGTGTTGGGAATGGGAGAAGAATGGAAGGGTGGTGACGTGGGCCGTTCTATTGGTGGAGGGCAAAAAATCAGACTACTGAAGGAGGCCATGGAGACTCTGGCTGAGAAGGAGGATCTTGTTGTGCTGTCTGTGGACAGGTATGTTGAAATACATTTTGTTTCATTTACCTATATTCATTTCCCTAGAGATGTAACCCTTTCTGAAACATCATTTTGCAACAAGAAAGAGATGCAGAACACATTCAATTGCAGAGTAGCTGTGTGAACGAAGAATTAACATAATTTTCAAAATTACTGCCTGTAATAATTGTTTTGAATATGATGCCTCCTTAGTGTTTCTGCACATTTATGCAATGCTAAACCGCCCTCCACTCACTCATGGTGAGGCAAAGGCATTATTATAGAGCTTTACCAAATATAGGACAATCATTCTCACATGCAGGTAGCTGTATTAAGCTAAGGCAAGCCAATGGAAAGTTTCACAGAGTTAATGTGAGTGGTTTAGAATAATAACAGCTTTGCAGGGCATATTTTCTCAAAGAGTGGAAGATGATGATACTTTCTGTATCATGTCACATGAATAATGTTAGCTATAATTGCTGTGCAAAGTTGTCATACCCTTAAAACAGGTAATTGGAATGCATTTTTTTCTTCAAGAGGAAAGGATATAGATGTAGTGTAATAACTACATGTCTTAGAATTGTGAGACATTCATCTGTATTTTAAAACATATAATCCTGTTGGGACAACTTGGGTGTTCTGACAGTTTCTGCTTCTAATTCAGTCAGCCTTTCTGACTTACAAATATTACAGTAATTTTTATACATTGACTAAGTTTTAGCTGTGTTTGAGGATCTGCTGAATTCCCAACATGAAAAGAAAATGACTTGCAGTTCAAAAAGCTGCCTACCTTAAACGGAGACAGCTATTGCCATTCACTGCCAGAACATTAGGACTGACTTAGCTATGCATGCATCACATTTGGAACTAGCAGAAATTGGTAATGTTTGCTATTGACACATGGTCTTTACAATGAAAAGATTTAACTAGTTAGGGAGGCTTTCTCATTAACAAACACCACACTTTTGTAATCCCAAATTAAAGAGATGGTGGTTTCCACTTTTAAATTCATGGTGGTGGTTGAAGAACAGATTTTCCTCTCACTGCTGTACAACACCTATGATAATTTTGACGTATGCTCCTGTTTCGTAAGTGAGACCAAGATTAAAATAGATACATCCAAGCTCCTGTGTAGATGAGTCTGTTAATTAAATAGAAAGCAAATAAATAAATAAAATGAAAATACACTACTGATTTAAACAGTGTTCTAGTGTTTGGCTATGCTCTAAAACCAATGCAAGCATAAATCACAATGACACCATAGTTAGATAGATGTTTTAGTATAATTTACTTTCTGATCTCAGTAACCAAGAGACAGGGTGTTTGCTTCAAGGGCAGGTTTACTGTAGGGCTGCAACGATTAGTCGACGTAATCGACGACGTCGACTACAAAAAATTGTCGACGCTGATTTTTTATTGTCGACGCGTCATAAACAGAACCTTCAATAGAGGCTCCAGTCACAGAGAACCACATTGGTTTTTGT